>JAEMOT010002196.1:201088-231945 GCA_019297695.1 Apostasia ramifera
GACCCAGATGATAATTTTTAAAAACCTAGGGACCCGAATGATAATTTTAAAAACATGAACCTGTGTGATAATAACCCTTAAACTCAAGGACCTAGGTAAAATTTACCCTAAAAATTATATATGATGTGAAATAAAGTAATTATTTAATGTTGAAATTTGTGTGAGATGAGATATAAAATAATTTTTTAAATTTTTTTAAAATAAATTTAAGATTTTAATTATGGGTAATTTTAGCCATGATTTTTAACCTATTACCAAACAAGGCCTAAGTGTTTACTCAATTATCTGAAATTCCTCGGCCAGGTAGAGCCAACAAGGACCCATAAGCCTGCAATCAAGAAGAACCACTTAGTCCCAGCGAAGTCATCGACTCTAATACGACTGACTAGGCAAGAAATAGAAGGATCAAGTTAGCCTCAGCACACAAATGATAGACATCTATTAACCTGAAAATCTAAATCAATGGATAAGGGTTGATCAACATTATAACTACTAATGTGGGATAATGACTCATGAGCATTCCCAACATAAAATAACAAAGAAAAAACAGAATAATTGTTAGAAGAAAACCACAACAAAATAGATAGATATAGTAAAACTCAAATGCTATTAAAACTTAAGTGCTTCATGCTTCATGCTTCATGCTTGAAACAAGTAAATGTACATGAAAATGTAAAGCATTATATACATTCAAATCAGCAGATTCTGTCTCACGATTATTCAACGGATCAAATTACACCACATTTGAATAATGCTGAATTGCATCAAGAACTTGGAAAGTTTTGCAGCATCATTCTGATCTCTTGTTATAAAAAAGAATGATGATCCTCATTGCTGCCAGAACTTGTGTCTGTCTGTTTTGATTTCTTAGCTTTGCATCCATCTTCTTCTTCCAAGTTCTTCAGTTTGCTCTTGATTGCTGCAATCTTCGCACTTCGGCTCGACTGACAGGCTACACTGCTCGAGGAACACTGATTCTTGACGTCAAAGAAGGATTTCAATGGGTCTTTTGCATCGATCAGATGCTTCTCACCAGCATAACGAACAACTAAAGGGCGACCGCAGGCCAACCTCCCATTCATCTGAGTCTTTGCCAGTTGAGCTTCCTGCATGCTCACTTCAAGAAACAAACATAAGTCTGCTGAACAACAGCCGATGGGATCAGATCTAAGGGAGATAATATGGGTTTGGGTTTGGCTGAATCCAATCCAACCAAATTTGGCCCATTAACAAACTGATCAAAGTAATTATAACTTGAATCTAACCCAAACCAAACCATCATCTAGTATCCCACTGCCAAAGTAACACAGCACAAAATCATCTAAAAAATATGTAGTTCTGGGTTTGTATAAACCAAGCCTGACAGGATTATGTGCAATCTAAACCCAAAACATTGGCGAAATTATGTACATGCTATTTAAATCTTTCTATATTACATATTGGACATCTAAACCATGATAGTCACAGACTGAAATTACACTACACTAAGGCCTTCTTTGGTTGGAGTCTAAAAAACTTTTAAACTTCTCCAAAAAACACTGTCGTTAATATTTTATATTTATTTTACATCACATACAAATATAAATATTAAAAATCAATTTTATTTCACATCCTACACAAATTTCAATATTAAAACTTAATTTTATTTTACATCCTACACACAATTCAATAAAAAAAAATCAATTTAATTTCACATCTATTACAATCTTCACTAATAAAATAATCTTATTTCACATTATAACATTAAAATAATTTTCTTTCTCTCTATCTCAGAAAATTTAAAATCTACTTAAAACATATTCCAATTAAATGAAGCCTAAAAACTTTAGTATTTCCTATTGGCTAACTCCATTTGATTATATGCTTATGGATAATAGGTTGTGATGAAAATTAAATTTGTCCCAAACAAGTGCCATATTATTCTTTAGAAAAAACTAGCTAAATTAATAGACTAACAACTAGAAACCTCAATACTTGCCTGTTCAAATATATAAGTTCTCACAAATATTAGCCTTTACCCTTATCATGATCTCTCTTTTATGTGGGGCTTTGCTATTGGTGAAAGTACACTAAACCTCAATACTTGATGTACTTATTTTTGCTTCTTATAGTATTTTAGGCTTCGACCAAAATTCAGAAAAAGTAAGTAACGAAGTCCTCTTCCTCAATTGTAGGTATCTCAATAGGATATTACGACTGTGTCCTCACTTTGAAGCAAACATATAGAGGAAACAAAGTTCTCAACCTCACTCAAACTAAACTGACATATAAGAGAAATTGGGTCATCTCCCAAAGGTGATGGACGGACATTAATAGGTGTTGCTATAGAGCATGCCATGCTTTCTTTCACTAAAGAAGGCTGCCTCGGATAAGGATAGGTGAAATACTAAGGGTTATATTTATAGATGTGGGTGTAATAGGGGTGGGTTTGCTAGTACTTGTGCCACGCGATATTTGGGCAGATATTCTCTCTCATTTTGAAACTAAAGTCTTATAACAATTTCAAATAATGTCATGTTTTTATTTCCTTTTGTATAATCAGCATTTGCACACAATATTCTATTTGCATTTCTACATATATGAATTTCAAATAGTTGAATATAATATTATGCATTCTATCCTAAAATATACATACATATATAAAATATAACCAAAATATATATATATATATATATATAAAATATAACCATACATACTTTTTGAAAAATGTGTGTTAATACAAAAAATGTACATAGATGAAACCAAAAGTATAAAAGTGTATTCCCTGAATGACATAAAAGTGTATATTCCACTATTTAGAATATGTATATATATAAATACAAATAAGATATTGTGTATTGATGTCAATTATATAAATATAAAATAAGTAATGTGATAGTATTTAAAATTCTAATAAGATTCTCTCTCCTGAATGGATGATAGATCCTATCACATGGAAGATAAGCTACACCAGGCTAGGTTGGAGTTCATTGACCAGACCGCCCATGGGTGGTGTTCGTGTCGTAAGCAAAAAAAGTAAAAGTAAGGAAATGCAAAGTATAGAATGAAAAAAAATGAGTGGAAATAGTTTCGACATGGAAAGCCTCCCTACCAGTTAAAATCATGGCTCCCTTAGGCGGCTTAAAGGCTCCATTATTTTCTCTTGATACGAGAAATTATACTAGTATTCAATTATTTTTTATTAAATTTGAAGAGAATACAAGCAATTTGATTTTGATCTTATCTATATTAAGCATTTTAACATAATACTCAGATTAAACAATTAATATTTACTATATCGATATATTCAGCCAACACAAACATTTGGCGATCTATTAGGGACATATGATTGAGTTTTAATATAATACTAGCAATTACATATTTTTTGACAGTAAATCGATTTATTTTAACATATTAGGCACTTTTAGAGACTGATCTATGACATATCAATGTATTTCAATTGTATAGTAACGTTTTTACAACTATTTACTGCATTAACGTCAAATTCAAACAGAATACAAGCATTTAGAGAATAATTCATTGCATAATAAGTAATTTTAACTGAAAACTAATAATTATACTAGTATTCAATTATTTTTTATTGTATTTGAAGAAAATATAATCAATTTGATTTTGCTCTTGTCTATATCACAGCACTTTAACAAAATAGTTTGATCAAACTACTAGTATTTGCTATATAAATGTATTTTAGCCGAAAGCAAATTTTTGGTGAACTATTAGGGACATATGATTGATTTTTAATATAATACCAGCAATTACACATCGTTTTGATAAAATGAGCATGAGGGTGTTGTCAGGTCTCTTTGCAAACTGAAGAACAATTAGTGGGCACTTATACTATAATGTGGACTATCCATGAGATGACTGTGAGAGATACGTAGTGAGATTTGACCATTGACCATTTAATATTGCTTTAATCTCATCAGATGATGTGTCTTCTTCTGCCACATATAGAGCTCAAATGTAATGAACGTTTTTAATAGTAAAGTCAATAGCTAATATGTAAATATGATGAATTAGGTGTCAAACATGTAAGATAAGAAGATTTAACTAGCGCACACATATTTACCACAGTAACTGATAAATGGATATAACACCTTGATTGAATTGAACTCAAGATTTCCATGTGCCAACTCCTGTTGACTTACCTCTTTAGTACTGTACTGAATGAAAACATAACCTCGTGGTTCTCCCTTCTTAGGGCCTCGAGTGTGCCATAAGAAATCTTCCGATACTATCTTTCCAAAAGGAGAAAACATCTTGATCACATTGGCTCTACAATTTGAAGTTACCAATATAGAATTCAAAAGGGTAAACGGTTCAAGAAAAATTAAATGGTAAAATGTAACAATAATAGTCTCCTACTCTGTAACTCTTTGGTCAAGGTTACCAACGTAAAGCCTTCTTTCAGCCATATCATCAACCAAGCCTTTGGTTTCCTGCAATTCAGCAGATTATTTAATCTGGAAGGCAGAAAAGATCAAATGCAACTGATTTCAATTGAATAATAGTAATTGACCAAATTAGATCAAAGCATTTATCATTGGACGAGAAGATAAAACTATAGTTAGCACAAGGCAAAGGTTTTCAATTCTCCACAAATAAATACGGATGAAGCATTGATTCCAAATTCACTTGCTTAAAAATAGCTACGTAACTCTTACTCATAAGATACCTGAACCATGTGAGAATTAACAAGAAAAGGATGAGCACTATGCATCAAAATGAATATTATGAAGTAAAAGCTTACCCATACTTCAAGATTTAAGTACAAAATCATTCACAAAAGTTAAATTGATACACATACGGGGGTATAAACACTAGGAACCAAAATATCAATTTGCATCAATTTGCGGTGAAAAGTAAACCCTCAAATTAAATGATTGAACTCCTGATGCAGATTTCCCACTTGAAATGTGAAATTTCCTTTCCATGGATGCGTATCATGCCCTCATAGAATAAACCAAAATGCCACAAAAATAGGCATCTAACTTGATATTATTGATCAAGTTTCATGCCAAAATGATCTTTAACCAATTAAAAAAAAAATCTCACCAGTGAAATTCACTACTTGTGCCAATTAAGTGAAAATAGTGTATATGCAGGAGCAATTGCCTGCAGCATTGCCATGCTGAAGGAATATGAATGAGCTTTTGAAAAACACGAAAGTGTAAAAAGTAAAAGGAATGCCTCGAATTTCACAGAAGAAAATGACTATAAACAGAAATAGACACACATGATACCGCAATGGAATTAAAACATGTCATTTCATCTTTTAAGAATCAGCCAGAATCTATCACATAACTCAAATGAATGCCGCAGCATAGGGAGAAGCCTTGTAAGTTCCCACACACGAAAGAAATTGAAAGAAAAAATTGGTATATGATGAAAAGAAGAAAACTATGCATGCAGAATATATTTTTCCAATATGCAAAGCTCCTCATAGTTGTAGAAGCTTATTAAACATATGGGCGGGTATAAGAAGGCCTAATGCTACTACACTATGCATGGATGATCACAATTTTTTAATGCATATCCTCTTTAAAGTGATTGATCCATTGATAAAACATGAATGAAAAGTTCCTTATGGACAGAAGATATGACTGCACCAGAAAAGGCAATGTATTCTACATCTTTTATGAAGCAATGATTCAGTTCCCATAATTTAAAAGGCAAATTATTAATCTATTCCATCAATACCGAAAGCAACTAAAGATACATGGCACTAACACCTTTGGCTGCATTCAGCTATATTGTAGGTTTGGAAAAGAAGTTATAGAAGAATCTGATTCATAAACTTCTTAAACTGTGCTGTCCTTCCACTACATCATCTATTATGTTTAACAAAAGCCCTATTAAGTTGGATCTTTCAGCTAATAATACAAATCTAGGTTTATGAGGCAAGTGGAGGATTTCTTATAATGGTTCACATAGTTAGTGCAATGTCTAATCCAAGTACTACATAACAAGCAAGCAAACAAGTATTCAAAAACGCACAAGCATACAATTTTAATATTTGTATATTCATACTGAAACACATCATAAATATAAAATCTTACCAAATAAAATGTGTCCTAGAAGAGAAGTCAGTGATCAACAATCAACTGGTTAACGGTCAACGACAATGAAAACTATTAAAGCTCCATGAAGTGACTCAGACTCATGAGCTTACTACGAGACGAGTGCCCAAGCTCGCATCTCATGGGTGTTCTAGGAGTCCACCTTAGCTATAGAAGGACTCACACTAGAAGGCAACACAATGCGGTACCTTCCATTTTCACGTAAACAACATACAGTGACAGATCTCGCTAAAATTTCTATGATAATCTAGTCGTCTCAACTCCCACGTGCACAAAAGAATTAAATGCCTAAGCTCAAAAGAGGCCTATGGCATCTTCCAAATAAAGAATAGCTTATATCGCATTCATTGATTAGGGAATCCCCTCACTAAGCCACGTCAACCACATCTATGACCTCAAACAGTGCAATGAGGATGACATTGAGAGGCTAAGCCTTGAGACAAACCCCATGCAATAGAGACCTCACCTCACGAGATCTCCAAAATAAAAGAAAATCCTCAAGAGTTGATAACACAAGAACATAAAAGAAGGCACCCACTATCGCAGCAAAAAAAGTAGTCACCGTTTTCATAAAAAAGTATAAATACCATAACTCTACAATCTGCCAGAACAATCCAAATCATAAGCCATCAAGACTACAAATATCGAGAGAGGAGGACGCACAGTTCCTTTGGCAAGAGACAGCTCACGTTGGTCCTTGTAGTTGCCTTATACGCTCTTTGTTCTTAATGCGGAACATCGTGAGTTCCATTTCGCGTGTGTTCTTAACATCAACTTTACTTCATGAATCACAAAAATTTTATTGTTAAGGAGTGTTTTATTTTCTTATGGAGCGAAATGTAGTGAGGATTCATCGTGCAATTTTTTTTCTTTTCTGCTATTTCCCCAACAACTTTGGGGTAATTTTAGTCTCAATTGAAATTGGGTAAAAAGAGAGTTTAATTAGCAAGCATTAGGGTCCAACCAAATTGAACCATCCATTTTGATCCAAGGGTGGAACTTGGGTAGCCACCACTATAAACACTATTTTTAGGGTTTTGGATGATAGAATTTTACTAAATATTGGAAACTAAAATTTGAAGAACTCCCCAAATTTGGAGAGAAGATCATTGGCTTGAGGTGGGAGACCAGTAATCACATTTCTCCAGCAATGTGATAGTGGGAAGCCAGTAGCAACGTGTCAACGCAAAACCAAGAAAGCTGAGCTCATTTTGGGCAGAAATTTCAACAAATTTTAGAGAAAATTTGGGCCAATTCAGAGGAATCCCAGCCGGCAAGGGTCTGGTGACGACTGGGCGTTAGCGGTGCTCTAGCAATTGTCGCTGAGGGCACCGCCGGGAGGACTTTAAACGAACAAGGCCACGACCAGCAGCAACTGAAGACCACTAGAAGCAATGTGCTATTGATTCACGAGAGCTAAAAAAGGAGAAATTTACTTTAGTAAATTTATTTCAATCACAAAAATTTAGTTTAGTTTATTTTGATAACAGTACAGGGATGAATTCAAAGCTGGGAGCAAAGATTATTCAAGATTTAGTTTAATTTTGGATTTGTTTTGTAAATCATTGTCCGATTTCAACAATTTGACCTTTATTTTGCTGGCGACTTCATTGGAGTGAGAATGTAAGGGATTATTTGTTTTCTGTGCATCCTTTCAACCCACCATGCCATATCTCAAAATAACAGGATGCACAAAAAACAAATAAAATGCCTAAAGTAGAGGAGGATTAAGTTTAAAGTTCCTTTTGCTTTAAGTTTGCTAAATCCATATGATTCTTGTGAAACTTCAAAATTTCAATCATGCAAAAGCAAGAAATTAGAGAAATTACATGATAAACAAGAGCTCACCAAATTCTTAAGTGAATTAGATTTTTTGCATACAAACTAGTCTATTTAAGGTCATAAGTTTTATTCATTATATGGACTAAAGGAAACTGGTGAGAAGCAAAGAATCAGTGAGCATTTATCCAGGAAGCACTGGCAAGGAACTCAAATAACAAGCTAGTTGATTCAAATGAGATAATTACAGCCCACTAAATCAAGAAATACACCAAAAACTAAATAGGGAAAGACTCAAAGTTATTGACTCATAAAAAACAAGATAACAAAAAGATAAGTAAATGGAAAGATGCGTATAGTCTTATCCACTATAAGATCTCAATAGACACCCCATGTAGCAGCTGGCAACCTCTCTGCAGCTCCTAGATCAGTTCCAAACACCCATTGTGCTGGAATTGCAGAATAGTGACCTCATCTTCACTCTTCTTCTTCATACTTAAACGAATATTCACCAAAACATCATTCCCTCCACTAAATACTTACAAGCTTTTTATATCTAGAGGAGGAGAGTCAGAACTCAAGTGGTGGAAAACATAAGTGGTTACATCACTTGGAACTGACTCTCTTTGTGAATGAAATCCACCGAGATTGGAGGAAGGTGGGTGATCGTGCAACGAGGAGTCGTTGACTCACTACGGCATGGGGGGAGAAGCACATGAAAATTAGGGTTGTAGATTGGGGATCTGATTTCTTAAGGTTATATTAGAGGATTAAATACTGAAGAATTACAAACCAGTCTCTCCATTATAGTTCCATAATAAATATGTCCTCTATTTATACTTTCGTTAATCAATACAATGATAAAGTAAAATAGACTGTAATAGAAAACCACATCAGGTGAATTATTTATGCCTGCATCAATTAAACTTCATTCGAGTTCTATGTTGTCATAAGAATTGATTTGAACCAATATTGCATCATTTCGAGTCATGCTCAAATTGCATTGTACCCGTTTGTTTGTAATTGTTCAAAAACCCAATCTCCTAACTCGTTTTAAATCAAATTGGTTCCATATCACATATATTTGCAAACATGGCATTGAAACTTGTCTTTGGGTGTATGCGTTCTACATCAGCCCTCCTTGTGCAACCCCTCTCTTGCTTTGTAACAAACAAAATACTAGTGAAGTGCCTTAAGCCACCAAGGGTGTTGTGGTTTTCAGGTGAGGGATTTCCACATAAAAGGTGCTTGCATGTGCTCTCCTTGTTAGTCCTTTCCCATTCTTATTCTCTCATTCTTGTCTTCAGCCCCCCTTTTACGTCTTGGTCAACAAACCACGTGTTTGTTCTTCCACTATCCCACCACGCCGACCAATTTCGATGTCAACATACATTATGCAAGGATTTGCACTTTATCTACTAAACTTTAGGAAATAAAGCTAGAAATATGATTGAACCTATTGCAATCTACAGAACCCGTAACTAATATGATGAGTTCATGCAACAAAATAAGACTTGTCATAAGCTCGTGGACCAACATATAGAACAGCCCTTCAAAAATCAAAGCAGAAACCATTGAAGACGAAAATGGGCAGTAGATCAATCCCTGAAAATATTCCGTTTCCGTGACACAAATACGTTTTAATGCCAACGCTATTTCTTCCAAACATAGGAGATAAGGATACGGCATAGGAATCGCGAAGAGCTTGCCGCGGGGGACAAATGAGTTGGGCAAAACCAAAGGAGGATCTTCATTATGCTGGCCAAACACAGCAAATAGAGAGAGAATGAAACGACGATTCTTCTTCTAGGAATCACCTGATTGGTATACGGCGTAGATTGCTGCCACCGGGAATGTCGACGGGGAACGGCTGGCCACCTCTAGTAGGCAGAGCCGAGAATCGGCTTCTAGGGTTCCCGTCGTAGTCGTCCTCTTCGTAAAATTTATAAGGGTAAATTAAAAATGGTTCCCTGAGGTTTAGCTACTATTTCATATAGGTGTATATTTTTTGAGTCCTTTCAAAGAAGTGCTTTTTTGGCCAATTTTATGCTTGAGTTAGATGTATCATTTCGAGCAAATCTATAAAAAAAAAAATATATTGTTCGAGTTTCTTTCACCCAAATTTTTCTTTATGTGAATCTTTTTTATAAATTTTGCTATAATTAATGATTAAATTGTTATTTTAAAAATTATATATATCTATTAAAATATTAAAAATTACTATTATAGAAAATATTGTGATTACAATGCAATTGAAAATTATTAAACATAATTTTAATATTTAAATTTGTATTTTGAATTTTTAAAATAATAATTTAATGATGAGATTTAATGAAATTCATCAAAAAGAACTCAACAATAATAACAATTAAGCCTTAATCTCACTAATAATAACTATATAATTTTTTTGCTTTCATTATACTCTATCAATTAATAAATTTTTATTTAGATTCAAGTGATTAAGATTATTTTATATTGTGATTGATTTAACAAGTTTTACACTGGTTGTCGACTGTCTAACGCAACTTTTCACGTTTCTCATCCAATACTTGGGACTATGCTTCATTAAAAAAAAAAACCATGTTAAAAAAATTTTGAATTAAAAGAACTTTAATGATATATTTTTATGTTTTATGAATCTACGAAAATTAACCATCTACCATAGGATTAGAATGAAATACTCCTTTTTAATTTTTTTACTTCAATTAAATTCCTTTTATGCTTTCCTCTAAATGAAATTGGGTGACACCTTTAGAATTTATTTGTACCCAACTTTCAAATAGAATATAATAAAGTTTTAAAATTCGGCTTTAGTTTTTATCATAAAATTATTAATTTTGATAATTTTGTTAATTTTGATAATTTCAGTATTTTTAGTTTTAATTTTTTTATAAATCATTTAAATTATAAAAACTCAAATTTAAATTTATAAATAATAATTATTTAATTTTTTAGGAGTCGTGAGTTTCGATAGTTTTAGCAAAACTAATTAGTTTTGATGATAATAAAAAAAATGTCATCATATTTTCAGAACAAAGTTCACCAAAACTAATAAAAAAATATTGAATCCTCTGCCTTTTACTTAGGCTCTGTTTGTCTCCAAGTTAAAAATTAATCTAGTTTAATTTTAACCTAATATATCATATCATATATAAAATTTAATATTAAAAATTAACTTTATTTCACATCCTACACACATTACTAAAATAATAACCAACTTATATCGCATCCCTCATATATCCCAATATAATAACTAATTTTATTTCACATCATTCACAACTTTCAATAAAAAAATATCTGTATTTAAATTTAACTTTAACCTTATTAAATTTAACCTTACAAACGATCAGCTTTAAAACCTTCCAATCCTTTTTTTTTTATTATTAGAAATAGTCCGATCATCAACCTTTTTTCTTTTTTTTAGTTAACCAATCATCAACCTAGTTTTGATTCCAATGAGCATTAAGCATATTCTATGCAACAAATTATTATGAATTATTTGTATACCGCTAATTCACTTAAAATGTAAAATATCTTACATATTTAAAAAGCCTCAAAATATATAAATATATATATATATATATATATATATGTCACATGAAGCAAAACGATGAAAAATAGTATAGTTGAAAAATATATTTTTATCGTTTCATGCTGGTTCGCTTGCACTATGTCGTCGCTCCATTTGGTGTTGGACATCCCAACATGGTGTTGAAATGTGCACATCCAATTATTTCTCCAATTGTATATTAGTAAATTATTGGCGCAAAGATCAAAACAGGATTAAAATAGGATCAAATTGGTACTATTTTAAAAAATAATAATAATAATAAATAAATTTTTTATACCATTCTATACAAATTTTAATATAAAAAATTATTATTTTACTTTACATACTCAACAATTTAAAATAAAAATATTAATTTTATTTCACATTCTAGACTAAAATATTCGAATCGAGTATTTTGATCTCAAATGTGAAATAAAGTTCATATTTTTATTAAAAATTATTGAGTATGTGAAGTAAAATATTATTTTTTATATTAAAATTTATATAGAATAATTTAAAAAAAAATTATTTATTATTATTTAAATTAGTACTATTTTAGTTATGATTTTGTTACTCGCGCCAAACAGGACCTTAGTGAGAGTTTTGCCATAGGTGTATACGTACATGTACATCTTTGTCTTGAAGGAGGGATGAAAACACGATCGAAAAATTACCTTCAAACCTCGTTATAATGTAGCTCATTTTTTAAATTAGAGACTTCTTTCATGCCGCCTAAGGGCTTGTCCCTTGTTGGAGGGGACTTCCACTCGACTTAACAATGTCTGTATATGGATGAAATCATAGGTCAATATCTTTTAGTGCTTTCAGTGGTTGAAGGACAACCTCAAAGTATTCTATGGACAAAGTCACATATGACTAACAATCCTTATATCGATGGCAAATAATTTGTTATCACCTATAACTAATTCTAAGTCATGTTTGGCGCGAGGATCAAAATCAAAATTAAAATAGTACTAATTTAAAAATAATAGTAATAATAATAAATAAATAAACTTTTATCATTCTATATAAATTTTAATATAAAAAAATATTATTTTATTTCACATACTTAATAATTTCAATAAAAATATCAACTTTATTTCACATCATAAATCAAAATACTCGATTCTAGTATTTTAGTCTAATGTGTAAAATAAAATTAATTTTTTCATTAAAAATTATTAAATTTGTAAAATAAAATAATATTTTTATATTAAAATTTATATAAAATAATTCAAAAAATTTATTTATTATTACTATTTTTAAATTAATATTATTTTAATTATAATTTTGATTCTCATGCTAAACAGAACTTTTTCATTTTCATTACCCAATATAATAATTTATGTAAGTTCACCAGTAAAACTATATTTCTATTAAATGCTAACAAAATATTAATAAATTTAGCTAAAAATAATCTTAGTGAAATATTAATTTGAACACAATTAAAAATAATTTTGAAATCAACTTAAATAAAAGATTTTTAATTTACTAGAAATATTTAAAAAATTCTATATAGAATAGACACCAGCTTGCGGCTGGTTTGCTAACCAAATTAAAATATTTTAATAAAATATATCACATCATACAAAAAATTAATATTAAAAATAATTACTCTTCCATTACATATATATATATATATATATATATATATATATATAATTTTAAATAATTAACTAATTATATTTCACACATTATATACATACTAAAATAATAAATAACATATATCATATCTCTTGCTCATCTTTAACATAATATCTAATTTTATTTCATAATATTCATAATTTTACCAAAAAAAAAAATTATTTAAATTTAAATTTAAATTTATTAAATTTAATTTTTACAGATAAATAGTCACAAGACTATTATTTTTTTTAAATGTAACTTAAAAGACATTTAATTTAATATCATCTAATATTATATTATGTTACAAAAAAATAAACACAATAACATCTAGATTATAAATAATTTTTTATAATATTACATAATTATAAATTAGAAGAAGATATTTAAATACAATAACATCTAGATTATAAAAATGAAGCAAACTATCCTAAATAAAAACGCAATTTTTATCATATAGGAAGGAGACACTTCCCTCCTAGCTCATCACCTTCCTTCGCTTGTCACCACCTGCGAGAAAACCATGCTAGTGGACATATCTGTCTGCTGCGGTGATCGTCCTCTGTCATGCCAGCCGTCCTCCTCAATGTTCAAGACGGTGGAAGGCACTCGCCGGACCGCGGCCACCGGAATCTCCGAGTCACCCGCTGTCCCACTATCCTCAAACGGCTCCCTCCTCAGCTGGGTCTCCTGGAGCTGCAGCGCGTACTCCAGATTCCACAAAACGTCACCGATACTCGGGCGATCGGCACCGTAATCAGCCAGGCACTTCGCCGCCGTCTCGCCGAACTTTCTCAGCGAGTTCTCGTTGATCTTGCCGGCGAGCCTTGGGTCGACGATCTTCTCCAGCTGTCCCTTCCGCTGCCAGTGCAGCGCAAACTCCGCTAGATTGACGTGATCAACGATCGCCGGGCGGGCGCAGAGCACCTCGAAGAGTACGACGCCGAAGGAATAGATGTCCGATTTCTCCGTCAGTTTCTGGATTTTGAAATACTCCGGATCGAGGTAACCGAAGGTCCCCTTCACGGCGGTGCTGACGTGGCTCTCTCCTAAAGACGGCCCCAATCTCGAAAGCCCAAAGTCTCCGACTTTGGCGACGAAATCGTCGCCGAGGAGGATGTTCGTCGACTTCACGTCGCGGTGGATGATGCTCTGGGAGTATCCAGTGTGGAGGTAATGGATTCCTCTGGCGGCGCCGATGCAGATCTGGAGCCTCTGTTTCCATGATAAACAGGGGAGGTCGGAACCGTAGAGGTGGCTACGCAGTGGTCCCTTCTCCATGAATTCGTAGACGAGGATCATCTCCGACTGCTCCTCGCAGTAACCGATCAGGGAGACGAGATGCCGGTGACGGATCCTCGAGAGGACGACAATCTCTGTTTGGAACTCCGGATGGCCCTGCCGGTGCCCTGGCACGCCTCGCTTCACAGCGACCTTTGTGCCGTCGCGCAGTACGCCCTTGTAGACCCGGCCAAACCCACCGATGCCGATCACAAGATTATTGTTGAAGTTGCTCGTGGCAAACTGGATCTCGGCGAAGGAGATCTGGAGGCCAAGGTTCAGCCGCTGGGAAGCAGAGTTTGTGGTCTGGTCGGTTGCGTCGCCGGAATCAGTGGGAACAGAGTCCCCTGCTCCGGCGTTGTAATTCGACCATGACGCCGCCAGCTCCTTTTCGGGAACGGCCACAGGCAGCGGCCGGCGCCGGCTGCGGTTCAAGCATGTTACGAAGATGGTTGCCCCAACAAGAAGTAGAAGGCCGCCAAGAACCGATGGGACGAGAATGATTATCAGGTTTTTCCCGTTGCCGTCGTTGTTGCCTCCGGCATCGGCGAGGCCGAACGGGCCGGCAAGGCTGCGAAAGGAATTGTTGAGCTTCATGATCTCCAAGCCGTTAAGCAGGGCGTTGGGGGGGTTGCTATTGGCTTCCCGGCCGATGGTGACGAACAAGGGCCCCGACAACGGCCCGTCCACGACGAAGTCGATGTAGAAGGGAACCCTCATCTTCCCGTCCCCCTTATCGCCGGGTTTCAGGTTCGGCAGCGCGCTTAGTTGGGCAAGGTAGACGTCGAAGGAGAAGGTGTTAACGGAGGCGAACCAACAGTTGCAGAAATGCATCCGGACGAGATACTGGAAACCCGGAGAGACGTTGAAGCACCACGTTAGGTTGAAATTGAAGTCTGGGTCGACGAGGGAGCCGACGTTCATGGTCCGAGCGGTGCTGTAGACCAGGTCGGGGGCGATCATCGACGTCAGGCCTTTCTCCGTCGGGTAATCGAGGGGGCCGGTCGTCGAGTTCTCCACCGAGAGGTCCATCCTCAAGATGAACTCGTCGTCAGCAAGCCATGTCCGCCAGAGGGTGTCGTTCACCGGCGTGATTTTGTAGCCACCGACGTTGACCCGATATTGGGTTTCCATGGCCAAGGGGGGGAACTGCTCGTACTTCATCGACTGGGATTTGGTTATGTAGAGTGGCTGGCTGTCATTAATGAGATTGGCAGGCGAGGAGAAGAGCTCGAGAGCGTTGACGAAGGCCGTAGTAGCAGGCGAGAAGGTGATGAACAGAGGGCTCGAGTCGACCTTGATGAAGTACTCTTTAATGAGAGGGGAGGAGGTGTTGGGGGAGACGGAGAAGGAGGAGAGGAGGAGGTAGCGGTCGGAGGTGGAGACGTTGAAACAGGCGCCGGCAGTTAAGGAGAAGGGGAGGAAATGGAGGCGGAGGATGTAGAGCGAATTGCCGGAGTCGACTTCGAATCGGTAGGACGACCCGGCGTTGAAGACTCTGGCTGTGGAGTAGAGAACGGCGGAGGATAAAGAAGGGTTGGAGACGGCGTTGGAGTTAGCGGAGGAAACAAGGAAGCTTTCGTCGGGGGTGAAGTTGCGAGGCGGGTTGTCGCCGGAGAAGTTAACGGTGACAGAGGAGCCGCAGTTGAGGAATATGGAGTTGAAGGCAGAGGAAAGCGTGGGAAGAAGAAACAAAAGAAGGGTGACGGCGAACAGCGCTGCGGCGGCCATGGCGGCGGCCGGGGTCGGCGGCTTCGAGGAAATTGGGTAACCTGAGTGGTGCGAGTGGCAGGCAAGAAGATGATGATAATGGAATTGGCAGTATAAGTTTCGCCGGGTGAGAAAAAAACCAAATCTCAATGCACCCACATTTGCACTTCATCGATGACCAATAAGGACGCGGATTAAGGCTGAGTTCTAATTCTGAGTCTAAAACGATTGTCTAATTTCGGTCCTAGTTTTGGCCGTGACTTGCAAAAGCATTGCAGTCATCCTAAAGTCTTTAATAGTTTCCTTTTTTTTTGGATA
Organism: Apostasia ramifera; assembly: GCA_019297695.1. Lineage (NCBI taxonomy): Eukaryota > Viridiplantae > Streptophyta > Magnoliopsida > Asparagales > Orchidaceae > Apostasia > Apostasia ramifera. Next base: position 217,430 of record JAEMOT010002196.1, read on the forward strand.
ATTACAGATATAACACAAATAATGCTTAATATTACATACCAAATATTTTTTCATAATAAATATTACATATCAAATATTAAAAATTTGAAATATAAAAAAAAAATTTACTTACAATATAAACCTTAGCATATTATATCACAAAAATAAGCATCACCAAAAATTATCTCATAATATAAATATTATATAAAAGATACTCATAATATTTATATAACATGTTGACGTAAAATCATAATCCTTATCGTCATTTGATTTATTTATTTTATATTTTATTTATAAATTGGACACTTAAAAGTCTAATTAAACGAGATTTTTCATTTTGCAAGCCAGTTATTAACTTTTATCTTATTTATATTTCACAATATAAAATTTTTTTACCTTAGGACGAATCATGTTTTTTGATTTAATGTTAATTATAATTGGCAATTATATATCTCATTAAAATCTAAGTTATTTCATACATTTAACACTTAAATTTTTAATATAATATATTAGAATTAAAATTAAATTAAAATTAAAATTAATAAATATTAATTCATTCTAATTTAGGCTTACTCAATTAATTTTTTTTAATTTTAAATTAATCAAATTAATCTTTTAATTTCAAATAATATATAAATAGATTTATTCCTATTAACTGAGAGACTCATTGAATAATAATTTTTTAAATTAATAGATTAAATTAGTTAATTTAAACATTACATCAATATTTTAGATGAATATATATATTCAATATTTTAAATAATTAAAGAAAATGCTATTTATTTTTTAATTTTATTAATACAGAATGACCTATTTATATATTACTTCAAACTAGTGGACTAATTTGATTAATTTATAGACTAAAGAGCATAGGCTAAAACTATAGGTATAATTACCTGCATGTCATACCATTTCACTTTATTTATGCGTTATCCATCCATTCTTAGTTAATTACGCTATACACACTCAAACCATCATACAATCTTACATACACACATTTAAGTTAAAATTTAGTCAAAATCTATTTGAAAAAAAAATATTTCGTTAGTAAATCATTAAAATTATATTTTTACCCTTAATAGTCATATTTTTTTTTCTTCTTCGATGTCACACTAAAGCGCTGATCTGTCCTAAAATCAATTCACGTCGCGGATGTTTCCTTCCCTTACCACAACCTAAACATCAAAGTTTTAAGATTTTTCACTCAAAATATATTTAAATATTCTTAAAATAATATAATGAACGGTTCAGATTTTTTGTAACTTAACTATAGTTAGGTTATTGAAAAATTATAATTGCTCATTATTATGAAAATAAGTGAAAGTGTGTGTATGTAAGATTTTATAATATTTTGAGCGTGCATAGCGTAATTAACTAAGAATGGATGGGTAATGCATAAATAAAGCGAAATAGTGTGGCATGTAGGTAATTATCCCAAAACTATAAGTCTGTTTGTTTGCAAAGTTAAATTTAAGGAGGTTAAAATTAAATTTAGATAGAGATATTTTTTTATTAAAAATTATGAATGATGTAAAATAAAATTAGTTATTGTGTTGAGATATGTGAGGGATGTGATATAAAATTAATTATTATGTTGGGATGTGTGGGGGATGTGATATAAATTAGTTATTATTTTAGTAATATGTGTAGGATGTGAAATAAAATTAATTTTTAATATTAAATTTTATGTATGATATGATATGCCTAGTTAAAATTAAAGCTGGTTAATTTTTAACGGCCAAACAAACAAGACCTAAAATTTATGAACTAAAATTTATAACTTTTATTTCATATATATCACAACTTTATAGTATGAAATATATATGATTTGTAATTTTCAAATGATTTTAGTAGTAAATATATAATATTAAAAATTTATGTATCAAATAGCTAAAATTATTAGATTTTAGTGGTACGTATATAATTATTCTTATACATAATCATTTATCATGAATGATAATAACGAGTAACATAGTGTTATTTTTGTATTTCTATGTATCTTTCATGTATGTTAAAATTAGTGAGAGACTCAAAATAAGTATATTTATATTTTAAAAAATAATTATATTATAAAAGTATATAAAAATATATAAATATCTAATAAATTTATAATTATAATTATATATATAATTAATTATTTAGAATTTTTTAGAGTGAGTTAGGATTTCTATCAAGCGAGCCAACCTAGCTCGAACTCAATTCAAAATAAAATTTGAGCTAGAGTGTTATCCGGTGAATTGATTTAAAATGATTCGAGCTCCAAATTTGTACGAGTTTTCAGTTATAATCTATTTTTACAACACGTATAAAGGATAAAAATTTTAGTTGAACAATTAATATGTATTTTATTTATGTGTATTATATGCTATGGCTAAATAAAATCTTACAAACAACAAATTATTATTAGTTTAAATTGAAAGAATCTAGCTACCTTAAACTTTAATTCGTTCGAGCTCGAATAAATTTTTTTTCAAGTCGCATTGAATCAAAACGCGTGATAATAGAAGCCGGAGTTGAGTTTTGGTAAAACTAACAAATTTTAAGTCTGAATTCATTTCTTTTTCAAACTCGCCTAAACTCGAATCAACAGTCCTTTTCATCCCAATAATTTTAATGGAATTCAAAGTTTTCATTAAAAAAAGAAAGTAGTGATGTCAAAAGTTACTAAAGAGATTGAACACATCATAGAAAGGTCAATCTTTAGTGATTTTTATTGCTCAGCTGATCATAAATTTATTTTGCATGCTCAGTATATCAGTATTCCTTCTAATTGAATCCATTAAATATTAATAGAAAAATATTTAGGAAATTTTAGTAGGATGTAATTTTGTGAGATAAAATAAAAAAAATCACAATAGTTTAAATTTTGTGAGACCAAGTGTTTGCAGTCTTTTATAGAAATAAATCGCTTGACGTATAGTATGAAATGGAATTCGCATATTTGTGTGCGGCTCCATTATAGCGACTACCTACATTACCCGTGAATTGATCCACCAATTAGTTACTCTCGGCGACCATCAGAGATCTCGTATATATATCATCTCTTGATATCCGTGAATTCTTCTCAACCACCTCAAAGGATCTCAGTGGAACCCTTCTAACTCCCCTCATTAAAATTCCAACTATCCCTAATAAGATTTGGCTAATAAAAATAAGAGAGATTTACATACATACTCCTTAATTCATCTTGAATTATATATTAAATCTCTTATTTTTTAATTTTACAACTTTATCCTCTAAATTATCTAAAAATAAAAACTAGTAGAATATATGTATTTGTAAATATGTTCATAATATTTTGTATATAAATATTATTAGTAATAACTATCCAAATAATTATAATCAGTAAAAAAAATATTTTAAAAATCATGAGAAAAGCCTAAATATGTTATTTTTAGATGATTTAGGGAGGTGAAGTTGTAAAATTAAAAAATAAAAAGTTTAATATATAATTTAAGATGAATTAAAAAATATATATGTAAATGCTTCTCAAAATAAATATATTAATATATATACATATTAATTCTCTTTAGGATGACATGTGTAGAGATCTACCTCATGTTGGTTCTCATCTCATTATAGTATTTTGATATTTAGTAATTAATTTATAACTAATGAACTTGGCTAAATTTTGTTAATTTCACTAAATATAAATTATTATCAAGTTGAAATACCTATTCATCTCAAGTATGGTCACAAAGACAGAAGGAAAGTTAGTCGACTAGCTTTGATTATAATTATATCATCTTTAAATTTTAAAATAAAAAATAATTTTATTTCATTTAGAACATACTATATCAAGATATCAACTTGATTTTACATCATAAATGCCGCGAGATTGAAAGTTTCATTCTAATGAATCTCGAGTTAAAAACATCATCATTTGAGTTCAATTTTGACCTAATTAAAATCAACATCACTAAACAAATGCACCCTAGTTCATGTTTGTGATCAAGAAATCATTATTCCTGTTCTTTTTTAAAAAAAAAAAAAACTTCTATAAATAAAAAATTCTAAAAAAAGTCATCTTAAAATTTCGGATTTTTAAAATTATTTTATGGGTTACACTTCAAATTAACATACTAAACAAATGAGAAAAAAAAATTGACAATTGATTATAATTAACGCATATTTATACAGTTTTCATTTTTTTTATGGTAATGAATTTATACAATTATCCTTGAAACAATTAAGCAAAATTATATCAATTTATTACATTGAAAAAATATTGATATCCACAAGTAATTTATTCTACAATAATAAAATCTAAGAAAAATAATAGATACCTTTATGTAAAATTATATTTATTTGTTGAAAAATTATATTTACTTACAAACAAGCATTTAAATTTTATTTATATAAATTGTATCCTGTACTATTAAATATTATATAATTTTAAGTTAAAAAAAAATTATTTTATAAAATTAATGTGAAAGAAATTTATTTTAATATTAAAAGATATATAAGATATGAATAATATTAATTTTAAATTTTAAATTTATGTTAAATTTAAAATAAAATTAATTTTTAAAATTAAAATTTGTGTTGAATGTGAAATAAATTTACCAACTATGGATTGAGTCTACTTTTATAATGCTGAAAATTATAAAGCAGAATGTGCGTGGTCCTAATATTATTTATTTCAATATGCAATATGGTAAATTTAAATTTGGTTTTACTTAATTTATAATATTCTTATGTGAAAGATTTATCCTAAAGTATTTTAGAAAATTATATGTAATTTAAATTTTCAAATAGAAATTAATGAGAATATTAAATTTGATAATTATCAATCAATTGTGAATTAACGTGTCATATTATTATGTTATTAATATTATTATTACAATTTAATATTTTTTATTTAAAAATTTTATTTTTTTATAATATTTAAAAATTTTAACAGTTGCTATTGAGCTTGTTCTAATATATTTTTATCACTAATACGACAGATAATATAACACAAGAGGAGAGGGGACTTTTATTTAGTGATTTAATTAAAATATTTAGCTGTATTTCATATTATTTATTTATATTTTGTAAATTATTTATATTCTCTGCTCCTAATAACAGTAACAGAGTCAAGACCTTAAATTAGGAGGATAAAATAAATTTTTTATAATAATATTATAAAAATTTAAATTATTTAAATTATAAAAATAATAAAAAATTTAAAATCCTTTCTAACATAAAATTAACATAAAAAACTTTATATAAACTTTAATTATTTATAAATTGTGATAATGAATTGATATATTTTTTAAATTAATAATAATTTTACATAATATTTTTTATTTTATTTTTAAAAGTGTTTATTTTAAGAAATTAAAAGTTAGAATTTTAATTATATTTTATTTAAAGTAAAAAATTTTAATTTAAGAATTTTACTGCACATCTCAAATAATCTACTAATAAATTAGTCAATCATAAATTAAAATTTTAATATACTAAATTATTTAATGAATTAAGTGTTAATCTACTGAATAATTTAGTGAATTAAAAATCTAAATTATAATCAATCAATTGATTATTTATTAGAGCTACATACTACTTTTTTATTTAAATATTAAATACACAAATAAATTTTTTAAGTTGAATGAGTTCTCATTAACATGAACTTTATTTATATGATTTATATGGCAAATAATTTATAAAAAATTTAAAATATTTGTTATCTAAATTTTTTAATTTAATTATTTAAATTCTTATTTAGCTTATATTTAACTCATAAAATTCTCAAATAGAAGTAAAAAATAAATAAAACATTATAAATTATAAAAAAAAAATTTCAGAGAGTGCAATTGCACCCCTGGTCAGCACGTGACTCTGCCACTGCCTAATAAATACAAGTTATTAGTTATATACTGTGATGAGTAAGATTATGACAAGTAGAGTCATCACATATAATTATATTTAATTATATTATTAGAACAGGTCATCATTAGTTCATTACTGTAATTCAGCCATCACCGAGTATCATATATCGGTTGCGATTTTCGGTCAACTATCATGTATAATTATACTGTTGATTACTATTGATAGCCATGCCACTCATAGTTAGCCACTGAGTGCTATCAATTTCTACTGTCTATAACCATCATAAATATTTAGGTTAGGTTAATCATAATTTAAACATAATATTATGGACAATATTATTATTGTAATATTAAATGTTATAAAAAGTACATATATAAAAATAAATTTAATAATAATGAATATATAAATATTATTTTCTAAAGTGTCTCCCATGTAATTGCTCCTAACTTACTTTTGTGGAATCACGGATCACCAAGTCAAGATAAAGATCAATGAAAGCTTTGAACAACGTGTGGAATAAGTTGCAGGAGAATATTACATTATGGTTCTATTTAAGAGAATGTTTACTAAACTATCCTTTTTATTTAAAAAAAATCAGAAAAACAGGCGTTACATATAAACGATATAAAATTAAATATAATATAAATTCTTTAATTTTTATATCATATCTATATTAATATATTATAACATTTATCCATAAAAAAAAGATTTACAATATTTATGAAAATTTTGTGAATATCTATTATTAAAAATTCGAACTTCAGAATATTATATATGTAATTTTGTAAAAAGGGAATTTAGGCAGCTATGTAAAATTATCTTTTTATTTATAATTTTATATAATATAAGAAGATCACCAGGTAAAGCTTATAGATTTATAGTGCAAATTATCAGCAAGATCGGACGAACAGATAGCTGCCACGTGGCGTCGCAAGCTCGAGGGCCCACTGGCCATCACCAGAGTGCTCGATTTTCCATCTCTCTCCAGCAGCATCTCTGCAAAATCCAAAGCATTCGCGAAAAAATTATTTTTCTTTGAATTTGTTTACTTCTCTGTTTGACGCAGAAATAATATTAATTGTAATAAATAAATTTTTAATTATGTTAAATTAAATTTAATATAAAAAATATTATTTTACTTTAATTAATTAATAATTTTCAATAAAAATATTAACTTTATTTTACATTTTAGACCAAAATATTTAAATCAAGTATTTTGATCTAAGATGTGAAATAAAATTAATATTTTTATTAAAAATTATTAAATATGTAGAGTAAAATAATATTTTTTTATATTAAAATTTATATAGAATGATTAAAAAATTTTATTTATTCAGATAAAAGAACAAAAATATATGAAACTTACCTCGAAGGTGAATCAAAAAGGACTCTTCAAGAGATAAATTAAGACTAAATTATTAAAAAAGAAATATAGCACAAATAGCACACCACAAATTAAAAGTTATTCATTATAGTCGTCACATCAAAAGAGAATAGACATTTTGGTCCCTAGATATTATAACACAAGAGAAATTGAATTATTTGGCTCACAGACACGAATCGTCTAATTTCTTCCAAGCGGCAGTTCTCTCAACTTTAATGTAAACCTATTGGAGATTGCAACCTGCCTAAATCCTAGAGAATAGTAGACAACATAAGGGACTCTTATTTTTTTATGCCCATAAAAGATTTATTGCGAAAAAAAAATCATTACAGCTCTTATATCCTATGTTATTTATAAACTCTCTCGTATTCTTAGAAGTGTAAATAGTACAGTAAATTCATAACAAATTTTTTTGGGTGAGCAAATTACTTTTTTATCGATATTTATAATATTTTTAAGGATGATGTGATGTGATTTAATTTTATAGTGATTTTTAGTGTTTGAGAGTCGAGGTGCCCAGTATAGAATCAAATCAATTTTAGAGTTGAGGTGACGAATCAAATCAATATTTTATTTTTTAATTTTAATAAAAAGAGTATTTTAATATTATAATGTGTACAAAATATGAAATATTTTTAATTTTTATATTTATATTTATATTAAATGTGAAATAAAATTAATTTTTATAATTAATTTTTTGTGTTATATAAAAAAAAAAGTCTCTAATCAAACGTGGAGTGTTGTGTTCTTACTCTTGAGGTCCGGCCTTGACCCATAATGGACACCGGTGGCCCGCCGGAGCCACTCGCTGGGTCCGCTCTCAACCTCCATTTCACCGGCGGCGGCGATGCACGATCCCGGCGATGTCAATGGCGTCGGCGCATCCGTGATTCTCGTCCCGTGCTTCTCTTCCTTCTCCGCAGCCCTCTTGTTCCACAGAGCCGCCCCGCCGGCCGCCACAGTGATGCCGACGAACATGAACAGCAAGTTCAGCAGCGATTTTTTCGTATAAGAATAGATATTATCCGTGTTCCGATCGATCGGGTATATGTAATATCGGTTCAGGATGCTGATGAGCAGGAGGAAGGAGACGAAGGAGGAGGCAATGATGGCGGCGAGCCAGAGCCAGCCGTTGGGGCCGAGGACCTGCGCCATCGGCAAGTCGGAGGGCTTGGGTTTGAGGCAAATTGTTCGGATGAGCCTCTGGGCGTCGGAGGAGGAGGAGGAAGAAGGAGCTGCTCTCTCTCGGGTGACGAAGGCTTCTATGTGAATCTGAAGATCACCGGAGACGTCGGAGAAGTTGCCGGAGATGGGAAGGAGAAGATCTAGCATTGCCAGGTCGGCTGAGGCTTTGAAGGAGCAGATGAGGAGGATGGAGGGGATCGATCTGCTGCTTCCCTGTGCTCTGCTGCGGTGGATCAGATCGCGAATGACGGAGAAGAAGGGGGTGATTCCACTGCCGCCTCCGACGAGAACAAGTGAATCATAGCTGCGTGAAAAACAGAATTCAATTTGAAATTTTGAACACCAAACCTTGAATCTTGGTGGCATCTAATTAAGGCTGTATATGATCTTAGTTCTCAAGGATTATCTCCAATTGTTAATGGAGTCAAAAGTCAGAAGCTTCTAAGACCTTAGAAAGTCAACGGATGGGTTGCCGTACGGCCCTTCCAGGGAAACCTGGAGGCCCTCCAGTGACGGCTGCGAGAGCTGCCGGTAGAGCTCCGCCGTCCACCGCCCCTCCTTCTTTATAGCGACGCTGAGCATCTCAGGCTCCAGATCGGCGTCGGAGCTCACCGTGAACGGGTGCCATTGAAGAGCCGAGATGCTCGGCACGTTGACGAACACCACGCTCGTCGGCGAATAACTGAAACCTGCAAGTCAGTTCAGCATGAGCAGTTGATAAAGAAAACAGAGAGATCAATGTTATTGATTAAAATTCATGCGAAGAAGGTGGAGTAATCGATCGATGATCACTTGGGCTCTTGGCGAAGTTGAGCTCGACTGCTTCGGACGGGAGGAGGCGGGCGGAGACGAGCTGGACGCGCCGGCGAGACTGCAGGAAGCGCAGAAAGCGGTCAACAGCGAAGAGGTAGACGCCGGGGAGGATGTAGCAGTAGAAGGCGATGCCGACGTGTAGGAGGTAGAAGAGAAGGAAGAAGGCGTAGAGTTGATGGGTGTAGAAGAAGACCTCGAACATCCTGCGGCGGATGCGAGGGAAGGTCGCCGCCCACATGAACAGTCCGAAAAGGAGAGCCAGCTCGCCGGCGACGTGCGACACGTCGGCAGCTTGCCATCTCAGCATCTGACGTGGTAAAATACATGAGAAATAGGATTGAGTTTCAGTACTTTCAGGTCATTTTCTAAAATTATAAATCTACCTTAAATGGGTCGAGTTCCAGCAGCTAGCTGACCTAATTTTTGGCCTCATTTGATTTAAGTTTTTTTTTCAACGAAAAAAAAAAAAAAATTATTTTTTAAATTTGATAAAAAAAAGTATTTTAATATTAGAAAATATTTAAAATGTGAAATATTTTCAATTCTAATATTCGTATTTATGTTGAATATGAAATAAAATTAATTTTTTTAGTTGAAATTTATATTGAGCAAAAACGAGGCCAAATAGATTTTAGCTTTTCAAATTTGGCTCATATTAGTTTCATTTGAGTTCAAGTTGAACTTCAAGTATATTTAAGCTAAATAACAAAAATGCATTTAAAATACTGCATATAGTTATTATTATCAATTATATTTGTTAAAAAAAAAATCATATCATCCGGTCACGACATATGAGCGTTTTTGACTAAGTCTCCAAGTAAAGTCAACAGAATAAAAATTTTTGAACCTGCAACCTACTCAGATTGTGGTCTCTTAGTCGAACAGTACAGAGTTAATCGAATGGCAAGGTTAAACAACTAATTGGTCATTAAGCAACCGTCATGTCATAGGCACCATATGATGTGGCGTTTTCTCTAAAGATAAAGAGAAGACGCTATTTTAATGTTAGGGCTGTCGGGCGGCGTCGAATGGTCCAGCCACCGACATGCCGTCCTGCTATGCCTCATTAATGAAGCCCGTCTAACTTATCTAATCTCATCCGCTCCTCTCTCGCAATAAATGGTCTCATCTATGGTAAAAAAGGAGTTCTGGTCTTGTGCCGACTCAAGAGCATAGAATGGAAAGACTAGCTAGGTACCGATCATCAATAGTACGTCTACAATTCCAACTCTACTCGACTAGTATCTATTCCTTCCAACGAGACTTCCCTCAGCAACTCACAGCTTACCGCTACTCTCTTCTTTTTCCTCTCTGATCAACTCAACAATTTTACTTGTCAACCTTTAATTCCTTATTTGAATTTTCACCCAAACAATATTGTTATCAAAATTTAAAAATCTTTATACATACATACATACATACATATATATATATATATGTATATTCTCAAATGTATTCTTTAAAAACTATGACATATTGATAATATGAAATATATTGCATTTATATAAAATATAATATTTAAAAATACAAATTTACAATTATTGAGATGATACTTTGAGTTGTATCACGCAAAATTTGCAGTCCTAGTTGCACATCATAGATTTCAGATTAGATTATATATTATTCACTTGAAATGTTAATATAGTTTATAAATTGATTAAATTAATTTATTAATTAAAAAAATATTATTTATTTAATTTTTTATTAATATCAATAGATATATTATTTTAAATTAGAAGATCAATTTGTTTAATTTAGAAACTGTAAGGACTTAAGTGTATATAGGCCTAAATTATAGGGACCTAATTGCTATTAACTTTTTTTTAAAGAAAGGATTTTGAAAATTTGGGTTACCTCTGAGATTTTGCCGGTGGCGGCCCAGGCGACGATGAAGCAGAGACCGTGGGCGGAGAAGAGGGCCAAGACAAGGTGGCCGAGCCAGACGTGGTACTTGATGCTGGACTCCGACGTGAGGCCGGCAAGAGGGAGAAGGGAGGAGGCGCGGGCGACGGGGAAGAAGAGGAAGGCGCAGCAGATGTTTCCGACGATGCCCAGCCGGAGGCCGGCCTCCATCAGCTTCGCCTCCCACAGCTTCTCGCCGTCGTCGGCGGTGATGCCGGAAAACCCTGTGGTGATATAGACGGACAGGGCCCAGACGACGAGGGCGAGGAACTGAAGGCAGAAGGCGAGCTCCACCGCGGAGAGAACGCCCAGCGGGCCCTTCACGACGACCGGCTTCTTCCATGCTCGAAGGCGATGGCTTAATCTTGATCTACGGCTGTGATTCGTAAGGGCAGAAATGTCATTTTGGAAAATTTATTTTCTTACTCTAACCGTTCGAGTCTATTTCATATTGGTCAATAAAGTTTTAAAGGCCCTTTCACGAAAATGTTTAACAATTTTTTAAAAGCAAACAATATCAGCTGCTGATATTATAAGATAATATCACAAATTTATAATTCTGAGTCAATGAGTTCATTAAAAATATTATTTTTGATTTTTCTGTCAAATCATTAATAAAATTGACTTATGAATTCATTAATAAAACATTGAAAAGCATTATCATTTAATTATTAATAAAATATAATTATTAATTTTTAATTAATATGTCATAAAATTATTCTAAATTATTAACTTAAAATATTAATATTAATATTTTTAATTTAAAAAAGTAAAATAAAAATTTGAGAGAAATTAAATTTTGAAATTTTTATTAAATTTTTAATGAAAGGAGAGGATAAAAGAGTTAATGGCACTTTTAAATATATAAATTAATGATTAAAAGTAGTTAAACAAATATCAAATTTCATATTTTCTATCAAATAAAATTAGTGAAAAAAGGAGAAATTTTGAAAAAAATATTAAAACTATAGCAGGGGACCAAATTTAAAATTTTTTAAAAGTTAAAACTAATTTATAATATATTTATCTCGAATGCAAAATTTTTTTATTTTAATTTCAAAATTTATCTAAGTGGCACATAATTACCTCGAGAAAACATCGGCTTTCTGCATCAGATGCAGATAAACGCTGCCAAGAACAGCAATGAATAGGATGGGGAATGAGAAGATCAAAATCTGGGTCCCTGCCATATAAAATCACCAATTTGATTGATTAATTTAAAAATAAATTTAATCACCAAATAATAATACAATTATAGTGGACAATAACTAATAGGTTAAATTATCGGAGTTTTCACTTCAAATTTTCATATTTATATATAAAATTTTAAATAAAAATTCCTTGGTAAAAATGAAAAGTTAAAACTTTGATTTCAGTCTTGTTATTTAAATCAGAATGCTTGGAACTTCTATATAAAAATCCCCTAAATTATTTAGCGGTATCTATAGTTTGAGATATATATCAAGTTGATTAATTTTAAAATTATCTTAAGGACAAATTACTGATTATAATTTACTTATAATTACACTTTAATTTATTTTTTTTAATATCTTCCACACAGATCATTTAGGTTTTGAGAATTTAAAATAGAAATCTAATAGATCACTATAATTTTAAATAAGGACCTAAACAAAAAAATTTAAAAATATAAATGTTAGGGTCCAATTAGTAATTCACTAATTTCCTCTTATTTTAATTAGGTTTTAAAAATGCAATTAAATGAAATTACTATTTTATCTTTAAATATAAAGATGAAAATTCAAGAATTTTATTTTTTTTTAAAAATGGTACTTTTTATGATTTGTTGATCTTTGATAAAATTACATTTAATTCATAAATAATTGTATTTTTTTATGAACTTAATGGACCGGTAGGCCTATCAACGAGTCAAATATGGCTCGAATCGGCCTTGATTCAGATCTAACCTATGTAATATTCAATTAGGATCAAAAATTGGAACGAATCAGGGTTAATCTAGATCCAATCTATAGTATTTTCGAATTGAATTTCAATCGAATCGGTTCAGAAATCTCACTTAGTATAATGTTGCACCAATCACAGATTTTGTGTATGAGAACTGAGTTTAATCTGAGTTTAACTCGAGTTAACTGATTAACCCACTTAATTATGACAGACCTTGAGTTCCAAGAAAGCTGGAGACTGTGGCGGCCTGGATCTTGGGGCTCCATCTCTTGCTGAAAGTCTTAGTTGGCAGCAATATCCACATCATCAACCAGCCCATGAAGATCAGGCCTACCAGCACCCTCATTGCCACCAATAGCATTCTTCTCCCTCCTAGAAAATGGGAAGAAGAAGAAGAAGAAGAAGAAGAAGAAGATGATGATGATGAGCTTTCCATTGTCTTCTCTCTATAATTGTATGGATCTAGCTAAGCTTGATAAGGGAGTTTTATAGAGGGTTTTGTGTGGGCCCAAGGAGAGATAAACTATAAGAGTAAACCATGCATAACTTGAATTATATAAGGAGCTACTTATTATCTATCAGTGTGGACAACTGAGATAATGATTGTTAATACAAAAATTCATCGATTAATTTGGGCCTTACATGTGTTAGTGGAAGAATTAAGAAAGGATAACGAGTTAAATCTTGTATATTAGCTATCTCGTGCCCAAACATTATAAAGATGGGGCTGCCTCTCAACGATATATATTATAGAGATATATTCACTAGACAATGCACGCAGCGAGAATCGACCAACCAGTGTTGTGGGCATCTCGTTACCTAGTTCAACATCCCCAAAAGGCATCTCCGCTCTTAGAGGTCAACTCATTATATATAAAGCTCAATAAGTCCGCCTGATTTGGCCATGTTTGTTTATTCATTCGTCGTACGTATTTGTATACGATTGCCTTATAAATTTTTGCTTTTCATAAGGGTAAGTCAAACATATCTTCTACCAACAATTAATCACCTACCAAATACATAAATGAGCTACGATTATGCCCCACAATGAGATAGCATATAGTGCGACATTTATCTATTAATAACTATTATTTTTTATATTTTTTGGCACGAGAAATTACCGTCTATCTAAATTAACAAATTTTCACATCATCCTATTATAAGACTAAAATTAATACAACAATTTAAAATATAAATACACAAAAAATAATAACTTCAAATTTATATTGTTATAATCTGATCATTTTAACATTTCTTATGGCATGATTCATGCTCATGTTCAACTTGCTATGCATATGAGTTTTCTTTTTTTTTTTAATGCTTTCTTGGCTTTTCATCTATCTAAATTATATGTTGAAAAGTGAGGATAAATTACATTCAAGTTTATAAAGTCGGACTTTCAATGCAAATAAGTCCCAACATTATGTGATTAATAAAATCAATGTTTCACCCTCTCAAAAAAAAATAAATAAATAAATATATATATATATATATATATATATATCCTTCTCTCACA
>JAEMOT010002196.1:232028-260853 GCA_019297695.1 Apostasia ramifera
ATATTTATTTTGCTTAATTAAACTTAATTTTCTTTTCTTGATCTGATGGCATTGTCATTAATTATATTTAATCATCATACAAGCATGAATCATTGCTGATCAAAACTTGGTTAAATAAATAAATAAATAAATAAATACCTATTTTTATTTTAGAGTAAATTGCAACCGGGACTTTCAGGTTAGAAAAGTATTGTACATTGGTATTAAATTTTTAAAAATTTAATCTAGATTTCTGATGTTATAAAAATATTATAATTTTGTTTTTTTGTTGTCTTTTCACTATGTTTTTCAAATAAAAATATAAATTTTGATTATTTTTTATTATTTTAAATCAAATATTTTTAAAAATTATTAGAATAAAAAAACACTATTATACCCTTTTATTATCATTATTTTAAAAAAAATTAAAATTTAATTTTTTTTATTTATTGATTTTTTTTTTATTTTAACTAAAAAAATATAAATATTATTATTTCAAAATTATATTCTAAAAAATCATAAAATTAATAAATTAGAATATTCTTATAATATATTAGTAAAAAATTAACAATTATGCCTTAATTTGAATTAAAATTATAAAGATGATGTAATTTTCATAGATTATATTATTCTTATTAATAAAACTAAAGAATGAGTTAAAGCGAAACTCGATCCTTAGAGAATTAATTTAAAATCTAAAGATTTTCATCTCAGTAGATCAAAAATTGAATATACTAAGATATATTTAGTTAAGAAAGAAGCACTTGTATTGGTGATGTGACAATTGATGATTTAATTGTTAAGAAGAGTGAATGCTTTAGAGACCTTAGATTAATCATATAAAATAATAGTGAAATAGTTAATGACTTTATTAGCAGGATCCAAGCAGGATAGATAAAATAAAAAAAATACTTCTAGTGTGTTGTACGATAGAAAATTTTCATTCAGATTTAAGAATAAATTTTATAAAATTGTAATAAGACCAGTAATAATATATAGTGTTGAATGCTGACTTGTAAAAAGAAAATATATAAATAAAATAAGTGTTACAAAAATATAGATACAAAGGAATAGAATATGAAATGAGAAAAACCATGAGAAAGTTAATGTTGCATCATTTGAAAATAAACTTAAAGAAAGTCGACTTAGATGATTTAGACATGTAAATTGTAGGTAGATTGAAGCTCCAGTAAGAAAAATTGAATTATTGATTTTGCCTATATATAAAGAGGGAGAGGAAGACTAAAAAAAATATGATAAAAAAATACAAGAAGTGATCTTATTTATTTAGATTTAGATAAGAATTTTGGCCTCGTGGGATTAAAACTTAGTTGTTATTATTATTATAATCTCATGAATTCAAGTTAAAATTTTTAAAAAATTAAAATTAATTTACAATATTCTTTACTAGGAGCCCAAATGCAATTTGCCTTTTATTTTATTCCCAATGAGTTCAAAGAAAAAAGTGGGAGTAGCCACAGAGCAAGGTATCACTAGCGATATGAGTACTTATCACTTCTTGTGAGATGCCACTGAGTCTGGCTAGATATCCTTTCTTGTTTAGGGCTGAGAGTTCGGCCCGAAAAAATAAAATCGAAGAGCATTACGGTGAAATATTGTAATGAAATTTGTGCGTAACTCGTAGAAATATTTCCGTCCGAAAGGCAACAATGAATCGAAAAAATTCATCTCTTTAGACTCTATGTTTTTAAAATTCAACAATTTATTTTCGAGAAGCAACTTCAATTGACTAAACTCTTTGCCAATGTGTAATGTGAAGTCTTGTAATCAATTTGTCAATCTATTTTATGACCAACACTTTTCATTCTTTAAAGATTTTGAATCAAGTTTCTATTTTAGAAAATACGCTCGTATTGTTGTTTACACTTAAAATTCGATGTTGCATTTCCGCCGTACATGTCGCATCTAAGAGCTCTTCAAATTCTTTGCTTATCGTCATGCACAATGTTTATACCATCGAGTTTTACATGTGCTTAATAATTCCTGTTTTTTACCTTTCAAGAACTCCGATTATCGTCACAATTCGAATTTCCAGTCACCTGCTGCCACCCAACTAGTTCCTAATGGCCTAATAGATTAAGAATCCATATGTTCTATTCTTGCTATTAGCCATGATCTCTTGGAACCGATAATTATAATTTGTTTTAACTTAAAACCTGCAAACCATCGTCTTAATTTGCCTATAAATACTCTTTGTAGAGTTGTTGAGATAGGATCATTTAAAGATAAGTCTTGTACTCTCTTCTTTTCTTTGGACTGATCACTGAACCACACCTTTTGAGTTTTAGTAAAAATATTTTTGTAACTCCTAGACAGACGTAGGAAAACTTATTTTTGAGTCACTTTACATCTTGTGTGTTTTTTTGATGATTTATGGCTCATCTATACGTAAAATTTTAGTAGAAAATATTGTGTGATGCTGATTCCTAGAATTTCGTTCTTTCTACATTAATAATTATTCTTGATTAGTTATCAATAATGATTAATATGTAACAAGCTCCCCTTTAGAAAAACAGTCATATGCCAAGCTCATGAGTCCTAATTTTAAAAAAATATTATAATAAATTTAAATGAGCTAAAAGTCATATATCCTAACTTAAAATTGAATTTACATACATATATATATATATATATATGAAATTTACATATTTTTTAAATTTTTGTGTATATATGTATATTCGTAGAATTTTGTATCACATGATAAACATGCAAGACAAAAACTTTAACCTGTAATTTTATATTTAAATTTTAATTACATATATATATATCACTAAAATTTAATAATTTTACTTATTTGATATTTAAATTTTTAATATTACATATTGTGTATTAAAATGACATAAAAATTACATCTCATATATAATTCATACTATAAAATTGTAGTATGTATATAATAAAAATTACAATTTTATAGTATAAATTATATATAAGATGTAATTTTTATATAATTTTAATGATCAATATATAATATTAAAAATTTAAATATTAAATATATAAAATAATTAGATTTTAATAGTATATATATTATTATTTTAAAATTTTATGTGCAAATGATATATTCATAATTCTTTTATTAAAATACAATTTGATGGAGAAAATCAACAAAATGCCCATAGCCTAGAAATAAATAATAGAAAATGCTAGAAATGATACAACAACAACAATAACTAAGCCTTAATCCGACTAGGTGGGATCGGCTATATGAATTCTTTATTTCCATTGCGCTCTATCAATTACCAAGTTCTTATCTAAATTTAAGTAACTAAGATCACTTCTTATAGTTTATTGTCATGTCTTCTTTGATCTCTCTCATCCTCTTTGTATATGGGCAAAATTCAATAGCTCGATTTTTCTAACTGGAGCTTCAATCGGCCTACGATTTATATGTCGAAACTATCTAAACCGACTTTCTCTAAGTATATATTCAATTGGTGCAACACTAACTTTCTTTCGAATATACTCATTTCTCATCCTATTTTTTAGTGTATATCCACACATCTACCTTAGCATCATCATTTCTGCAATATTTATTTTATTTGTATATTTTTTCTCTTTGTAGGCTGACATTCAGCACCATATATCATCGCTGGTCTTACTACAGTTTTATAAAATTTATCTTTGATCCTGAATGAGATTTTTCTATCGCACAAAATGCTAGAAATGATAATGCACAAAATAGACTGAAGCTCTAATGCCTAAGAAACCTCAAGCTTATTGAGATAGTTGCAGCTAGATTCGTGGCCCCTACTACGAAATCGCTCAATTGAAGAAAGAAATCACCCTTCTTCTAAACTTTGCAATACAAATCCACAAATACATCATCTCGAATGGAGTATTTACATTCCAATCCTCTTGTTTTAATTTATTCATAATTAAGTCCCAACTTGACTTAATTTAAGCCCAAATTGACCTGAATTGGACCTAAATTGACCCAAACATGACTCGACTAAATAGAATATTTACAGAGTACAAAGTGGGTATTCTCACTAATGCTATCTAAACTAATATGTTTTTGCATCATTTTCATATTGACGAAGAATTCTCCTTTTGAATTTTGGGGGATTAAAACCCGTGGCCTCTATTTTTGGAAAACTCATACAAAGGGATTATGCTGCAACTCACTTTAGTAGGCCTTCGGTTGCGCGAGTGTTAGTTAAAATAGATATTCATCGAGATTTTTTCAATTAAATTTTGGGTAAAATATATTCAAGATTTTGAATTTATTTTAAAATATAGTATAGATTTGTGATTTTAAATTTTTAATATTTAGATCAATAAATCAAATATAATATATCAATCAGATTTTTTTTTAATATTAAAATTTTATAAAATAACTATTTTACTCTTATTCTCCCACTCCATCCTAAAAGATGAAGCTGGTGGAGGAGTAAAGAGAGGGAGAAAGGGAGGGAGAGAGACAGAGGGGCGAGCAGGAGGGGGGACCCACCCCTCCTCCTCTTGCTTCCTTTCGCGAGTGGGGAAGAGAGAGAGAGAGAGAGAGAGGAGAGGGGGAAAGAGAATAAGGATAAAATTTATATTTTATAATTTTTTTAATATTATAATAATAAAAAATAAAATAATTTATATATTATAAATAACACAACAACTCTAATATTAAATTTTTAAAATTATAAATTTGTATATTATTATGCTCTAAACTCAAAAACTTGAATGTAATTTTTCGTTAAATTTTTATGCCTACCTATAAATGGTACCACTGGTTTTAAGCAAAAAGTTGACCTTGAAAGGAGACTTTTTTAGTGTGCTCATTAAAATCAAATTCCTGAAAATGTAGGAAATATAAATACCATTAAAAAGAAGAATGTAAGACTAATAATGAAATTATTGATGACCATTGTAAGTTGGATTTGGATGACAATCAAATTAAAAATACTATTAAAAAATGGGAATTTGTTGATGACAATGGGTAGTGATGTGAATATTAATGATTTTAAAAAAAAATTAAGAACAATAAGATAAATATGTGATGTTAATAAAAATTTATTTATATCTCGAAGGAGTAACACCATCAGCTTCTGAGGTTAATGACGAGAATTTTCTATTACTGTTTTCATGGATCAAAATTTAATTTCAGTCGATAATTGTTCACCAATTTTTTTTTTTTGTCCATAGAAATTTAACGACTGATGATGGAGAGTCGAGCACCCTTCGATCATTTTGCAGCTGCCAACAAACATCATGTAGAGAGGGAATAACCAGTCACCACCATGCAATTATTTCTTATTTATAGTGTTTTTGGTGATCCTCATCCTATTTTACCTTATATGATTATTTATTAATATAAAAAGATATAACAAAAAAACTTGTAATATGAATCTGCATGTGAGTAATGTAACTACAAAAGATATAAATTATATATATATATGATGTTTAACGATTACAACTATAAGGGGTAATTCCACTTAGGCCCCTGAGGTTCACTCGATTTGTCACGCAGGTCTACAATTTTGAAAACATACCAAACAGGTCCTAAAACTTATTGTATAGATTATTGTGGTCCTTCATATTCATAAAAAGCTTCAAATAAAGTCCAATTAAATATTTTCTATTAAATTAAAATTTTAATTAAGAAATAATAAAAATTTTTAATGTGAAATTATAATTGTACCTCTGGTCCTCGCTGCGGCCTGCAGCGCGCAGACGCCGGCAGCGCGTAGACGCGAACAGCTAGCAGATGTCGGCTNTCAAGGTTAAAAAGGGTATTTTCATAATTTTAACAGCGTTTAACAGATACCATTACAGAATGACCATGATGATCTCTACAATAACTTTTAGAGACCTATCTAGCATGTTTTCAAAATTGTGGATCTGCGTGGCAAGTCGAATAAACCTCAGGGGCATAAGTAGAATTACCCTTAACTATAAACATAGTTATATACAACACATGTACATATAAAAAAAATGAATTTTTTTATTAAAAAAATAAACACTTAAGACGTCACAAGTCTAATTTTGAACCTTTGCAATGGCATTCTTTTCATTTGTTTGGGAGGTTTAAGTATTCTGTTAACTATGGATGTAAGTTGATACACCTTTTATGCGTCTTCTATCAGACTGCTCTCTTTCAAACTCGTATCTTTTACTGTGTTATCTGCCTAATAGTTGATTTCTAATTAACTCGAGATCATGAGAAGATTTTGTATGCCTTGGCGCTTTAGTGATGTAATTGCAGTCATATTATTTGAAATAGTTGCCTAATGTAAATCCAAGCTTTGTTCAGTGATTCATTTCTATAATCAAGATGCAACCCAACTTCGTGCTAATTCAACTCTCCACTCACGTTTTGGATTAGTGCTCCAATGTCTGATCGCTGGTTATGATCGAGATTTTTTATTTGCTACACGATTATCAGATTATAGTCAATTATTTTCACCGACTGAGTATTAGGTCATTCTTCGCTATTATTTGTTGATACCCATAATTATTGAAAAGCGGTATTGTCTTTCATGTCCCACTTAGCTCTTAGATATATGGAAAAATCATATTATTTATTGTGCATTGCATTCTAATTATACGTTTCGATGTGATATGATAAGTAATGCATTGATTAATATTCTTAAACGTTGTGAGGCGCAATGGTGTCATGAGGTTCTATTGACTTGTTTTAGCATCTGAGTCCTAATCTATATGTTCTACTGATATTTTAATTTATGGTTGATTTGATAGCACTTAACTCTATCTTAACGTTACGGGTACTTTTTATTAACAACTGCTGCTGCTACTATCTCAAATGGTTCTTTTTGTAGAGAGGCTACTAGTCATTTTGCTGCACACAAAGTTGAAAAGCACATTGTAGTTTATCAAGCTGATAGTGTTGACTTCCAGTTATTCCTATTTAATACTTTTGGTTATTTGACTCTTAAAGCCGTTTCATTCTTAACGCATGTGCAATATCTTTGGACTGAAAATTAGCCTGTGAGTGACCCAGTAGTCTCTCCATTTATTTTTTGTCGTATTAGCTTATTCATTCAAAAAATATTACAACTTATTTGTTAAGCCGCCACATGCAAAATAAAGATGCTTTATATTTATATCTCAAATTTTAATGTACTCACCACATTAAGAAAATTAATTAATGCATACCTGTAAATAATTATGAACTATCAAATCTTTTTTAAGGTATTTATATACATGCCCCCTCTTCAATTATATATTAAATCTCATATTTCTTTTATTTTACAACTTAACTCTCAAAATTTTCAAAAATAATATAATATATTTTTTTCATAATTTTAGAAAGATTTTTTTTTGTTAATTATAATAATTTAAATACTTATTACTAATGATATTTATATACAAAATGCTATAATATATTTGTGAATACAAGCATATTACTAAATTTTATTTTTATAAATTTGTAGAATTAAATTGTAAAATAAAAAAATGTATATACAATTGAAAAAAAAATAGAAAATATGTATATAAATGTCTCATGTTTTTTTTTCCCGACCAACTCCACTGAACCTGACCGGAGGGCTGACCGCTGGTCCATTTTCTTTGATTTCAACGTTGCCCTTTTTGCGGTCTGTGTGCCCTCAAACCGTTCGACAAAGCCCGCCGGCTCGTCGATCCGAACTTATTTGGTCGGTTCACCGGACCGGCCGGCCCGCCGGATAACCCTCATGACGGCCTGAAATTCAAAAACTTCACTTTTTGACGCCATTACTCTGTTTTAAGCTCTCCTCGTCGGGAGTCGGGAAGCCGCGAGATCCGCTAGTAAGATCGACCATGCGAAGAGAAGCTCATGGCCTCCTCTTCGCGCTCTGCTCTCTCGCCGTCGTTCTCCCCGTCAGAGGACAGAACTCCCACCGCTACCGCTGCTACGACTACCGGCGCTTCTACCCCTGCCAGGCCTACGCCTACTACCTCGTCGGAGCAGACCCGTCCCTCCTGGACCTCGCCTCGATTGGCGACCTCTTCGGTATCAGCCGCCTCATGATCGCCCGCTCCAGCAACCTCTCCGTATCCTCTGTCCTCCGCGTCGGCGAGCCTCTGCTTATCCCCCTCCCCTGCTCGTGCCACGGCAACCGCTCCTACGCTCCAGTCGCCTACCAGATCCTCGCCGGAGATACGTTCCACACCGTATCCGCCTTCAAGTTTGGCAACCTCACCGCCTACCCCGATGTCGAGGACGTCAACCCCACCCACCTCGTCGTCGGCGACGTCGTCACCTTTCCCCTGTTCTGCCAGTGCCCCAAAAGACCATCTTTACTGCCGGCCATTATCACCTACGTCCTCCAGCCCTCAGATTCCTACGAATCAGTCGCCGCCAGATTCGGCTCCGACCTCCAGTCTCTCATCTCCCTGAACGGGCGCGAGGGGTCGGTCCTGTCCTATTCCACGATTCTGGTCCCTGTTTCTCAGATCCCCCCTCCCTCAATGAAGACCAACCTGTTGGAGTCTCAGCAAATGCCGCCGCCTCCGCCGCCGGCGATGGCGGCTGAAGGCGCGGCCCTGAGGGGAAATGCTTGGAAAGCGGCCGTGGTGGGGCTGGCGATAGCGGTGGCGTTGATGGGAATTCTTTGGATTCTACTTTTGGTGCAGATTAGCCGGCGGTGGCGGCGGTGCTGGTGGGTGATCAGGGCTCCGGAGGAGAAGTGGGGGGGAGGAGGGGAGCAGAAGCTGATGGCGGACCTTTCCGAGTGCCTCGACAAGTATAAGGTTTACCAGATCGAGGAGCTCCGTGGCGCCACCGCCGGGTTCGACGACGGTCACCTGATCGGAGGATCGGTCTACAGGGGGGAGATCGACGGGGAGGTCTACGCCATCAAGAAGATGAAGTGGAACGCCTCCGACGAGCTCAAAATCTTGCAAAAGGTTTGTAATCTTTTTGACTCTTGTGAAGTTGATTGGTTGATTATTTTTGTAGAGAAGGTTGAGCATTCTAATGGAAATAAATTTTAGTGTTTTTTTTTTACTAAAAAATAAATTTAGAGTTAAAAATATTCAATCATCTAAATGAAAAGAATTACCAATAAATAATTATATATATTTTTAAAAAAAATTAAGTATTATAAATATCTTTAATTTAAATTTTACTTTCAATGATGTGTTAAAAAATAATTCTGTTATTTACTTTTATACTTTTCACACACTTTAATTATTAATACTAAGTCAAGTTATTTAATTTCATGCTAATACGCTTTAAATGTTTTTTTAAAATAATTACATACATGCTACTAAAATATAATTATTTTATAAATTTAATTTTAAATTTTAACAACTAAAATTATATAAAAATTATAGTTTATATATAATTTATGTTACAGTTATAATACATATGTAATAATTTTTATATAATTTTATCAGACTGATATATAATAATAAAAATTTGTGTATTAAATATTTAATATATTTGGTTAATATATTAAATGCCGCACCTGTGCAGGTTAACCACACGAATCTCGTGAAACTCGAAGGGTTCTGCATCGAGCCGGACGCGGGCAGCTGCTACCTCGTCTACGAGTACGTGGAGAACGGGTCGCTACACACTTGGCTACACGACCCGACACTGGCCCGGAGGCTGGACTGGCGGCTCCGCCTGCGGATCGCCGGCGACCTGGCGCACGGCCTCCAGTACATCCACGAGCACACGTGGCCCCGCGTCGTCCACAGGGACGTCAAGTCCTCCAACGTCCTCCTCGACGGCCGCCTCCGGGCCAAGGTCGCCAACTTCGGGCTTGCCCGCTCCGGCCGCAACGCCGCCACAGCCCAAGTCGCCGGAACGCCCGGCTACGCTGCGCCCGAATACATCGCCGGTGGGTTTGTGGGCACCAAGATGGACGTGTTCTCGTACGGCGTCGTGCTGCTAGAGCTCGTCTCCGGGCGGGAGGCGGCTGCGGCTGGGGAGGGCGGGAGGACGCTGTGGGAGGAGGCGGAGGAGGGGGTGCTCGCCGGCGGGAAGGTGAGGGTGGGGAGGATGGCAGCGTGGATGGATCCGGCGCTGGCAGAGCAGTCGGTGGTTCCGATGGACGGTGTGGCGGCGGTGGTTGGCATCGCCGGGGCGTGCCTGCAGAGGAATCCGGCGAGGCGGCCAACGATGGTGGAGGTGGCGTACGCGCTGGCAAGGGCCGAGGAGGTTTCCAATTTCTCCATCGAGGAGACCAGCGTGGCTGTTGCCGCCGCCGCCGTCGTCGCGCGGTGAAGATAATGATGCTTTTGATTATGTGATTTAATCTGACCATAACTTTTTGCCCGGCTCAGTAGACTCAAGCCGAGTTTAATTCAAGCTAAACATCGATTTAAACATTGGGCCACTGTCAATCTTCGAGCCAAATTCTCACCCTTTATCGCAGTTGAAAACAAACTATTATCCCCGTCAATTGTAACCACCCAAATAAAGTCGCCATTTAAACAAAATAATGGTCTAGAATCGTCCAAAAATTCCATCTTTCGTGCTTCAAATAGTAAATAAATTTCTCGAATCTCTTCGTATCGTTTGAGAGGGATGTATCAAAAGAAACAAATGTTCTTCCATGCTCTCTAAATTTTTTGATTATGTGATTTAAGTACTTCTTTGTAAGCTCATCCCTCATTAACTTCAACTTCAATTTGTGAGTCAACCTTCACTTATGAATTAAATTTTAGAAGAAATAAACTTGTGTAATGCATATTTATTAGCTATACTCCCATGAATCATAAGAGCCCCCATCTTTTAATCTATGGCATGTAACCTACAATTATCCCCAAAAACTTAGGACATCTCATAGTGTATCTTTATGTTGTCAATAGATTGCATTGTCGAAAGCAATACATCCTTATCACCTCCGTCGAATGGTGGATATTGTCAAATAGTTGTCCACTCTTTAACGCGACTCCGACCCCAGTCATCTTCTTAAATCATACGAGATATTAGACACCGCCCTCTTCTAGCTTTTTTTTCCCTTGCTAGTGTCGTCTAAATTTAATTAAATTTTAAATTAATTTTTGGTTAAATGAAACTTAAAATTTAATCTCATTTTTTAATTTAAATATTTATTTTACATATAATATATATTCTGATTTTTTAATTAAACATATATATATATATATATATATATGAAGTATGTAATCACAGAAATCTTAAATATATATTTTATATAATATATTTATATACACAAAATATATTAATGTATATCAGGTAAGTTTGTGAACTTATTGTTATAGAAATATCTAGTTGATTATGAGTTGAACTGATTTAACTTTTAGCAAGTTGATTTCGAGTCATAAAAAATTAGAATAAAATTCAAACTGAGTAAAATAAAAATAAGGGTAATTTCACCCAGGTCCCTGAGTTTAAGGGTTATGATAACACAGCTCCACGTTTTTAAAATTATATCATCGGGATCCCTAGATTTTCAAAAATTATCATCTGGGTCTTTTTTAATTTTTTTATTATTAAAAATATAAAAATACCATTATACCCTTACCCTCCCTCTCTCCACCAGATCCGACAGCCGCGCCTTCACAGCCTGTCGGCGGCCGCCCGAGGCCCCCTAGCTGCGTTGCGGCCGCTGCGTGCCAGGCTGCCTCTNGCAGCTGCCGGATCTGTTAGAGAGAGGGAGGATAAGGGTATAATGGTAATTTTATATTTTTAATAATAAAAAAATAAAAAAGAGACCCAGATGATAATTTTTAAAAATCTAGGGACCCCGATGATATAATTTTAAAAACGTGGACCTGTGTGATAATAACCCTTAAACTCAAGGACCTGGGTGAAATTTGCCCTAAAAATAAATTTTGAGCAACTTTTAAGTTTCGAGTATTTTGCTCACCCTTAAGCGTATGTTGCCGTATTAGCTGGTGGGACCCACTACTCACACAACTCATAAACTGCACATAAACACGGCTAAAATTTTTGGCCAATGGTATGAATCTTTTCTTAATTATATGACTATTTTTATTTACTATAGATATTATTATACTAGCTAAAAAATATTCATACTAAATAAAGAATATCCATACCAAGCCAAAAAATTATTAATACTAAATAAAAAAATATTCATATTAAACAAAAATTTTAACGGTTAAAGTGAAATTAATACTCGAAAAGTTTGCAAATCGAGCAAGCAGTGGTATTCAAACTTGCTTGACAGTCTACCTGCTTTCAATTATGCACATTTCAACACATATGTACTGTTTTTGTGTACATATGGTAAATTACATTTAAGTCTCTAAAGTTTAGCTTGCCTTTCATCTAGTTCATATCTTTTGAATAAATTCAGTCCCTTGTGCAAATAGTTTTGCTAAAATATTTTTTAAACTTTAGGGTGGCGTTCTTTTGCAGAAACCAGATCGCACTCGAATCATTCGAGTCGAGTTCGTGTCAAGAGGGAACCATTTCAAGTTTAGTCCCAAGATAATAAAATCATCAAAAAATAAATATTTTTATAACTTTTATCTTTACATATCAATCAAATTTTATTTCCCTACACTGATCTCTATTTTTTTTCTCTCATCTTTCCATCTCTCTCTCAATTCGCTGCCCAAGTGGCAGTCCGCGCACATTCGCAGCCACGCGCAACAGCCTGCACGTGTGCAGCGTCATTGATCAGCTGGCCGGGCACGGCCACCGCACACAACCATGCAAATGGCCAACTGCACATGGAAAGGTTGTGGAGAGAACCATCCGGACGCCCAAACAGAGGCCGCCACGTATACCCTGACCTAGTTGTATTACACACGTGGCAACCTCTGATTGGCGTCCGAATGGTGCTCCATCCAGACGCAATAGTTTCTCCAACCACAGAGGACATTTTTGTCTCATGTATTTTATCTTTTTAAATTTTTCATTAAAACATTTTTCATCCAAATCTCGTTTGATTCGAGCTTTTTTTTTAACAAGAGAAAATATATTTTATTTTTTAAATTTAATGTGAGAGAAATTTATTTTAATATTAAAAATTATATAAAATATAAAATACTTTAAATTCTAATATTCGTATTTGTATTGGATGTGAAATAAAATTAATTTTTATAGTTGAAATTTATATCGGTAAAAAAAATTACTTCAAACCAAATGATCCTAAGCAAAAAAAGCAAAAATCATGCATACGGACCTAATAGAAATGCCATACCGCACCTAAGACACTTAAATATAATATTTGATACTTGGATTTAAAAGGAAATCACAGTTCAGCACACCTCCACTGTGTAGTACATGAAGGGGAAAAAAGGCTGAATCAAATAATACTGCAATTCATTTCACAATTTTTCATTACGACTATGTTAACACCTAGATTCAGCATTAAATCTCAATCATACACATTACATCTAAAGGCTTTCACTCTTTACTATCGTGTACGATATTTTATTCGTCGGTTATAATATTTTACTAATCATGCTTTGTTTTGCAGATTTCTAACCTCAGCCATGAGGTTTGATCACCCCCAACTTATCTCTAATCTCGGCTATGATGTTTGACTATCCACCTTCCTTCAATAACATCAATCACAATAGTTGGCCATCCACTGCTTCCAGTAATATTGCCACGAGCATTGTCCATTCACAGCTGTCGCTATCCCACAGCTTGATGGAGATTGTCACGTCAACACAATTCCCACTAAGTGCAGATTCCCGCTAGTCACACAGACCAAGGACCCGCGTGCCTTTGCCACTATCGACGATCTTCCTGGAGCCGGCTGTGGTGAGGTCGACAGTATGAAGCTGATGATTATGATATTCCAGCCCAAAATTCTGCTGAATTCCACTGCAGCTCATTTATAAATACCTCTGGGCAGAACTCCAGAGACAGGACATTTATCTAAAACAAGCAGACTCAAGATTAAGCTAACGGTCATTAAGGAAGAAACTTGTATTCTTTTTCTTTCTTGTACTAATCCTCGGACCAATCCTTTTTTAGCACTACTGAAACCTTTTTCTCTGACTCTCTGATGGGCGCAGGGGGAGTTATCCCTAAACGACCTTACATCCTTATGTGTTTTTCTAGATGATTTTTGGCTCCTCCTCTATATCAGCATTCTGGGCTACAAATATTACGTGCCGCTAATTCTCAAGACTCTCATCTCTTTCCGTCAATAAATTAAGAAGAAAATTTCCCATCAGCAGTTGATAAGTAAATAAATGAACAGACATCAGTTAGACCACAAAAAAAAGGGCCACCTCAAAGAGTCATGTGCTTAACATCAGATAAAGTCAACAGAGCTTCTGTTGTAAATATCAGCCAATGATGAATTAGATTCTTCCTGAAATATATAATTCAATACAGCGCTGTGGAAATATATATATATATATAAATTTTTTCCCCTAAATCATACAAGAATATGACTACATACCAACCAACCATTTCTATTTGAACATATATACAACCATCATCACATCCAAAAACTTGCACTATGAGAGGACAAATACCGCTGATGATCGAGCGAATCAGCTCGAGCTCTCCCCGTGCAATTTTAGAGGTCGAGCAGAAGAAGGTGCTCGGAGGCTTCACGAACTGAATGTGACTGGATCAAAGTAGAACCAGCAGTTTTACTCGATAGCAGTTTCAATATTTCAAGGTTTTGGATTCCTTAATCACCGAATCTGGGTTCGACCAAGGGAGAAGGCACCAAAGTGGCTATTGCTATTCTGAAACATAAAACATGACTGTTAGAGAGATTTAGACATCCTACAAAATTGTCAAGTTAATTCTAGTTTTACAAAATTCACACAATAACCTTGCAAATAAATATCAGCATAAAAGAGTGGCAACAAGAGCAAAGCCTCAATTCCAAAACCGGTTGGGTTCGGTAACATAGATCTCTACTCAGCTCCAATTAAAACAAAGCTCGATAGAAGCACAACCGAGTCAAGGACATATGCATAACAATGATATTACTTTTGATATTCCACTCCCTCTCCTCTACTTCTTGAATAGAATCCTTTCAAATTTATAAATTTGAGGAATCTTTAGGACAACAATGGATAATGATTAGACCACCTTAAATGTTTCCTTCTCATCTTGTCCTCAGTAGGTATCACACCCATGGCCTCCCAACTACTACAAAAAAGTTAAATCTAGAGCAACCAATTTATTTGAGCAACTGCATCTTAGCCATATTAATCTTATAGATATTTTTCCAATTGACTGGCAAACACTCACTAACATATAGCTATTCATCAATAGGAAAAAAAAAACATATAGCTATTCAGATAATAATCTTAAAAAGTTTCCTTTCAGCATGATAAGCATCTTTCCAATTTTGTGTACCTTCATACATCATGCATTGATATCTCTGAACAAAAAAAAAAACAATCTTTGGGCAATTTTAGAGCTCAAGCAGAAGTAGACAGCAAGCATTGCAAAAGTTATATTAATTGTCAAACTGATGAAAGGGATCCAACTAGGGTAATTCAAAATCATCAAATATGCTACTCCTAGACTACCACCACGAATGAAGAAAAGTCCCGAAGAAGATTTTTCGATAGAGAAAATCTTAACAATAAAATCCCAAAGGAGGCAGGCGGCAAAAACTGAGGAAAAAGTTCTACAAAACAAACCTAGGGAAAAAATATTGAGGACAATTTAAGAGAACTTTCGAAGACAACACACGAGAAATCCCGAGGATGACTCACAAGGAGAAAAAGACCTGAAGACAACTCAAGAGACGTGTCCTTGATGACGACAAAATTCAAGTCAAAAGAGAACAAGGAAGAAATCCCGAGTAGACATATGAGTGAGGAGTTGCTCAGAGATTTTCTGAATAAAAAGTTTTTCAAGAAATTTTTTGAACAAAGAGTTGTTCATTTGGGCTGCCACAAGTGTTCAAATGTCCCCGAGGTTCTTTGACGAGCTATCTTCGAATAAATACCCTTCTCAACCCAATACACAACAATAGGTGGCAAGTTCCCAAAAGACTATTAGGCTACAACCTGATTAGTTGCTAATGCACGCAACTACTTTATGCAACCAAGTTCCACGAACCGAAGATAAAGATATAGGGATTCTTCATTGCTTATTGTAAATAAGGAATGGGTGTCTGAGAGATGAGCACAAATTCGACTACATAGGGACAAGTTCAGCAGAAACCCTTACAACCTTACTGTCTATATAAATAGATGAGAATTTGTAAATGAATATAAGCAAGATTTGTGTTTTTAAGAGAAAATTCTATCCAACATTGGGAACTCCATGCCAGAGCTTCTATCAAGGAGGTCTGGATCACAAACCATTTCACTTCAGTAGTCTTATAGTAGATAAATTCTAAAAGTATATCACACTTCATGCTTGTTCATGTGTTTTTTGTGCTTTACGTCATGGTAACAAAAAGATTGAAAACACAATATAAGATCACTGCTGACATCACAAACCTGATATTTAGGACATGGGAAAACATTCCAGAACCTAAGTGTTTCATCACCAGCACCAGTAACAATTGTCTGCATAAAGCAAAAATGTCAAGTAGAGAACCCGAAAAAGAACAAGAAAAAAAAACATTTTTTTTGCCAAGCGAATGAAGACAGTTTTTCACCTGTCCATCAGGTGAGATTGCGAGATACAACACTCGAAAAGTATGACCAGTAAGCGTAGCAAGCTATAGAAGAAGAAAAGGAAAAAGAAAGATGAGGAACATTCGTGATTAATTTGCTATTTATGATTACTGGGATGGTTTCTTAGTACCTTTGACATTGCCGGATATCGCCAAATTATTATTTGATTTTGGGAATATCCATGAGTGCTGACAAGCTCATTAACATTCTTTGACCATACAAGATTACATACCTGAAAAAATGTAGAATTGCTAAAAATGATGTATATCCAAGAAATTGGATCACCTATTTTTATGTTAAAATAGTATACAACTACTATTACATCACAATAATAAATCTAAACATATCTATAATACCACTATTACATCATTGTAACAAATCAAGACACATTTGTGATATATGTATCGCATTTGACAAACTTGAGTTCATCGAGACATTAATTTGAATCAACCAAATTCATCATAGTATCCAGCAACAAAAAACTACAAGAACAGGGAAAAAAAAGGAAAGAAAAAATTTACCAAATGATTAAATATGCACCAATTTAACAAAATAAAAACAAGTGTAAAACTATAATAAATTTCTACATAAAAGATTGCAACACAAAAAATCAAGAATAAAACCAAGTTAATAAACATGACAAAGAATCAAACTAGTGTTAGATACCATTGCATCGGTTGGACACTAATGACTATCACGTCACTAGACCTGAGGTCAGATAATAACTTGCAATTGGTAAGAGACTTAGACAAAATACCAACTATTTAAGCTACGAATGAAACATTTTTCTCCATTTCTTTACATAAATGAATAAATGGCCATGTTTGTTCATGTAAATATGTGCATCAAGTTCCATTAGAAATGATAAATCCCTATATCTCTACCAAAATTTCACCAAGGCTCATTCGTTTGGTTAGGAACTTTAACCAGGTTAAGTCAAATTTTAGTGATAATATTTTTTCCTTGAGATACATGTAGAATGTGAAATTTAGTTTTCATCTTGAAATAAGTGTAGGATGTAAAATATAGTTAGTTTTTTATCTTCAAATTTGTGTAAGATCTGAAATAAAGTTAATTTTTATTTTAAAATCTATATACGACATTATTATCAAAAACAAAATCTATGTAAGATATAAAATATAGTTTTAATCTTGAAATGTATATAGGATGTGACTGATAAGGTAAATATCAACCAGATGAAAGCTAACCTGTGAAACAAACAAGACCTTTGAGATCATAGTTGTCACTCTCAATGACACATCAATCAAAAAACCTTGCTCCATAGAATGTCAACATGGAACAAACTACAAGCTTAAAAAAAACATGGAACTAACGATTTGGATCCCATTGCACACAGGTCAAATAAGCTTGAATTCATTGCATCAAGGTCCCAAAAATTTGAAATGTGGCATGGACTTCAAGATTTGTAGTTGTATTTCATTTTAGTCCATATGCATGGTAACCCTATAACTATTTCATTAAGATTGACTCCCACGTAAGCTTTTTATGATACCAAAAAACTAAAATGCCCTTATTTTAACATTTGAATTCTTCTTGAACTAGTATGTAAAGAGTGAAAACCTCAAGGCCTCAATGAAGTTTACTGAAAAAGACCCATCTCTTCCCATTGTCATATTGTCACCTCATCGATGTCCATTGTCATGCTACTATCAACATCTCTATTCTTTTCATTGCCATCATCATCATCTTATCGTTGTCCTATCACCCAGCAGCATCTCCGCCTCCACCCTCGAAATTGTCGTCGCATCGACATCTTCACTTTCATGTTGTAGCAGTCAAACTTTTGCGTCTATCATCTACATCGCCAATGTTTTTGCAATCATTGATATTTATGCTTTTGTTGTTAACTCTGGTAACGACAATAGTGGCTGAATGTGGCAATAGCGTCAATAGAGAAGAGGAACAGGATGAGTAAGTGGGGGAGAGAGAGTTAATTATGTTAAATTTTAGTGAAAAACATATAAGGTGTGAAAATAAAGTTAATAGTTAATGTTGAGATTAGTCAAATATGAAGTAAAGTTGTCCTTTTATATTAGAACTTGTATTGAATATGAAATAAATAAATAAATAAAAAGTTTGTGGTGTTTTTAGGGCCCAAAAAAATAAGGCCAAAGAGAAAAAAAAAGTAGCGGATCATAGAGTAATAAGAGTAAGGGAGAGAATGTTTGTGCATGCATAAGAGAGATAGAGGACGATGGTTAGGTCACTAATGACCTTATCAAAGATAGTATTATTACTGATAAACTTGCTAATGGTGGTGTCCCTAGCGACCGGTGACCCAACCAAACAAGATGATCAAAGAAATAAGAGTATATTAGAGAAGAAAGAAAATGACAAGTATAGATGGAGGGATGTAGAAAGGTGCAAAAGGTCACAAATGATTTAGCATTTTTGATGATAAAAGGAATTGAATGCAACACAATGTGAACATGTGGGAACACAGTAGAAGTATTGAAATTTTGGGACAAGCGTGCAATGGGGTCTAAAACTTCAAGGATTTGAATGCAATATAAGTTATATAACCTACAAATTAATATTCAAATAGGGCCTTTTACCTTTTAGTTGAATTCTATATCTCAAAAATGTAAGAAGAACAAATTGAAATGATTAACTAGGAAAAGGTCTAAATTGACTTCTACAGCAATATTTGTTATAGAATGCACCTTTTGAGCCCACAAACATAACAGCTAACAGTTAAACTAGAGTGAATATCAAAAAAAAAAAGGTTAAGCTAGAGTTATGCAGCTACCAGCAGGCTTAAGATACATCAATAATGACTACTGCTAACAGCTCGAGTGGCAGTAGTGGTACAAAAGTCTTTTAAGGAGAAGACGTCAAACTGGCCCAATAAGAGGCCCAATAAGAGAAAGGTTCGATCATTTGGTAATCCCAAGCAATCCCAATAGTTGAAGCACATTTTGGCTCTTTTATTTCATCTCCAAATAATTCATTTTGAACTTTGACATGATTATACTACGAAAACATCTAACTTCCCCAGTGCAGACTATCCATAGGTTTCCTAATTTCTAATTATAAATAGTTCAGCATGCTTACTCTTGACTTTAAGTCTCCTCTTCAGAGTAAGGCTATCTACATGGTATCATTACAAGCCATGGCAACTAGCTGGAATCTGAAGTGCCATAGCTCACATTTCCAAAAAAGCACATGTTGCTCAAATTTAACTTTCGTGATCTATCATTACTCTCCCGATGGAATTTATGCAGCATTAGAAAATAGGCGTGCCAATCAATAAAAAACTCCCTTTTTAGAATCTACTGAGACTACAAATCAGTAGGAAAATAACAAAAAGTACTATCATAATAACTTGAAAAGATGAACAGTTACCTGACTTCCTGTATCCATACAACTCAGGTGGGTGTTGCTTGTGGTGTTCCAAAACCGAATGCATCTATCTGCAGTTCCCCCTCCAGATGCAAGAAGACCATGAACGTGTGGAGACCATGCAATGGCTTTGACTGCTGCTGTGTGTTCGCAATACTTAAGAACAGGTTGAGTGGAATGCTGATTCCAAACAAAAAGCTGGAAAGAAGGTTCATTGGTAATATATTGATTACAAAAGAACTACACATTCTATAGCAAAAAGACAGGTGAATAAATGTTATTCAACTATCCAATAACAAAAGGGAATACAACTCACTCTATTGTCGTTTCCTCCAGATGCAAGCTGGCGGTGATCATATGACCACTTTAACCCGCAAACCTTCAAAACATAGGAAGCAATCAGATGCAAAGCTTTATATTTGAATGGGGAGATCTATTAGAGTTAGAACGTTTCATGACCCATATGAATCATATGAGATCATTTTACAGATATGCAAATGATCACAATCAAGTCCCCTTCACAAAATTTTAAATGTAAAAAATGAACATCAGTTCAGAGTTTTAACGGAATCATTACCTCCGACTTATGGCCAGTTAGCTTGCCAACATAGTCATCCTGCGTGCGAATATCACGCTGGAGAATGCTCTTATCCCTGCTTCCTGAAGATAAAGCAGATGAACTCCATGCTAAAGCGCCAACACGAAGGCGATGCCCTTCCATGGTTCTTATCCTTCGACAGCGTGATGCATCCCATATCTAAGCCAGATGGTATTATGTTCACCAAATTTCTAAATAATGGTCATATCACACATTGAAAAGATGTGCAAATACTGCAGTTAAACGTGATCAATAGCTAAAGCATGCTCTGAATTTTTAACTGGAAAAAAACTTTAGAAAAAAGGTAACTTAAAGCACAATGCAACAAGATAGTATCGATTAATTCATCTCATGCAGCAATAAATTAAATATGGGATGATTATTTAATATTTAAGGAAATAGTGAGGAATATAATTTTCTGCATAAGTCATGAGAAAGGTCCAAACGTTAATTGTTGGTACATAATGTACTGCAAGCCTTGTACATTTCTTGTCACCTTGACAGGAGCTTCACGCAGCTGATTAATCCTCATGTCAACACTAACAAATAGACAACATACACATTGTGATAATACAGGATCCTCTTACAAGCAAAAAAGGCTGGAGTACTAAGGAAAAACAGATTCCCTTTCCTTCTTTCTGAAGGTCGGCCTTATCCTAAATTTCATTAAACATAAATTTAGTTATGAAAGGTGCTATCCTCCAATAGGATAGTACAAAAATTAAGTAGACGGGATAATCCCCCATCCCATAGAACATTCTCACAAACAATCATTTTGACCTCAAAAATCCGCAGTTCAGTTTCCATTTCTATACACAAGTTACTTTGTAACTTTTGAAAACAAGGTACAATATGCATAATTTCAAGTACCAAGGCATCCTTTTGGCCATCCTTTGCATCCTGTGATATAATTCTTGCAATGGTTATAGAATCATCTCCTTCCAGCCAAATTCCTTCCACAAGTGTACTCCACGACTAACCTAGTTGAGCACCCTTCCAAGAACCTCAAAATTCAACAAAATTAAGTGTGAACTTTCCTCCCAACTACTTTAAGCAGCTTATCATCATGGTCTCTAAGTACTGCTACCACTCCCACTTCACCATTTCCTTTAATCGATCAATTGAAATTCAGCTTTACAAAGTTCATAGGAGGGGGAACCCAGCGATCAGACCATGGGTTACACCTACTAGGTGAGATGAGTAGGTCCATAGTTCTTTGGACTTGAGTGATGATGTGGCCTCTCATGGTCCAAATCGACAGCATCGCTATCACCTTTGCCCTCATGTGTAATTCCTTGTCTCTTACCCAATATCATATCATAGTTGTAGTTGATGTTACTTGTGTTTTGATGATATCTGTGTTTGATTGCTAACGTATTTGTTGATTGTGTAGATAAATATGTGCTGTATAAGAGGGTTTTTATCCCACTTTGTGTGGAGGAGGATTTGTGTATGCTTACATATGTGAATGAGGCTCAAGCTATCGTAGGATCGAACTCAGAATCAAATAGTTCGATCCTGTCCATTAGACAATAGAGAAAATCAAACTGCTGATCAAATGGTTTGATCTTCTCCAATATGGTTGATATATTCGGATTGTTCGATCGGGTGACTATTTTGCCCGATTGGATTGTCCGATCAATTGGTTTTTGTTAGTTTTGGGGTTGACTTGAATAGTTCAAATGGATGATTTTTTATGAGTTTTGAAGCTTAAGAAGAGAGAAGATTGACACTATTACATACATACCGGCTTAGACCAGGGAGATCAAGAGACCAACGAGGCCAAGCCAGGAGATAGAGGCACTGATATCCCATATCCTAGATGCGGTTGGAGGTATGCCACATTTATGACGATAGTTTTAGTTATTT
This sequence comes from Apostasia ramifera, assembly GCA_019297695.1. Taxonomy (NCBI): domain Eukaryota; kingdom Viridiplantae; phylum Streptophyta; class Magnoliopsida; order Asparagales; family Orchidaceae; genus Apostasia; species Apostasia ramifera. The sequence continues at coordinate 254,350 of JAEMOT010002196.1, forward strand.
CCCTTTGTCTTCCCCATGAACACTCTTAAATTTGTTGTAATTGCTTTATAAATGGTGAGGACACCACGATCGACCGTTGATTCATTTCTGGCAGAGTTTACCGTCGACGGCCGAGATCTAGCCATGCTGCTTCGATCTGGATCGATTGACTATTAGGACAGATTTGAAAAGATGGATGCTGCGGATCGCTGGCTTGGTGGAGTGGAAATCTCTCATTGATTCTGATTGATTGGAGATTCCATTTTGGGATGATTTTATTTCTCGCATTTATTTTGTATTAGTTGTTTCTATTTCTGTGATTGTTATTTTAGGCACGTTATCTGGTATTTTCTCATTTGTGTGAGGAATTTATTACATTATGTATTTTTTCTTTATTGAGTCAGTTTGTATGGAGGTCTATATAAATGCCTCCCTATTATTCTTATTTTTCTAATGCTGAATGAATTTGACTTGTGTTTCCCTTGGAATTATTTGATTATGGAATGAATCGATATTCTGGATAGGGAAGGGATTGGGTCTTGGGTGAGAATCCCTAAACTCCACCCGCTCTCGCTCCTCCCCTTTGGGTTTAATTTCATTCATCTTACATCCCTCAACATTCACCTCACCTCATCCTCGTCCACCCCGCCTGCTAGTTTGCGTTCTTAGATCCAGCTCGCCGACTCCGGTTCGACGTGATCGCGACGTCACGTATCCACATCACTGACGACGCTCTCGACTACGTTGACCGAATACACAGCTCCGCTTGACACCGTCGTGTGCGCCCAGTTGGTCACCATGCGCGCTGTCCCGAGCGCACCAGCGCACCCGCGCTGCGCCCGAACCCTAGCCCCCTGCGACCGCGCCTGTGCGCCCGAAATTGATAGGCCTTTTTTGGGAAAATTACATCGTGGTCCCTGGACTCTCTGACTCAGGTACGAATTTCAACAAAGCCTTTAACCTGGTAAAGTCGAATAATCTGAATTTTTCTGCTCGCTTGTGATTTGCTCGAACTTGTTCCACCTGTGCGACCTTTCCTTATTGAGTGAATTTAAATTATTGTTGGTTAAATATTTTGAGATCCTTAATCCTGTTCCTCGTTTCTGATTTGTTGAAAACCGGATTGCGCCCTAATCTGAATTAGTAATTTTTCAATTACATTCGATCTAATTTATTTAAAATTTTGAAAGAAATCAGTTTTGCGGGTTTAATTAATTTCTCAATCATTACAAAATTATTCTCTGATATTTTAGCATTAGTTTGTGAATAATCTGCTTTATAAAATTGCTGATCTCTAAACTGCATCGTCGTTCATCTGTCCCGCATCAATAAATCTCGGATCACTCAAAGTTTCTTTATGTTCTCTATAATTCCCTCCATTAAAGTGTTGGATTTACTCTTCTCTATATTCCATATGGTGCATTTCTCTTAGTTGTATGTTTTAGCTATAATTTTTGACTTAAAACATAAACTACCTTTGAATGTTCACTAACGTATCATGTGATGTTATTCTATATGTTTATAGTACAATTCATAATACAGAATTTTGCTGGAATGCATTAAACTTGGTTAACTAGGATTCAATCCCTTGCATATATTACAAACTAGACAGTAGAAGTCCCGTTTTGAAAGCCTAGGATAACTTCATGAAATTTTAGTGAACTCACTGATTTTCCCTCAACCTTTTTTCCTTTTCCATCATAAATCTATTGCTCTTAGAGGCCATAGTCCTAGTGAATATAGGGTCCTAGAGCACTTTGGACTCTTCCCATTGGATGGACAATTAAAAAAATATCAAACACCGGCAATAATCATGTGAGCATTATGGTCGAACTTAAAGCTCGGCATAATAGCGGCAATAACCGAGTGTGATAGGAAAGTTTTTAGCGCATCAATTCATTCCTAATATGCCAGACATGCATACTACTCAGATAATCTTGTCCCGAAGCCTTGATCATCAGCTCCCAAAATAGTTAATAATAACAAATTTTGACATCTAATTTTCCTCAGATTTGTTATATTACTTTATGATATAAGGAAGCACAAAGACTGTGCTCACACATTTGTTAGAGTCGAGTTTGCATGCATGGAATTTTCATTTGTTTTCTTTTATCATACACTAAATAGATACTTTAATGTGCACTTCATCATAGATTGTAGCAAACGTTTGCATTTTTGTTTGCAGTTCATGGCACATAAGAAGCATCATTGTTTGCATCTTAATTTTGTAGCAGTAATGAAAGAAAAAGAACAAGCAGTGATATTCATGGCAAATTGTTACAATTAGTGCATGAATTTTCTCTATTGTTTACGTGATAATCTAGGCAATTTAACTCCAAAAACTAAGCCCATCCAAAACTTTTAATTATAATATGCTGATGGAGTTAACATTGGATTTATCTTTGGGTCATGGGATTAGTTGGACTTTTTGGTATCACAAATCCAGTGGCGTTTTAAGACTGAACAATAATGCTTTACAATGTTTTCTTCTTTATCCTAGTGATGGTTAGTTTGATGGAGATATTTTCTTTTTTCTCAAGTGGTTTACTGACTAGGAGGAAGCTGCAGCAAATTCATTTGTGTCCTTTGGAGATCATTGAGCTTGAGTTGAATCATACATGATAGTGTCGAGTTTTTTCAACTCAAGGAGAATTGATAATCTGCCGATCGATCAGAATTGGTGAGGACACCAATATACCGATTGATTATTCGTAGGTTTAATATTTAATGACCACTTGAGGAAGATCCACCCAGCCAACCAACTCGCGAAAATTTTTGTAGAAATCCCGAGAAGGCCACTGGAAAGCATGCTATAGGATTTTCCAATCAAGGACGCATGCCTACACAACACCATCTAAGGAGAGATTTCCCCATCATCTAAGGGACTTGGGTGTAACTGGGGTTAAAGGGTAATTTAGTTAGCGATCGGGGGAACCCCATAGCCTCTACTTATTTAAATTCTTCCTCTATAAAAAGGGAGATTTGTACATTTGTAAGGGAATTTTGGTTGGGGAGAAGACCGCGTGAATATGTGGGTGAATAAAGGGAGTATTATCTCAGTTATTCTTTATCTGTTTCTTGCTCTCCACCAACAGCCCTCACCATGTGAAGACTTCCACTATCTTTCGATCAAATCACAGAACCCTCCTCCATTCGAAACAAGAAACCTCCAATTAGACAAAGGCTTGTTGAGGAGAAAGCCCCGTGACAAAAAGGATTATTAATTCAATTCAATTGATGAAATATTTTTCTTACAAAATTGTTCTGTTTGGTTCAATCTTTTTAGTATAAGTTTTGTTGAAATTAATTCTAAGCATCCTATATAATCCTTGATCTCTCTATTTGATTTACTGAAAGAAATTGATAGTCCTGATCTAACTTGGTAAAAATACTAATTAACTGATGATCCTATCTAATTTAAAACTTGAATTCATTTAATCTAAAGGATGTTAATTATTCATTTATTACATAATTATTTTATAAAAAATAATTGCGGTTTAATTGTAATAGATTGCCAACCATATTTGCTACTTTAAAGTTTGCATATCATCCTTCCTGTCCTACATCATTATCTTCTTATCCTAAGCTTCCTACATCCCACGCAACCTTGCCATGACAACCTTCTCTGAAACTTTTCCCATTGCCCTCAAGTTGACTCAATCAACCAAAATCCGAAACACTTTCCTGTTATGCCTGGAACTAGAGTATGACAAGAATTTTAGACAAACGAACCAAGTGAAACTAAGACAAACATTGGAAGTAAACTATCACGCGAAAGGTCAAATCTGAATCAAGGTCAGTTCTAATCTCTTCACTGTCATGTTTAATTTGCCAAAGATATTTTTAGAAGACTTCTTCCAAAAATTAAAAAAAAAGGAGACTGCATTAGTTTTAGATCATGTTAATCAATTTCAAGCATGGGTCTTACAGTATGCAGCATAATTTATGCTAGTTTATCACCTTAAAACAGGAAATACTGAATCACTCTTAAATTACTTGCCCCACAAAACCAACCACAAAAGTTATACAGATCTAACCTGCACTTTCCCATGACTGGTTCCAACAGCCAAGTGGATGCCCCTCTGTGCCCACCCTACAGAACAGACACTATCATCCACACCCAAGTCACAGAGCTTGGTCACCTATCATCAACAAAATCATGCAAGATTCAATCCAATTCTGCCATGAAGGTGGTAATCGAACAATTCAAAATTGACACAAAAAATTCAACCTTGCTGCTGCAGGCATTCCAGAGATAAACGCAATTCCCCAGTCCAACAGCCAACACATTGTGCGAAGACCAATCGACTAGATTGAGATAGAAATCATCCTGCAACGCAGGAGCATCCAGTACCTAATCCAAAAATCACTTAGTATAGTATCACCAGAGAAGACCAAAATCTGAGCTTTCTGCATGACTGGGAAGAAAGAGAACAAACCTTGTAAGGAGATCTCTGGATCTTCCTGGCAGCCTTAGGCTGGCTGGGAACGACGCCAGGGAGGGCATCATCGAACCCAACAGAAGAAAGAGAGTACCTGGGTACCTCAGCCTTGAACCGGAAAATGTTCCTGCTGGGACTCGAGAACGAAGCCGAGGAGACAGATGAAGGAGAGGAGGAGGAGCCAGGCCTTCCGGCCCACGACCGCTCGGGAGTTGCTGGCGGCACGACGCCGTGATCCGGCCCGAAAAGCACCGTTCGCAAGAGCGTCGCGTAGGCACCGGATCCGTCCCCCTTCCCTCCTTCCCCGGAGACGGGGGACCCGCTTGACGAGCAGGCGGATCCCGGCGTGGAGGGCACATCGAAGAGGGCGAAATTGGATCCTAGCCTGCTGGGTATGAACCGGTCGCTGTAGATGACGCGGGATGACGGAGAGGAGGAGGAAGAAGAGAGCTGGAGGAGGCGCGGCGGAGCCTCGAAGAGGAGGCCTGCCCTGGCGGCCGACAAGGGCTGATTGGGCTTGGAAGAGGAAGACGACGAGGAGGGCTGAGGGTTCTCAATGGGGGAAGAGGAGAAGGAAGAATCCATACTCCCGGCGGCGATGGATCGGGGGTGGGAGAGATCGGCGAGCTCCGGTGGGAACTCGGCCTCCGTTTCCTCCTTCTTCACAGTCTCTCACCGTTGAGGTTTCCCGGACTTTTCTTCTTCGCTTCCGTTTCTTGGTTTATTCTTTTTTGGGCCAATTACATTGTAGTACCACAATTTTCAGTTCCACTACAGTTTGATCTTCAAACCACGAGATCTTTAATTTTAAGTCCTTCTAACATAATAATTTCAAGTTTTAATGTATTAAAAAAAAAAGCAATAAATTTTAAAAATATTTACATACATGTAACACAAATTTAAGCATATTATATTACTATATTTTATAAAGAGTATTTATAGTGTAATATACCAAGACTTGTATGACTTTAATGTAAAAATCCCTAATTTTTAATATTATAATTAAAGATATAGAATTAATATCAGAAGAATAATAGTATAATTAGTATTGCATATAATATAATAACTAAATTATAATTTTTTTTTGGATAGCCAGATAGATATGATTGGCTCCTACATTAATTTTCATTTTAAAAATATTATATAACATTTTAAAATAAAAATTATGAACTAAATAATCGATAGCATTAATTACAAATAATTAAAAATTAATATCACAAAATAGACATACAGTTATATATTTTTTAATTTATGAGTAATTTTTTTAGAAAAATAATCGTTTAAATCGGTAATAAATGAACATCTGCACATATTTAAAAAAAAAAATTGTCAATTTTGTATTAACAATAAATCAAAACAGCCAATATAGCAGACTAATGGGCATAGCATATTTTGTTTAATAATTCGATTATATTTAGCAAAAAAATAATCAGTTTATTTATTTAATTATTTATTATATATTTAATTAATAGGATTATTACATCACGTTACATTTTGTATACTTGTCAGCAGTTATATATTATCCCCGTCATTATGGAAGCGTTGCCCGATCCGATCAAAGATCGTGGGAGACGACAGAAGTGTGGGCCCGCGGCCCGGCCCGGTCCGCGACCCGGCCCGATCGGACCGGTTGCGATCTGAGGTCGGTGGGTACGTGAAATTTGGATCTAATGTAAATACAATTATTTTAATTATTCATAAATTTCTAATTAGCAAATAATTAATTATACTATACAAAATATCATTTTTATAAAAATTATTGGATAAAATAATTATGCTGTGCAATATTGATATAATATATTAATAAAATATTATTGAATAAAAAATATAATAAAAAATGGGCATTTACATACATACCCCTTAATTCTAATTGAATTACATATTAAACTCCTTATTTTTTTATTTTATAATTTTACCCCCTAAATCATCCAAAAATACCATATCTAGGTATTTCTCATGATTTTTAAAAAAAAATTATTTATTATAATTATTTGGATACTTATTACTAATAATAAGTATATACAAAATATTATGAACATATACAAAATATTATGTATATACAAAATATTATTTTTGGATGATT
>JAEMOT010002196.1:263740-297893 GCA_019297695.1 Apostasia ramifera
ATATATATGAGTCAAAGTTAAGCAAGTTAATCATATTTCAAGTTTTAACTTTTTAAAATTAAGTCAAGTTACAAGTTACAATCATCTAAGTTAGTCAAGTTTTGAGTTCTTTCAACTTGTGTATTCAGCTTTGTGCAATAGACAAAAATATAATTTAAGTATCACAATTGTTACAATTAATACTGTCTTTGACATTTAAAATACACACATATGTATATAACTTAATTTTTCTAAGAAATATTTTTTATATATTGATAATTATAAGTATATTACATCTAAGTAAAAAATAATAACATTATAAATCTATAAATATTGAGTTGAGTCTGAGTTATATTAATTCTATTTCGAGTCAAAAAATTAATCTCGAGCAAGCTTCAAAATTAAAACAAAATGCACCCCTTCAAATTCTATCACTCATCAAAAGTTGAAGGCTTAACTTCAAATTTTGAATCATAATCTCATAAAAAATTCTAATGATAATAAATTATAGTTTATATATTTTAAAATTTAAATTCCAAAAATATCAATTATAAAATTTCTACATCTACATACTTATTTTTGGATATTAGGTTTGTTAATTGAACTTCAAGTATCTCAAAATAAATTGCTTGATTTTTTATCAAAATAAATAAATAAATTGCTTGATCATGGTAGGTCAATGAGAACCCATCTTTATATTATATTTACAAAATTAAATGCACAATTACAAGAATTATTAGCATAGGTTACACAGCAAAATTGCGTTGGCCTATCCAAAATATCGTTGTTGCTCGTATTATTTTTACGAGCGAGGGGCAATAGAACAACACTTTCGTGAAAGCTAAAACAGCATTTTGGGTTCATTTGATTTGGATTTTTTTTTTCAGCCCAATATAAATTTTAACTGTACGATTTAAGTTTATTTTATGTTTAATACAAATACTAATATTATAATTAACTTTATTTCATATTTTATATATTTTTTAATATTAAATTAAATTTTTTAATTAATTTTATAAGATAAAATATTTTTTTATTTATTTAAAATTTAACTCTCAAATCAAACGAGGGCTTTTATCTTGCTTATTTTAGTAGCAAGGTCTTTGCACAAAACCAAACTATCCTCCATTGCTTCTAGTTATTATGCATATTTCTATTGGATGCATTATTTATTATTATTATTATTCATCATGCACACCACAGCTGTTGAAATATATTTTTTGATAATATAATTCAATTCAATTGTTCTTAAAAAATGGTTAATGTTTAATTGAATTTTTGAAAAACATAAATATATATTATACGTGTTGGATACTATATATGAGAAGTATTTTATTATATATTTTGTATAATATTTTAGAATGCATTTAATTAGATGAAATGACTATTCTAGTTTATTTTTATTTTTTATAAAATAATTATTTTAGGCATTTATTTAGATAGTATCATATAAAAATCTTTATATGATATTTTATGCAATAATTATTCATTTTTCTCACCTAAAAAGTAGTCATTTTTTGTCTATTTTTTGTAGGTGTTGACGGAGAGGGACAAAGTACTGATAATTAGCAGCATGTAATATGCAATATTTCTATCTCGGAATACTAGCTCAGAGGAACCAATGAATATTCAGAGTAACACACAAAGATGTAAGATAGTTCAGGGATAGCTTTTCCTATGTCCACTTGGGAGCCACAAAAAAAGTTTTCACTAAAACTCAAAGAGTTTGGTTAGAAGATTAATACAAGAAGAAGAAAGAGAAAAATAATACAAAGCTTATTTTTCTCTTATCAGTTGTTAGTTCTGATAATGATGCTAAAGATGATCCTCCTCTGAAATTTTCTCCAGAGGTATTTATAAATAAATTAAGACTGTGCTCAGCAAGTTTCAAGTTAAAATAGACTGCAACTGATGATTCCAAGGAGACCATTGATAATGTCAAGAAAGAGGACACATAGATTTTTTATCTGTTAGGCCTTTGGGAACCGAATAATTGGCTACTGATAACTGGAAACATGCAACATCTAGTTAATTGGAGATGAGAATTTCTGCAATTGAAATTGCTCGTACAAAATGCTTATATGGCAATCTTCATCCAGTTGGGTGATAACAACTATTGTGAATGACTAAATATCGTGATCGATGCGAACAAGATGAAAACATACATTATCGCCGATGGTTGGACATTTCTGTAAAAGCAAAGATAAATATGATTAGACAAATATCGTAATTGATGAGGCAAACATAGTGCACAATCACATATAAAACAGAATTTGAAAAGCCTTTAGGTATTACGTATACGGGTGAGATGCAACACTAAATCCAAATATAAATAGTAGGTTAAAAATATTATTCTAAAATTACTCTTATTCACACATGTATATATTCATATGCAAATATATATATAGATATATATACATATACGCATTCTTATATATACTATGCATTCTTATATATACTTACATAAGTTATATTCATCTAATTATTTATGTAAAATCAAATTTAATAATAATAAATAATATAATATTTTATTAAATTATATTATAGATATTTTAATATATTTTTTTATTCACTTCTTATTTTACATTTTATTTTATTAAATTAAATTAAAAAATTATTATTATTATTATTTTTTTATTTCATTAAAATAAACATATCATTGAAGATTGATCTACAATAATTAAGAAATCAGATAAAAAATTTATTAACATATAGATCACAAGTGCGTTGCATGTTTATTTTAAGATATTGGATTTGATGATCTAATTCTATTTATTAAAATAGGATAAAATATGATCAAAAATAAATATTAAAAGACTTAAGTTTAATTTGAGTTTAACTCTGGACTTAAACCTTGAGGATGACAATAATTAATAAGAGGATTGATTGATGACTGATTATTTTCACAGGATAATTAAATATGATTTAAAAATTACATAAATGATATAATATAAACTAATATAAAATATTTTATACAACATATACTCTAGTCTGATTCACTAAAATAAAAAATTATGATTAAAATAGTTATAACAAAAAAATTTAAGTTATTTTTTAAAAAATTAAAAATTATTTTATATCTCATTCTACATAAATTTTAATATTAAATAATCACTTTACTTTATATTAAATTTAAATTTTAATAAATTTATCAACTTTCAAATTATTTTTTTTATGTCTAACCAAAAAAGGCCTAGACTCAATTTGGATGGAGAATAAAAATAATAGCTTGGATAAACTTTTGATTTTTTTTAAAAAATTATATTTGATGTGAAATAAAGTAAGTTAATTATATTAGAAATTTGATTGATTTATTAAGAATTATATTGAATATAAAATAAAATAATTATTTAATATTTAAATTTGTGTTGATGAAATATGAAATAAATTATTATCTTTTTACCATAATTTTTTTTTTAACCAAAGAGAGAGTTGAGTAAATAGTGTAGAAAAGAAATTGCATTATATTTACATAATATGTGAAATTATAATGTTGAATTTTGCTTAATTGAAATACGAGGAATATGGGTATTTACGAATTATGTGAAATAAAAATAATGTTTTTATATTAAAAAGTACATTAAAAGTGAAATAAATATATAAAAGGTATTTATCAAATAAGGGTATAATAAATTGCATAGAATTTTAGAGATCTCTCACAAAAACAATTGAATTCGTTACACATGTGAATTATCATACTATTTTTTTATACTATTATTTAAAAATATCATTATAATAAATAATTATTTTTCTTAAATAATATGACATAATATTAAAATAATATTGAATTAAATGGCCATTATTTTATGTGCTTAAAGGATATGTGATAATGAATGACATTTCAGGTTATTGGATGTTGTGAATCATCACTCGGTTATGAACTCGAAAGTCATTTGAAACTTACACTTGTTTTACTTGCTTAAATTTGACTTAATTTTTTATCATCCAAAATTAACTTTTTAATGTATATCGATTCAACTCATAATAGGTTTGATATTTGTAGAATGAGTATTTAAGTTTTTCTCGTATATATTATGGGAATATATATACATATATATATGTTGAAAAGATTAATATATAATTACATTTATAATACATATAAGTTTTCAAAAAATTACATTTAATATATATTATATGTAAAATTAATATTTTAAAAATAAGATAAAAAATTAAGCTTAACTCAAAATCAAATAAATTATATAAAATTAAATTTATCTTAAGCTTTAAAATTTTAATTTTGAGCTGAAATCAATTCGATCAAACCTAACTAGTTATCAACCTCATGAGCTACTAGAGATTTGATTGTATTTTTTTTTTTTTTGTAATGTTTGTTTGGGTGCATCCACTTGTACTAGATCAATATATTGATCCTGAAGAGTTTGTGTAACATTCTATGATCTCAATGTAGAGGTATTGTTCGTTTTAATTTTAGAAAAATTGCGTGACTTGAGTGCTTTCTAGGAGGTCACCCATCCCAGAAAAAATGGGAGCAAAAATGAGTCATTTTACATTGAAAAAGAATTAGTGATCCTGAGTTATATAAGAATATAATATGATCTTAAATGGTAAATACAATTTTTGGAAGAAAAAATCGTGAGATTAGTGATGAAAACCTCCATAATTAATCGGGCTAAGGGAATAATAAATTGCATAGAATTTTAGAGATCTCTCACAAAAACAATTGAATTCGTTACACATGTTTTCAATCATCAAAAGCATTTGTTGCCATCATTCATTTCTCTCTATAGTTTTCTAAGTTAGAAACTTTTAATCTTGATAAGTGTATAATAATTTTTTATATTTTACTTGGCTCAAAGATTAATATGATTATTCTGAAATTTATATGAAGTTGTGAATTAATAGTAATTATTTGATTCATATTTGTAGCATTAGATCAATAATATATTATTGGTTAAATTGCATCTAGGCCCCCTAAAGTCAGGCATTGTAAATTGGTTTAACTTTTTAAATAATTTGATTTAGGTCCTTGAATTTGTGAAAATACTATCGTTCGATTCTAATTAAGACGTAATTATTAATTTTTTATCATTGTACTATAAAATTATTCTCAATTATGAATTTTTTGAAATTTAAAAATAATTTTGATATTTTAATATTTTTTTTATTTTAAAAATTTTAGATTGGAGAAAAGTTGGAGGTGTGAGAAATAAAATTTTATATTCTTATTAGATTTTTAAAGAAAATGAGGATAAATAGGTGTAATATTTCTTTAAAATATATAAATTATTTAGGCTAATAAAAAAAATTAGATTTTATATTTTTTATCAAAAAAGAGTCTGTAAAAAAATAGGACTCAAAAAGTGGGACTAAAATGACACTGGTTTTACAATTTTAGAAAGCTATTAAAATTGATAATTTGAAAAAATTGAGATTAATTTGAAACTACTTTCCAACCTCAAGAAGGCTAAATGCAATTTATCCTATATTATTTTTCTTTTATTTTTTTAGTTAAATTTTTTTATACTCATTATCCTATATAAAAACTAATTATTATTTTTTTAAAAAAATAATTACTTATATGCCACACTATTTAACTTTATTTATGCATTACACATCTATTCTAAGTTAATTACATTATAGACACTCAAAATATTACAAAATCTTATATACACATACTTTAACTTATTTCTATTATAATAAGTAATCATAATTTTCCAATAACCTAACTATAGTTAGGTTAAAAAAAATCTAAATCGTTCTTCATATTATTTTAAGAATATTTAAATATATTTAGAATGAAAATTCTAAAACATTGATGTTTAAATGGTGGCAAAGAAATGAGACATCTTCGATGTGAATTGATTTTAGGACAAATCAGCACTTTAGTGTAATATTGAGAAAGAAAAAAATATATACCATTAAGGATAAAAATATAATTTTAATGATTTACTAACGAAATATTTTTTTTCAAATAAATTTTGACTGAATTAAAACTCAAGTATGTGAATGTAAGATTTTATAATATTTTGAGTATGCATAGCATAATTAACTAAGAATGAATGGGTAACGCATAAATAAAATTAAATAGCATGACAGGTAGGTAATTATCTTTTTTTTTAATATTTATTATATCTCTATAATTAGAAATATTTATGATAAAATTATGAAATCATCTTATCGAGCCCACCAAACTATAAATCAATTATTTCATTAGTTTTCCAATTATAAAGAGCCTTGTTACATAATTTCAATAATTGATAAATAAATAAATTAATTTTGATTTTAAATTTTTTTTATTTTATTATTTAATGGAGTAAAACTAATTAGAATCATAACTGATCTAATGCAACCCATTTTACAGCCTCATTTGGTTTTAACTTTTTTGTGAATAAAAGAATAAAATATATTTTTATTTTTTAAGTTTAATAAAAAAAAATTTAATATTAAAAAATAGGTAAGATATAAAATAAAATTAATTCTAATATTCGTATTTATATTGAATGTGAAATAAAATTTAATTTTATAATTAAAATTTGTATTGAGTCAAAAATATTTCTCAAACTAAACAAGGCCTATGTGTTCATTTTATACAAAATTCTCGGTATGTGATATTTATTTATTTTTTTTTAAAAATGTGTGAGGTATAATATAGCAATAATTATGTGCCATGTATGTATATATAAATTCTTAAAATAAAATTAGGAAATATTTTAAGATGTTTAATACGCAAAAGTTGTGTAAATTTTTCAAATTTTTCTTAAAAAAATAATTTTACATCAATCTTATAAAACTACTTTTTAATATTTAAATATAACGAGTAAACATTTAAATCAACTAATCCAACCAAATAACATATATTGCATGGTAAATCCTAAATCTACAACCAGCTAGCATGTACTCTAAATTCTAAGCCATGAATTCGAAGCTATAAGCTCTTGCTCGAGGTGGTGAGTTGGGAGCCACGGGTTCTTTGTTTGGAAGTAATACCGCTACAATTTCTTAATTGCTCCGAAGAAATATTACAATTTAGAGAGTATCTGGCCGAGCCATAACTTGGCCCTAAGGATTCGGCCTGGGTTTAGGACTTCAAATAAGAAAAAATTATTTGGTTTAGTCATCTCCGTTGTATCATCCCTGCGGCACCTAATTAGAGCATGCCATGCAAGTTCGAGGGCCCTGCGTACTGTGCCATGCATGAAACTGCAAGAAAACACAATTTCGCATCTTCTTCGTTGTTTCACTTCAAATTTTTTATCTTTTTGAAATTTTTTTTATTATATAATTTTTTGATTGATTTATATTCATATATAAAATTCAAAAAAAAAGAATACAAAGTTAAAAATATACATGCAAAAGATTAATGAAAAAAATGTGAAAATAGTGAGAAACAATATGGAATGATATTTTTTCGCTGTTGCGCGGTTGGCACTGTATGCGAGACCCGTCTATTGGTGCGGCGCCATCCTACTGGGCGCTTAACGAGTAACATAGTGCACTGATTGCACCTAATAATAATTTTCACGTGAGGTTAATTTAGGGTGACACTTGAGAAATTTAATATATCTCTAAATGGTTGAAGACAAAAAGAAAAAGAAAGTCAAAAAAAAAAAACCCTAACGGCGTGAGAATCAAAACAGGACCAAAATGGTATTAATTTTAAAAACAACAATAATAATAATAAATAAATTTTTTAAATTATTCTACACAAATTTAAATATAAAAAATATTATTTTACTTTAAATACTCAATAATTTAAAATAAAAATATTAACTTTATTTTATATTTTAGACCAAAATATTCAAATCGAGTATTTTGATCTAAGATGTGAAATAAAGTTTATATTTTTATTAAAAATTATTGAGTATGTGAAGTAAAATATTATTTTTTATATTAAAATTTATATAAAATAATTAAAAAAATTTATTTATTATTATTATTATTAATTTTTAAATTAGTAATATTTTGATTCTGTTTTGATTCTCGCGCCAAACAGGGCTTAACATTTTGTTATTAGTGAGGTGTTTTGTTATGCAATAAGATTATTTAGTTATCGTTCAGTTAAAAACTGTTAAAAAATTAACAGTTTAAAATTTAAACCTATTAATAAAGAAATCAAATTCAGCCAAACCGTCAAAAGTTGAAACTTGGTACCCTTTTGACATCGCATCTCCCGCCGGCGCGGGGTGCTCGTCCCCGTATCCGCCGCCGGTGAAACCGGAACATGCCTTCCGGGTTCCAAGCACCATCCACAGCTTCCGGCCTCCCCAGATCTCCATTACCCAGCTCAAAAGTTCTATTCCGGGTACAATCTTCTCCGGGAACCTTGATCGAGCATCTGGCGTGCTCACGGGATTCCGTCGAAAAATATGCCTGCTGATCTCCGCCGTTGACGGCGAGCGATCCAGCGCTGTTTGCGTCTAGATCGCCGGAATCCCTCCCATTTCCCGCATGGCTTATATACCTCTCAGCTCCCCGCAAGGGCTTTCTTCCACCTGCGCTCCTCCCTTTCCCTCCCTCTTTCTCCTAGTCCTCGCTACGGGCGCTTCACAATGGCGCCGCCTAAGCCGGACTCAGGCGCCCCGATCGCTCGTGGTGGTGGAGCAGAGAGAGAGGCGTCCGGAAAGAAAGAGAAGGGCGCGAGCCCACTCATCGTTTGCTTCGGCGAGATGCTCATCGACTTCGTCCCAACCGTCTCCGGCGTGTCGCTGGCGGAGGCCCCCGCCTTCAAGAAATCCCCGGGCGGCGCTCCGGCGAACGTCGCCGTCGGCATTGCCAGGCTCGGCGGCTCGTCGGCCTTTGTCGGCAAGGTTTCTTCGTGCCCCAATCGGTCGATTTGCTTCATCTCCATCCTTTCCGCTGCATTCGCTTATTTGTCAATTAACAGGTAGGGAAGGATGAGTTCGGCTACATGCTGTCGAACATGTTGAAGGAGAACAAGGTTGATAACTCCGGCGTGCGCTTCGACGCCGGTGCGAGGACGGCGCTGGCATTCGTCACTCTAAGGGCAGACGGCGAGCGCGAGTTCATGTTCTACCGGAATCCCAGTGCTGACATGCTGCTGAAAGAATCTGAGCTCGATGTCGAGCTCATTAAGAAGGTAAACAGTATCAAAATGATTTTTTTTTAATCATTCAGCTCATGGATGAAGAAAAGATCTTTCATTGCAGGGATCTATCTTGCATTACGGCTCCATTAGCCTCATCGAAGAACCTTGCAGATCAACTCATCTGGCAGCGCTTAAGATTGCTAAGCAGGCTGGCTGCATTCTCTCCTATGATCCCAATCTGCGATTGCCCCTGTGGCCCTCTGCAGATGCTGCTCGAGAGGGTATTAAGAGCATCTGGGACTTTGCAGATGTTATCAAGGTCTGTTTCATAAAATCTTCCTGCTTTCATATCAATAATTATCATTTTCAGATAGTTTTCTCCCATCATTTTGATGGATTTCATTAACTAGCCATCAGGTGTAATTCTTAGTTTATTCATATTTTCTCTATTACATATCTTTTGGTTAATCTACTGTTATTCTTTTAACTATGATTTTATCATTTTTCTTTAATGGGCATTTGGTTCAATGTTATCTAGATATCTGTGTTATTTAGATATTTATATTATCTCTAAATTATTTTCTATTTAGTTCAATGTCATTATGGGCCGTTTGATTCAATGATAAAGATACTTATTGCTTGGTGTGGTTATATTTTAGATAATATTGTAAAAAAGTATAGGATTACCAAAATAATGGCATCCTGACATCACTTAAAATTGAGTGGCATCTAGATGTAGCTCTAATTATAAACTTGTAATGGGAGAGATGAGGTTGGATTGATTTTTTATTGTTTTTTTTAATATGATGGCATTGAACCAAATAAATAATAATTTAGAGATAACATTATACCTAGATAACATCGATATCTAGATAATGCAAACATGTGAATAACTTTAAACCAAACACCCTTACATTAAAAGATGACAACAGAAAGTAAATTTAAAGTATTGAACCAAACAAAAATAGTTTAGAGGTAATATATATATCTAGATAACATCAACATTTGGATAATACAAACTTGTAGATACATTAAACTAAACACATCATATATTAAAAATTGATAATAGAAAGTCAATCAAACCTCACCTTCACCCAAGTTTAGTGATAATCTTGTAAGTTTTGGCAATGTTTTTTAAACATATCGAAAATAATTTCTCCAAATAGTGTGATATAACATTACAATAACATTGAACCAAACACCCCCTTGATCATTTCATTTTTGTTCTCTTAGTTATATTTGCCTACATCATTTTATTCTCAATATGAATTTGCATGATGTAATTTTTACCAAAGGAATGGAGCTCTTCAGAATGATGCTCGTCAAGCTGATATGTGCTCTTTAGAAGCTTAAACTTACCCGGCTTTTTAGGAAATTGATGTAAATGGAGATCAAAGAATACGCAAACAAATTTAACAGGGTTCATCTTAAATTAGACTTAGGCCCTTGAGTAGTGACTGAAAAAGAATTCAGTTCACCTAATGAACCTTTCAGAATGCTGAGAGTGATACCTAACCTAATCAAAGTCTATAAAACTCCAAAACATAAACCCGAAAACATCAATGGAGCTAGAACTTGGATGGGATAACTAACTGGGATCACACAGAAATTATGCCGCCAAGGTTACGCAACAAGGCTATATGCTGACATACTGCCATGGAACAGGTGAGTGAGGATGAAATCACATTTTTGACCGGAGGAGACGACCCTTACAGTGACGAAGTTGTGTACAAAAAGCTTTTCCACCCTAATCTCAAGCTTCTTATTGTGACTGAAGGCCAGGATGGCTGCAGATACTACACAAAGGTAGCTTCAAATTGATGGTGATGAGTGTATAACTGCATTAACGATGGAAAACCTTCTCCTCTGTGCCATTTGCAATTGCTTTTCTAATGTGTTCCTCTGAGTGCAGAACTTCCATGGAAAAGTTAACGGCTTTAGAGTGAAAGCTGTAGACACTACTGGTGCTGGTGATTCTTTTGTGAGTGGGCTACTAACTAACTTGGCCACTAGCCCAGATATTTACAGTGTACGTATTGCGAAATATCTTCTTTTTAGCAGAATAGACTTAAGATGATATGGATATGTGCAATGCAAATTTGAATGGGGAATATCAAACGATAGTTGCTAACATTTTGGTTAAACGAACGAAAAAAGAAGGTAAATATCATCAAGATCCTTGAGATTTGGGGTTAATATCAAGTTAATCCATGATTTCAAAAACTTTTCATTGGGGTCCTTGAGACTGACATTATTATTTCAACCATGTCCTTTTTATAAATTTTAACAAAATTTATTATTAAATTAAAATTTAAAATAAAAAATGACAAAAATACCATTATCTCTCTCTCATTTAGGCAACACCATCGTTGGGGCTGCTGCCGCGGTTGTCCAAAGGGGGCATGTGAGCACCTGGGTAAGGCCGCTTGTAGCTTCCCCGCACAGGCTGCGCGAGTGCTTGTGCAGGCGTAGTTGCCTTGTACAGGAGGCGTGGCAACTACCGCAAGTTCGTGTGTTGGGGTTGCTTACAGTGGTCTTGTGCATGTGCTTGTGCCCAGGGTCTGTGTGCACCAGGCCATGCGTGATGGTGTGGCCTATGGTGACGGCCACCAGCGTAGAGTCTGGATGGGAGGCAGAGGTATTTTTCTTATTTTATAATTAAAAAATTATTTTTAAAAAAAGAGAAAATGTTAAAATTTATAAAAAAGACCAAATTGAAACATTAGTGTCAACTTCAAAGGCCCCACTAAAAAGTTTTTTAAATTATGAACCTATTTAATATTAGCCTCATTTGTAAAATAATAGTAACTCAGTGATAGGTGTTAGTTACAAAATAAGATTTCATGTTTATTGTTAACACTCATGTTGCACTAGAAAGATTAATTAGTGAAATTGGATTAATATAATATACCAACAATTTTTTTGGATGAGATGAGTTGAAACTGTTTTTATTTAGAAGCGAGTAGATAACAATCTTGGTTTAAAAATTAAGAATAAGGTGATAGACTAAAAATATGGAATCTTAGAGATAGTACTGCAAAAAATAACTCATGAAAAAGACTCATGAATCCAACTTGGGATAAAGTTGTGTTACAATATACATGATCTCACACTAATATTCTATCATAAGTTGTATTAATGTACAAGCGATGGCTCTTACTTATCAACCTAGGCTTCTGAGTTAATCAGTGCCGTTAACTTGTATATTGGACCCTCAGGTATTTTAGTATTTATCTCATGACAAGTGGTATAAAAGTTGATGTTTCATAAAAATATGAGTTATACTTCTATCGATCTAGACTCTATCCATGGTTAAGTAAAGCTTCAAAAGTAGGTGACTCCAAGTGTGGTCTTAAGCAACTGACTATGTTCTTGATGTACATTCACTTAGTGGGTTAAAATGACCGATCGGAGGTGGTGTGAATCTAATGTGGATAGATTCTCATGTGAGTGGGTGATGTTGGAGTACACATGGTGAATTGTCTCCTATTTTACCAAAAAAGTTGGTATTAATACCAGTGATATCTCTCATCCACTAGCCCAGACTTTTGAGTTGATGGTTTGTCCATTTTCTTGTATTGATCCCCTGAGTATTACTCCCTTAATGGGCTAAAGGTGATAATAGAGATTTTGAAAATGATGATGAAATGAGCTAAAGCTTAAGGTTTTAGATTGTAATTCTCCTTTGCAATGCCAGCCAGCTTTAACGTCCAAGGTACTTCTTTTTGTCTTGTTGTTTGTCGGAGATAATCTTTAGTCTTGTGCCTACATTCATTATAGCATCTATCCAACAGAGGTCTCGAATGTTCAAATTTTGTTTTGATTTTAAAACAATGGTAGAGCTTAAAGTTAATGTTATTAGTAGAATTTAAACAGTATAGATTAAATAGGAGATTGCATTTGGCATACTGTGATATAAAAAAATCTCACTTAGATTTAACAGTAAATTTTATAAGATAGTAGTAAAATCAGTGATATTATATAGTATTAAGTGCTAGTCTACAAAGCAGAAATATAAAAGTAAAATAATTGTCATAAAGATGAGAATGTTTAGGTGAATAAGTTAGTATACATGAAAAAATAAAAAGAGAAATGAGTACATCTGTGAGAAGATTGTAGTAGCTTCAATTGAGGATGAGCTCTAAAAGAGTTGACTTAGATGCTCTGAACATATATATTGTGTGCCGATAGAACCTTCTGTAACAAAAGTTGAGTTATTAGATTTTAAACATATAAATAGAGGAACAGAAAAAGCCAAAAAGATATAGCAAGAAACTCTACGGAATGATCTTGCATATTTAGAGAATTAGGAGTTGTAATTTGATAGAGTGCAATAGACTCAAAAAATTTATGTAGTCGACGTGACCAGGTGAAATAAAGGCATATAGAACTTGAGGGGCTGTGGTAGAGCATAAAGTTGCTTTTGATTTTTGACCAAGGATGAAGCTTATGTTTTTAGATTGGTTGTATATACTATTAGCTTATTTTTCTGAACTTTGAAAATGATCGTATTTTCAGGATGAAAGGAAGCTAAAGGAAGCTCTAAAATTCGCGAATGCCTGTGGTGCGATCACCGTCACCGAGAGAGGAGCTATTCCTGCTCTACCTACCAAAGAAGCTGTGCTTGACTTCCTTCCGAAAGGAGATGAACGTCCCCAATGTTTGTGTGTTATCTCTTAACAGTGTGGAACAAAAAAGCCTCCTTTTTTTTGCTTCCCTTCTTTAGTGGAGAATGAACGATCTGCGATATAAAAGCTGATGAGTTCCTTTTTGAGGCAAAGGATTGGAAGATAAGAAATAGATTCTGTTTAGTTAGGAGAAATTTTAGCCGTGATTAACTTTCTTCCAACTAAAAATTTTATTTTATTTTTTAAAAAAATAAAATAATATTTTATATTTTATTTCACACAAATTTTAATATTAAATAATCACTTTATTTTACATCTAATATATTTTTTAATATAATTAATTAATTTGATTTTATATTATACTTTTTTTTTTTTCGTCCAACTAAACAGATCCCTAAATTTGATACTACTTAGTGAGAAATGCTAGGTTTCTCTTACCACCTTCTTGTGGTTCCTTTATGGCAAATTTTCACTTTTGATTTCAGGATATTTATCATTAGTTATGTTTATTTGCAAAATTCGCTTTTAATATGAGTATTTTTTATTTAAATTTTTTTATGATATAAAATACAATTAATTATTATAATAAAATGTATAGTGGATGTAATATAAATTAATTATTATTTTAATATATGTGTAAGAAGTGAAGTAAAATTAATAAAATATGATGTGAAATATAATTAAATTTTAATATTAAAATTTGTTTATGATGTGATAGTTTAATAAGATTTATTTTAATTTAATAAAAAAGTAATTTTTTCTTGTTTAATTTTTAAAGTTATAGATAATATTTTTTTTTAAAGTTATATATTTATATGTATTATTTTATAATTTAAATTTATAATTATGAATTGTGTCCCTTTGAAGAAGGGTTAGATTTTTTTACTTAATAGTGAAAGTATAATTCATAATTAAATATTCAAAATGTGGAGTGATATATATAAGGAATATTTACATGATGGACACAGAAATTAGGCTAATTTATGAATTTCATCATAAATCTCAAAATACTATAGATATCACATTTAAAATAGCTATTTTTTTATTTTTCACATCCTGCAGTAAATTCTATTAGAAGATTTAACCATAATTAAATCTCAATAAAATCTTAGCCATTGATCGCATCGTTTAACTATCGACCTTCATGTTAGGGCATCGCAGAGCTGCATTGGGGTTCCGAGCATCACTCAGAGGGTAATAATGGATATGAAATTACCTCACTTGCAGCTTCAGAGTTCTGTCGTCGTCGGCTTCAAAAAAATCTAATGCCCGCTCGCATTGCTTGCGTAAGAAGAAGATGCAAACATCTGAGTGATGCTCATATAAATACGTTGTCGCCGGAACTAATGCAGCTCCGCGATACCTTATCATGAAGGTCGATGGTTAAACGATGCGATCAATGGCTGAGATTTTATTGAGATTTAACTATGATTAAATCTTCTGATAGAATTTACTGCAGGATCTGAAAAATAAAAAATAATTATTTTAAATGTAATATCTGTAATATTTTGAGATTTATAATGAAATTCGTAAATTAGCTTAATTTTTATATGATGTAAATGTCTCTATATATAAATATGGAATTATAAGATTAGTTATTATTATTATTATTTTTTTTCAATTCTTGGCACTATAATTTTTCTCACTATAGTGTGCTTCAAATTTGGAACCCCTACGTTTTTATTTTTTAAGCAAGTTTTTTTCCAACTGAGGAATTATTAATTAACTATAGCCAATGCTCGCGCGGGACTCAATTTATTATTATAATTGAAATATTAATACCTATCTTTATTAATGATTTTTTTTTAATTTTTTATTAACATTTTATATTTTAAAATTTAATATGAAATATTTTATTATTTATAGTTTTATTCTTTTAATGGAAATTTATAGTTTTATTTCAAAAAAATACTCTTATTTTCTTATATAACTTTAATCTTACATTTTTAGAATGTTGAATTTAATTTATAATCGAATTTTAATATTTTGAGTTGAGCTCGCTTAAAATAATTTTTTTTTGTCAAATTCAATTTTACTAGATTACATAAAATTTTTTACAAATAACATTTTCTAAATAAAATAATAACTCTCAATTGTATATTTTCTCAATTATCAGTATATTCTTAAGCATCTAACTGCAGTTGTAATTTAGAATAAATTAAAGGGCAAATTACGCCAAGGTCCCTGAGTTTAACGTTTAATATCGTGCAGATCAATATTTTTAAAATTATAATACCGAGCCCTGACTTTTAATAAATCAAATGGGTCCTTTTTAATTTTTTTATAATTAAAAGTTTTTAAAATTATCGTTTTACCCCTGCCCCTCTCTCCTCCTGATTCGACATACGCGCGCGGGCCGAGGCTGCACAACCTGCCGGCAGTGCGGCTCTTTCGCGTGCACGGGATCGGAAGGAGAGAGAATGTCAGGAGTAAAACGACAATTTTAAGAACTTTTAATAATAAAAAAATAAAAAAGGACCCATTTGATGTTTATTAAAACTCAGGAACCCTGATGTTAAATTTTAAAAACGTAGACCTGCGTGATATTAAGCGTTAAACTCAGGGATCTGGACGTAACTGCCCTAAATTAAAATTTATAGTTTAAAAATTTATTATTTGAAATAGTTTACTATTTAATTATAACAAAAGCTTACTGTATAAAAGGTTATTTTTAAAATAATTACATTTAATAAAAATATGTATTAGGAGATTGTTTATAATTAAAATATAATTATTTTAAAAATATTTTTTTTATATAATAAATTTTATTATAATTAATTAGTATTTTGTTTTTGAAATAACTAAATTCCTAAACTATAAATTAACTTCAAAGAAAAAGTTATTATATTATATCATATTTTGCGCCTCATTTATTAGAGAGATTTTGCAAGTTTACCTGCAAGATTAAATTTCTAAAAAAAAAAACAAAAGTTTTTTTTTCCTTGAAATAGAATTACAATAACAAATATTTCATATTAAATTTTAAAAATATAAAATATTAATTTAAAAACAAAAATACATCATTGTAATTATATATTATTTAATATTTAGACAATTTTTTTTTATTAAAATTATGAACTAATAATTTAATTTATAATATTTTAAATTTTAAAATCAGTATCACGTTCATTTCTAGTGAAATTTTCCCCATTGGTATAATGATAAAATTGATTAAAAATTTTCCTTATTTAGATGGAGTTTAAAAAATTATCATTTTTTTAAAATACTTTTATTAATATTTAATATTTATTTTAAATTATACATAAATTTAATATTAAAAATTAATTTTATTTTACATTCTATAAAAAATTTAATTTTTAAATTTAAATTTATTTCACATTTAAAATCATATTTAATAATAAAATAATTAAAAAAAATTCACATCATAATATTAAAAAAAATATTCTCTTTTATTGTTAAAAAAACTTAAAATACCTCCAAAAAACACACTAACTGAATGAGAATTTTGCATAAAGTTTTTCTTGAAAATTCTTGAAGTGAAATATATAAAATCACTTCATAAAACTTCATGATTTTTTAAAAATAAAATTCTATGAAATATAAAAGATAAAAACATGTATAAATTTAAAGTGTCAATCAACTTTTCATTAAAGATATTTCAAAAATTAATAAAAAAAATATATTCCTCTTTAAATATAAAAATCACATAATATAATATAGTGTGTTAAAAAATAACTAGTCACACTATTTGCACTATATTGTACAAATATAATCTTAAAAAAAAAAAAAATCAAAATGTCCACTATCTTAAAGTACAAAATTCTTTTGTAAATTATCATTTGAGTTGCACCTTTATCTCTCTTTTGCTAGTTCTTCGTTGATTCGATTAGCACTGCACCTTCACCTCCTTCATCGATCGATGTCCTACTTTTATAGGTGTAAATAAATCAAGCGTTCGATGAATAGTTTGACATTCGATTCGATAAAAGCTTATTTACGTTCGATTCGTCAATATTAACAAAAATTAATTGAGTTTACTGAGTTTAACTGAGTTTTGAATAAAAATTAAAATAAAACTCGTGTAAATAGTAATCAAAAAATAAATTTTGGTTTGATTAAAATTATTTCATACTGGCTTGATTTCGTACAATGTGCATAACTTGCTATTTTTTATTTTATTTTTTAAAATTGAGAACCTTATTTTGTCGAGAAACTTTAATAAAAAATATATATAATTAATACAAAATACTTACGTACGATAAGTTACATAAGTACTAGTACATATTAAAAATATTTTTTATAAATGGATTAAAAAAAGTATGCCACGTGTCCCAATCAGCGATTGACACATGTTCGATCAAGATATTTGATTCTATGATTTATTTTATAAAATTAAATTTTCTTATTAATTAATATTTCAAGGCTAGATATTCTATCTATATACACGTAACAAACGGATAGATTATATATATATTCCAAGAAACGCGTTTCTGATGATCAGAATGCGTTTCACTGGATCTTCGTACGATGGAACCTGCGCTGCGTGAACTCATGAATTATTCATCCATGGACGTCTGCGGCAGCGACGGAAGCTGCACCGACGAAGCTGATGGGCTCTGGATCGTTCCCATGGACGTGGATGGCGAGAGTCAACCGCCGTTGACTTCTCCGTCTTTGCCTCCTCCTCCTCCTCCTCCTCCTCCCTCCTTCTCCGTCGGAGAATTCCAGATTCCTGACTCTGCATCATCAGCCATCCTCTGGCCGATATCTACCGGGCAGGCGAATCACTACGATCAGGTATTGCAAGACCTCCATAACCGGGCTGAGGTGCCACCGTCGCCGGCACCTCTACAAGTCAGAGATTATCCCATATCACCGCCGGCAACTCTCCAGATGCTCGGCGACGTCCATCACTTCGTAACGCCGCCGCCGGAGTTTCAAACTTTCCAACGTGGCGGTAGCCACATCATCTTTCCCCCGCGGCCCCTGCGGCCGCCGCCGCAGCCGCAGGCTCTTCCGGTATTACAGGAATATTCTGAATGTTTGGCGCCGCCGCTGCCGCTGCCGCAGGCATATCCTGCGGCCCCGGGCCCTCTACCTCCACTCCCGCCGGGTCCTCCGCGTCCTCAGCGGTGGCGCCTGCCGCGCCGTACAGTGAGGAGGCATCAAAGCTGTCATCCGTCCGCTTCTCGGGCTGCAAAGTCATTGCTGGAGAAGAAGATTAAGCTACTCAACGCCACCTGGGCCATCAGGCGCGGGGACTTGGAGGCAGCCGCCCACCTCCTTGCCGCCGTGAAGAAGACGATCGAACCCAGCGCAGACCCTGTGCAGCTTCTCGTGGCGACGATGTTCCACTCCCTCAGATTCCTGATGCAACCGCCGCCGGCAGCCGGCCTCAAATTCACCGACGTTTGCAGCAGAAAGCAACAGGTAGGTAGCACCAACTGCAATTCTTATCCTAGAGATCAATGGGGTCATCAAGTCTTAAACTTGAGACCCTTCGGATTCTGATATCGCGTCAAATCTCACAAAGAGTCGTTAAACTATAGGTAGCGACTCAAATTCTCCACAACAAGAACCCCTGCTTCAAGCTCGCCGTTATGGCGGCGAACATGGCGATTCTAATGGAATCTTACCACCTCCCCAAGATCCATATCCTTGACTTCGACGTCGGGTACGGCGGCCAGCTCTCCTCCCTCATCCACGCCATGGCGATGTGGCACCTCAACGTCGAGCGGTCCGAGCCGCCGCCTTCCATCAAGATCACAGCCGTTTACGACCCCGCCTTCCCCTTCAACTCCTCCATCTCCGATGCCGGTGAAACCATGCGCCACCTACACTCCGTCGGGCAACGGCTCGCCGAGCGTGCTGAAAAGCTCAACATCCTGCTCCGATTCAGCGTCTTCAACTGCGAAACCCATGAGCTGAACCGTGGGAATCTGGGCTGCGAGCCGGTGGAGGCCATTGCCGTCAACATGGCTCTCTTTCTCTCTAGGCTGCCGGACGAGACGGTCTCGCCGGATAACCCCCGGGACAGGGTGCTCCGGCAGGTGAAGGGACTGGAGCCGATGGTGGTGGCAATGGTGGAGCAGGACCTCGACGTCAACGGGGGCTCGTTGACGAGGAGATTCATGGAGGCGTACCAGCATTACCGGCCGCTGCTGGAGTCGCTGGACTTCATGGCGGAGCGAGGAAGTAGTGAGCGGTCGTGGCTCGACGGCTGCCTGGCTCGGAAGATGGCGAACGTCGTGGCTCGGAGTGGACCGGACCGGGTTGAGCGGCAGGAGCTCCACGCGATTTGGTTGGACCGGATGAGGAGAGCCGGATTCGAGCCGATTCCGATCCGGTCGGTGGTCGTCCGGTTGGTCCAGCTCCGGCTCAATGCGGTTCGGGAAAACCCGGGTTACACAGTGAACCACAATGCGCGCGGCGGCTGGGTCGGTTGCGGATGGAAGGGGAGGACCCTCGTCATTGCGTCCACGTGGCGATAAAAATCAATTTAGAATTAAAGTAGTCATTTGATTTGTTATTATTTTAATATTTTTATTATATAATTTAAATATTATATAATTTAAATAATATTTTTTATTAATAATCCTATATTTCTATAAAAAAATTTATAAATATTATTAAAATAAATAATTTTTTTTTAATATAACATAATACTAACATAATATTGAATCAAACATATTTTAAAATAAATTTACATAATGTACTCTTAAAATTTTTTCAAGTAACATATTAATTTTTTTTTTAAATTTTACAATAAGTTTAGACTTTTTTTAATTTTTTAGAAGTTTATGATGAATGATATGCATGCTTAAATTTTTTTTAATATATCTGTGAAAGGGTGTGTAATATTTTTAGCTTGAATAAAAAATTATCAAAAACTAATATTTTTATCTTATAATTGAGACTGAATTTTAATACTTTAACAAAAAAGGTGATGCTAGATCTGTGAACTAAAATCGGATTCAATATTTGATTAAATTTAATTTTTAAGTTGAAATTTTAGTTATTTATATATTTATTAATCCAAATATTTTAAATTGTATATATCCTTCTTTGGAAAAAAAACTAAAATAAAAAGTTGATATACCTCTTTGAAAGGGGCTATATAAAAGTTTTAATGTAGTCATACCCTAAATTATTAATTTGAAATTTATATAATAAAACTAATTATTTATACATATAAATTATATACATTATTAGTGTCATAATATCGATAGTATTATTTTGAGTAATTACATATGCAATATTATATTTAATAAATATTATAAATTTTAAAAGTTATAAAAACATATGAATAGGTACAATTATAAATTGTACTTTACAATTTTTTTTATCACAGTTTCTTACTCAAATTTAATTTGTATTTTAATTATGATACTAATTATTGATTTAAAATGAGATGAACATATAATCATAGAAAATAATGATAATATGTAGTCATTAATTTAAAATAAAGGTGATCTAACACTCAGCAAAAGCTAAAGAGGACAGCTCTATTTAATGTCGATTAACTTTATTGCAAGAATTAGGATATTTTACGTCAAAAATTGATTAAAATATATAAATATAATATTTTATTTCAATAAAAAATGTATAGCGAGAGTAAACATAATAAGAAGAAAAAGCATAATTAAATTTTATAAATTTTTGAGAATTTCATATAAATTTTATAATATTATTAAATATGATAAATATGATATTATATATATAATTTTTTTATTATCTTTTAATCAATCTGATTTTGAACATGTTCATTTTGATTTTATGGTGGTTTGAGATTAAATGAATTATTAATGAACATTTTGCATTGAATAGATTCAAACAAAAATTTATTCAACTTTTCACTGATTTTTTGATTTAAAATGATTTTGTGACGTTGGACTGAAATTAATGCCTCATTTGTTTCGAAATTTTTTTTTAGCTGAACATAAATTTTAATTATAAAAATCAAATTTATTATATATTCAATATAAATATAAATTTTAAAATTAATTTTATTTCACATTTTATGCACTCTCTAATATTAAAATAAATTTCATTAATATTAAATTTTAAAAATAAATTAATTTTTTTTTATCTTAAAAAAAATTTCAAACTAAATGAAGCCTAAAAAAAGACCAAATTGCTACTAGGGGTATTAAAATTATTTGAAACTATTCATTGTCTTTGAATTGATTTGAAATTAATTCAAAATTTTTAAATTAAATTATGAGCTATTCTGCCTTTAATTTGAAATTTATTTCGAACTAATTTTAAATTAGTCATAACTCACTTAAAATATAAATATAAATATATATATTATGTTTATATGAAATATTTTAATTGTGAAATAAAATTATTTAATGATTTAATTGTAAAATAAAAGAAAATAAAAGTTCATTTTTTTCGAAGACTAAAACTTAAATTTTCTTAGTACATAATATTTTTAAATTTTTTAGTATATTCAACAAATTCGAATTATGATTCTAATCGCTTAGCTAGGTTCGAATTTAATTTTGGACTAATTTTGAATTGAACTGAATTTTTAAAATTTTTAATTTTGAGTTGATTTGCTCAGTTAAAATTATTAAATTTAGTCGGCTAATGGTAGATGCATGCCCATCAGCATCAGGTAGGGCTCCCTATTAGCCAGCTGGTCGAGCCCAATAATTATTCTTAGTTGTAACTACAAGTTTCACAAATTTTGTATGCCACGTGAGAGAAATTATTACATGCGAGATCCAGAATGCGTCAATGCGAATAACCATTGACCAAATCATCCGAAATGGCCAGATCTAGGGCTGTTACCGATCCGATTTCGAGTCGAGCCAATACCGGCTCGAAATAGGATTGATTACATTTCGATCGACTCGAAATCAACTTGAGCTCGATTGGTTTCGACTTCGAGCCAGCTCGAGTCGATTCCAATCGACTTCGAGCCGATTTTGATTCATTTTTGAGCCGGCTTTGAAATGAATCAAATCTCAATTGTTTTTGTGCCGATCGCTCGACTTGATCCGGCTTCAGATCCGCTCGGTTTATAATATATATATATATATATATTATAATATATATATTTATTTAATAAATATTATATACATATATTATATATATGTATTATAATATAACATGTATTTTAATTCGAGCCGATTTCGAGTTAGATCGAGCCGAGCCTATTCGGCTCAAAATTATTACCGAGCCGAACTTTTAGCTCATTAGTCGGCTCATTTAGATCGACTTGATTTTGTCGATCTTCGATCCATATACACCCTTTAGCCAGATCGTCAGAACAGCTCACGCCGTTAGTGTGAGCAGACGGTCAGGCAGCCTGGCTCCGTCCGCTCGCCGTCAGCTCGCCGTCTCCACTAGCGGCACGCGGACCCGACCCAAAAAATTTTCAAGCGGGAGACCAAATATTCATATAGAATCGCTGGCTTGCAGGTCCCTAGCGAAAAGGGTGAAGATGCCGATCTCGGCGGCGGCGGCGGCGGTGTTTCCGCTCTCCCTCTCCCAGCATAAACTGAGGGGAAGCCCCGGTTTCGCTCTCTTTTCCACACCCAAGTCGGCGGATGCGAGGAGTGTCCGTCGTAAATCTCCGTCTCTTCGTTGCGCGATTCAGAATCTGGCCGACCTCGCCCCTGCGGCTGCGGTCTCCTACGGCGTTCTGCTTCTCGGCGGCGGCCTCTTTGCTTGTGAGCTCCTCTTCCTCCCCCGTCTCGAAATGATCTAAACCTCTTGTTTCGGTGTTGCTCTTCTCTCATCATCACCGCTGCAGTTGCGAGGTCGGGAAGCAGGGGTTCTCTTTTGGGAGGATTATCCGGATCTGCACTCATGGCTGCCGTGAGTTCGTAGTTAATTATTCATCGATTAAGTTTTTATTTTCTTTCTATAGCTTCTCGAAATTGATGGTGGATGAGCTATGCAGTCTTACTTTCTGATGCAATCGCCGGATTCGAAGCCGGCGGGCGAGGCGTTAGGGTTCGGAGCTGCTTTCCTTTTCTCCGCCGTGTTCGGTGAGGTTTCGTGACGATCGTTGGACATTTATCTGAAATTAAACTAATTCTTCTTGGGCATTGCTGCAGGGATAAGATTGGGTGCAACGCAGAAGTTAGTTCCATCTGGAGTCCTTCTGGTTCTTTCTATCGCCACCATGGCATTCCTCTGCTCTGCTTATCTCCAAGATAAGATTTGATCTCCGTGGCCTAGCTATGTGTACTAAAATTCTGCTTTTCCAACTTGCTTTCATTTTTTTTGGCGACCTTTGTCTTATTTGCTTTTCTGACGAACTGAATTGAGAAAAAAAAAATTTGCATCGATTAAAAACTTAGAAGAAAAGAAAAAGTTAATGCCTTACTACAGTTTTTTACTGCATTTTTCTGCAACATTTGAGCATGTTTAGCTAAGCTAAGATCTTTATTTAAGAAAGTTTTTTGTGCATAGATATTTAATCAAACACTTGGTATGCAAGTTAATTGATGCAAACCTAGCTTACTACTAACCCAAATGGTAAGAGATCTATGGATGGAATGCAAACTAAAGAGAGAGACACAATTCAGTTAATGAGAAAATTAACTAAATTAAGACAAAGTGTTGTAGGATCCCAAAAAAAAAAAAAAAAAACACTAGTACTTAACATGCTTATTTGTGTAGGGCATTTCAACAAACACACGGCATGCAAATGCTTTTAGTAGAGCTTCACCATGAAAATTAGAGGAAAGTGTAAGCCCTAAACCAACTAGTACATGGATAACCCAAGCATCCACACACATTTAAATATGAGGTAAGTAATAATCAAAATACATTCACAAGAAAAATGTGCTCAACATTCGACCGACAAAATGTAAGCTATGTTACTGAGAATGACCACAAATCGAGCCTAAGTAAAAAGTGATTTCATCCATTTATTAATCCATTCCAATAACCACATAAAATGAACTAATAATTTGGGAAAATAAGAGTTTAATTAAATAGAAATGAGAAAGACCTAAAATCTAAAATGGAAGAGAGTATCACGTCTAAAGTCAATTCATTTTTGATAGAGTTTATCACAAAAATTTATGATGAAATTTATAAATTAATTTAATTTTTGTGTCTATTATGTAAATGTCTCATAAATTTTTGAAAAATTTATCGCAAAAATGCAAAATTGACAGTGATGCCTATCAATTAGACGTCATCACCGCGTTATCTGATCTCGTCGGTTGTCCTCATCCCTTCGGCCGTTCGGCCCATTCCTAGGAGCAATGCGTTACATGTCACAGAAATAGAGAAGCCTGATCCTAGCTGGCGAATTTATGGGAGAGAATTACAAGTACGTCCTTAAAATCTATTTTATTTACATTTTTATCTATTTTATTTTAATATTATGAGACTCCCCCTGAGTCTCGTACAAACAAGGGATAACAAGTAAGGCTGTTACCGATCCGATTTCGAGCCGAGCCAATACTGGCTTAAAATGGGATTGATTACATTTCGATCGACTCAAAATCAACTCGAGCTCGATTGAGTTCGACTTCGAGCCAGCTGGCCGAGATTTAGCCTCATTGTTTCGATCTGAATCGACTGATGGTCAGGATAGATTTGGAAAAATAAATGTTGCAGATTGCTGATTTGGTGGATTGAAAATCTCCTTAGTCATTTTGATTGATAGGAGATTCTATTTTGGGATAGTTTTATTTTCTGCATTTATTTTATATTAGTTATTTTTATTTTCGTGATTATTATTTTAGGCATGTTGTCTAGTGTTTTCTCATTTATATTAAAAAATTATTATATCATGTATTTTTTTTTATTGAGTCAGTTTGTATAGAGGTTTATATAAATACTTTCGTGTCATCCTTATTTTTTTAATGTCGAATGATATCTTTTGCCTATTTTCTTGGGATTATTTGATTCTGGAATGAATCGATATCCTAAATAAGGAAGGACTTGGGCTTTAGGTGAAAATCCCTAAACTCTATTCACTCGCTCAAGTTCATTTCCTCTGGGTCGATCCACTCCTCCCCTCTCAAGCCCTGCTCAGCATTCACTTCTGTTTGAACACGCCAACCTCATTCGCCTAGCAACTACCATCATCATCACTGTTGTCCATTGTTCACTCGACTTAACTGCTAGTCGAGCTAAAATTCTGACGTTGTGGACCTTGCCAAGCTTGATTTCCCTGCTCATGGGAGTAGCAAGGCCAATCCTGTCAAGTTTGTCGATCACACCATTGAGCCACCTCGACATGCTGAGTCACGCAGTTCTCCACACTAGCCTTACCGTTGTCTGGTTACGGCGTCACTGCATGGCATATACGCCCACGTCCTATCTCGCCCACATTTGATGCCCTAATTCGCGTGCGTCCACCCTGCATAGAGCTCATCGGGACTGCACCATCGCAGCACCGGACGCTGTCATCTGCGGCACACCCGACGTGGCTCGACCTCCTTTCATGTCATGCCTGATGCTTGCGCCCAACCACGCGAGATCTAACTTCACCCGATGTTCGCTCGATCTACCAACAGCCA
Organism: Apostasia ramifera; assembly: GCA_019297695.1. Taxonomy (NCBI): domain Eukaryota; kingdom Viridiplantae; phylum Streptophyta; class Magnoliopsida; order Asparagales; family Orchidaceae; genus Apostasia; species Apostasia ramifera. The sequence continues at coordinate 289,816 of JAEMOT010002196.1, forward strand.
TAATTTGTGATAATTGCGTAGTGGTCCCTGAATTCTTTGACTCAGATATGAATTTCAGCAAACCTCTAATCTAGTTAAATCAAATATTCTGTATTTTTTTTGCTAGCTTGAATTTGCTCGAATTTATTTCATTTGTATAATTTTTTATTATTGAGTGTAATTTAATTATAACTAGCTAAATATTGTGAAAACCCGTAATTTTGCTTCACCGTTTTTGATTTGTTGAAAATCGAATTGAATCATAATCTAAATTAGTAATTTTTTTTCAATTACCTTCTGTTTAATTTATTAAAAAAATAAAAGAATTAGTTTTACGGGTTTAGTTAATTTCTTGTTCATCACAAAATTAATTTCTAAATTCCCTACATTATTTTGTGATTTGCTATTCAAATTTGCTGATCTCTTATTTACATATTCATCCATTAGTCTCGCATCACACATGAAAAGCAATATAGGTGGAACTATACATCCAACCAAAGGGAAAATGAATGAGAATAAAACCATAGATAACTAGGGACGAAATACCACCAATCCATCACAGATTGGAGGCGATGTCACCAAAAATGAAGGTCTAACATCTCACGAAATCATCCGGTTCAACATCGCATTGAACGAATTCTCGATGGTCGCAACACTCAACAGCAGGGTGGCCAGGAGCAGTTGCTAGAACCGGTCCACCCCTCTCAAGTGTGGCTTCGGCGGCGGTGGTGATGGCGGCGGTGGTGACGGCGGCAATGATGGCAACGGCGGTGGGGAGAGGTGGTGGCTGGCGTTTGCTAAGGTATGAAGGGAGTGTTTCCTCTCTTTCTTTTTAAACTCAATGGGATTGATCTCCAAAACTCCTCACTAAATCAATCCCCATTTCATTTGTTGGCCTCTGCACTTAATATCAGCTATTAATTAGTAACAATCATGATCTAAGCTCTTGATTTTAGAGTTTAGATCAATGGAGCGTATTAAAAGGGGGGAGTGGGATGATTTAATAAAAGATGGGGGGTTGGGGTTGGCCCAATTACTCTATTTCTTTTAGGGGCGTTAAAAATATCCGAAACTCGAAGCTTGCTCAAAACTCTTTTGGTTTTTAAATTTACTCGAAATTGGTTTGAAATTTTGAATTGAATCATGAGCTAGGGACTTTGGCTCAAAGTTTATTTTGAGGTGCCCCTGGTTCGCTCGAAATATAAAGCTTAGTAGTTTAGTTGTAGAGTGAAGGAGATTTAAAGCTTATTCTCTCCATTTTCAAGGGATCAAATAATTTTGGGTAGATAATATTCTTATTTCTTTTACAATTATGAGCTGATTCGAATCATGATTCGAGCCAACTCAAAATTGAGCTGGTCGGCTCAAATTATATTCCATTTCGATTTTGGACTGATTTTGGGTCGAGTTAAGCTCAAAATTTTTAATTTTGAGTTGCCTTCAGTTGGCATGAAATCGGTCCAATAACATCTCTAACTTCCCTAAGAAAAATCTCAAGAGCCCATAACTATTGCAAATCTCTCACCGTATAAGCCCATTTACATCATTTCTCCTACTCTCCCATCTCAAATGAAATACATTTGTATTTCTCTCTCCAAAAATTAGGTCTGGTTATTGGACCGGTTCCGGTTTGATTCTACCGGACCTGGAACCGGTCCGGTCCGGTTCCAGATTCAGTCCAGAATCGATTAGCTTATCTTGGATCTGGTCCGAGTTCGGTCCGGATTTATATATTTAGGTCGGGTCGGGTCAATCGGCAAAAACAAAATGAAAGTAAATCTCTCCTCGCTAACAAGAAGTATCATTTCACTTGCAACATTATATTATTCCGGACCATCAGAGCCCTGCACGAATATTGATGAACACGTCACAATATTCCTGTCACAACTGCTGTGGTCCCGGCTGGGCTCGCGCCTAGCGTTGGAACTACGCACCGAAGCGGCGACGCCCCCGTCTCCCACTTTTCCGTCGGTGAGATCAACATCCACATGGTTACGTGGACAGCAGATCATAACGCCCGCACACATAATTTATGCGCCCTACCCTTCTTTGAAACTTTGTCCACGTGTCAGATGATACATGGTTCATACACGATAGATTTATTCTGCATGGCGTAGCATGAGAGACGCGACGCGGCGAGGGTGCGCAGCATCCCTGTTACTGGTCAGCTATAATTACATACAGATCCTGAGACAGACCACATATTTCACATGTATCCACAAAATCAAAAAAACTTCAAATTTATTTGATATTAGTCATTTTTAATTAATTTTGCTTACATTAAATTTCTTAAATTATATTTAAGCACTTATAATTATCAGAGAAAAAAGAAAAAAATTTAAATTATATTTGTAATTATAAATAATTAAATGTATATATTTTTAAAAAAATTTAATGGCAAAAATTAATTGAATCAATTAAAAAAGTTCAAGTGCAATAATTTATGAGTTGGAGATGAGTCAAATAATTGGATCATAATCTGAATCAATCTGAATTTTAATTCGATTAAATCCCTAAAGATTTATTTTGATCCATCAATTCTTTATATATATTGATCGGATTAATTTAAAAATAAAAAAATTGATGCAAATTACTATTGACTTAATTTATTTATATAATTTAATTTATAATTTTTATAAATATATGATATGTTTATTATATTTAATAATTTTTTATGAAAAACTTAAATGAAGAGCACCGTTACAATTAATCAATTAAGAATTCTTACATATTATGTTAAAATACAACACATAATATACTTATTTTAATATATATATTAAAAATATTAATATTTATATTAAAATATTTAAATTCATAAAAATATATTATTTCTAATAAATTTAATATTATTATAAATTTAATTATAAAATTTATTTTAAATAATATTTTTATTGTAAATAAATTTAAATTGATTATAATCTAATTTTGATGCATAACTTGATTTGTTATATATAAATTAAAATTTAAGATAAGTTTAATTTGAGTCGTATCCGACAGGCCTTGACTCAATGTTTTCAGTTTTCTTGACGGATGTGGAATGTCAGATCTAACGTGAGGGCCAGGATGTAATTACCCCATTCAGCTATAATACTTTACTTTCCTCCCTGCTACTGGCCATCACCTCCGCTCCTGAAAGTTCGCTGTTCAATCGCCGGCATCTTCTTCCTTAGCTCTGCTCCTCGCTCGCTTGCCCAACAGAGTTTTAGGGCATGGCCTTTCGGATGGTGAGGTTCGAACTCTGTGTGCTTCTTTTTTCTTCCCTTTTTGTTTTTTCCGGCAGGGATTCTAATTTAAGTCGGTTGTTTGAGTTTCTGCGGGCTCTTGCGCTTTTCTGCAAAGTTTTTTGGCTTTTGTCCTCTTGTTTCAATCTCTTCCTGTCTCCGTGCTCGGATTCGCCATGTCTTTGTAATGGTAAGATTCAGATCTACGGCTACTGTTCATTTAAATCCGTTCATCCGGTAGGTATTGCATTAGTTTTTTGTGCGTTTGATGATTTTCCTCTGGCTTTCTCTTCGATCTACTGTGTAGAGGTGCACTCTTAACACCGTCATTCGATTAGGGCTTCTTTGGCGTTGATGAAGATATATTATTGTCATGATGCTTTTTTTTTTGGTTTTTGTGTGTTTGATGATTTTCCTTTGCTTTTCGCTTCGATCTACTGTGTAGAGGTGTACTCTTCACCCCGACATTTGATTAGGGTTTCTTTGCTGTTGATGAAGATATATTATAGCCATGATGCTAATATTTTTTGGCTTTTGGGTGTATGATGATTTTCCTCTGCTTTTCTCTTCAATCTACTGTGTAGGGGTGCAATTTTCACGTCATCATTCGATTATGGTTTCTTTGCTGTTGAGGAAGACATGTTATTGTCATGATGCTAGATTTTGTTTTGGTTTTTGTGAGTTTTGATGATTTTTCTCTAAGCAGTTTTCGCTTTCATCTGTGTTGTAGGCCTCACTCTTTACCCCGTCTTTTGATTAGGGTTTCTTTGTTGTTGATGAAGACAAATTATTGTCATGATGGAATCAGTTGTATTGAAGAATAAGGACAAAACCGGGTTCTTCTCCTAAACCTCACGCAAATCTGAACCAGTAACTCCCTCCTATAAATAGGAGAGAGGCCATGTAATCTGAGTTCATGAAAATTACCAATTCAAGGAACTACTTCCAGGCACTTAAAAGAAATCAACCAATTTAGTCAATCATTTGGTCTTCAAAGAAATTATTTTTCTTTCACAAATCCTTCTAGCTGCAGCATATAAATTGTTTCCTCAATTCATCATTGAAAAACACAATCTTTAAATCCATCTGATGAAGTTCCAAATTATAATGGGCAATGTTTGGGTGAAGAATGTCCAAACAAGGATTAAGAAATGAAGAGAGGGAATTAGAGTGAAGCTTTGGAATTAAATGAAAGTAAAGCAAAGAGAAAGAGAGAGCGTTTATATTGAGATCTCCTTGGAAGGAGAGGAGGGGTGTGAGGGCAGGTTGCTTGCTGTTTATGCGAGCTTTGTTGAGGAGAGCAAGCTAAATAGTTGGGGTTGACCAGATTCGAAGAGCAGGCGAATAGTGCTAGTCAGGAGCTCCCTCTATGTGGAGAGGTATTGCATAGAGTTCAGTTGGGGAACTATCATTTCAGATCCCTTTTTCATCATAAATGTGAGTATTTATGATGAGAAGGGAGCTAATGGTATTAGGTGACCCTTATTAATGTTAAACAACTAGGAGACGTGAGCTGCAATATAGTCTGCCCACACTACCTCTCAGGCTGAGCTTTAATGATGAATGCCTCCCCCTTGTCTCTAGGCTGGGTGCCATACAAGGGCTACTGGCTACCTGTTCGCCTGACACTATTCGATTAACTCCAAGCTATTCGACTTTAAGGTATAATTTGTTTGGGAATGTAACTCGAGTGACCAGTCTGAGAATTAACCTAAATTTTTCATATGTCAGGTTTGGTTGATGTGATAGATTTTTTTCTTAACAGGCAAGAAGCACTATTATATTACTAAAAGAGTCTTTTGTTGAAGCTGTAAAGAAAGTCTCTTTATAATTTATGCTTTCTTTTTGAGTGAAATCTTTAGCAACAAGATTTGCCTTATATTTTTTGATATTTCCCTTCTAATTTTATTTGGTTTTAAGTGGTCATTCTTTCATGAATTTCAATTCATTTTCTATGGCATCTGTCCACTTTTGAGAATTAATTCTTTCTTTGACTTGATTAAAAGATGTTAAATCATCTTCAAAACCCATATCAAACCCTTGTTCTTGGAGATAAACAACATAATCATTTGAACTTGCTGACCTCCTTACGCTAGTGGATCTACAAAGTGAAACTTCTTGGTAAGGTTGTTATAGTTCTTCCTCGTGAGTGGGTGTCCGCTCCTTCTCATCAATAGGAGGCAATTCAAAACTGTCTTGATTGCTATAGCTACATCTTGAATGACGGCAAGTGTGGGCACCTGACTATCATTAGTAGCTATGATAGGAGTGTCACTACTGCATCCTATTGCCTTAGCCTTCCCATTCTTCTTACCCCGATGAAATCCTAAAGAGATCTAGAGAGAGAGAGAAAGAGAGAAATTCTCTCTTTGTCGGTTCCAGCAATGAGAGCCGAGATATTCCAATGAGCTATGCGTGGTTGATTAAAGGGGATAGCACTGTAAATCCAAATATCAGCCATCCCTCTGATGAGGGAGGGTAAAGACTGATACAGATCACCAAGATATTTTCTATTTACCAGCATGAAGCTTGCTCTATGGTTAATGTACTAAATCTGTTAATTTTTATTCACGAACTCGTACATATTAACAATACTGCGATTGAAAGTCATTAAGTAACATGACATTGCCCTTTGGTATCAATACTGTTCTCCAGCCGAATGCGTCTTCCGGCATGGGAGTTGCTGACCACAGCAAGAGCACCTTCCAAGTACTGCAGAGGAAGAAGGTGCATCGTTATGTGGTATTCAAGATAGATGAGAAGAAAAAGGAAGTTGTTGTGGAAAAGACTGGAGCTCCAGGAGAGAGCTTTGATGATTTCACTGCTGCATTGCCTGAGAATGACTGCAGATATGCTGTCTATGATTTTGACTTTGTGACTGAAGATAACTGCCAGAAAAGCAAGATTTTCTTCATTTCCTGGTCAGTGCTTCCTAACTTTCAATCCTAAATTTATAATTTTGTTTTGTGTATATGATTTCTTAGTTGTTCATATTCATGTGTTCTTAGCTGCCATCTATGAAATTTAAGTTTGGTTTTTCATTTAGCTCTCTAATATTATACCTATTCTTCTACAATTATGATGGAACTAGTAATAATGTATGTCATTCTAATAAAGTTAAATTGTATCTGAGCCTCTGACTAGGTTCATTTTTAAAAAATCATTTAATTTTGGTTACTTGCAGCTAACACTGATTTTATTCTGGTCCCTGAATTTGAAAACCATAGTTCAATTTAGTTCATCTACATGTTTTTTTTGTTAATCCTATGGTTGATTTAACTAGCACATATTTGACACATCTAAATATCATGAATCAGGTCCCCTGCTGCCGCTCGGATCCGTGCAAAGATGTTGTATGCGACATCGAAAGATAGATTCCGACGGGAACTTGATGGCATCCATTATGAGATACAGGCCACTGATCTCACAGAGCTGGACCTAGAAGTGCTCAGAGACCGCGCGAGTTGAAACCGCTTATTTACTTCACGTTTCTTTCATCTCCCAAGCTTATATTTTCACCTTCAGGCGATGCTTTGTGTGTCAAAAATATAAGATTATCTTGCAAATTATCATGTGATCTTCTTCAGTGTTCCTCTTCTTGTAGAAGTGGACTTGTTGATTTATGTATGCTTTCTTTATTATAAGTGGGTACTTACCTTCTTGTTCCTGTCATCTGCTTTTAGGACTTAACTTTAATGATTTTAGATCATATATCAAATTCTCGTTTATTTTGAAATTAAAAATTAATTTAGTTTAATTTTAATCAATCATATTACATTATATATATAATTTTATTTCACATCATTTATAATTTTTAATAAAAAATATTTTACATTATTTTTCATATGAGATATTATTTTGATAATAAATTGATGTGCTTTTCTAAGTTGACTGTAATCTGCAGGTGATGTTGATTTGATGCAAGAACAACAGGATGCAATTGTTATTATGATCATATTTTTAATTATTTTAAAAAATTTTAATACAAAAAATATTATTATAGTTCATATACTCAATAATTTTTTTTAAAAATATTAATTTTATTTCACATTCTAGATCAAAACACTCTATTTGAATATTTTAGTCTAGGATGTGAAATAAAGTTAATATTTTTATTGAAATAAAATAATATTTTTTTATATTAGAATTTTCATAAAATAATTAAAAAAATTTATTTATTATTATTATTTAAACTAATACTATTTTGGTACTGATTTTAATTCTCGTGCCAAACAAGGTCTTATAATTAAAAACAGTAAATTAGAATTTTTTGAAAAAATATGTTTGAATTGTTCTCGAATTTTGAAGAATTTTTTTGTGGATATTATTATCTTGCTTCTTTATGATGAATAAATTCAAAAACAATTAGAAAATGATGTCACATCTATACTATTCTTGCTTATTTCATTAACCCTCACCAAAAAAAAAATTGTTAATGATTTTTTAACAAATATGCCAACTTTTTGGAAGTGATATTAATGCCCAAAAGTTTTCTACATACAATACTCTTCAAAATGTATTTCATTTGTATTATATACTAAATAGCTCAAGACCGATGTAGGAAGACAAATGACACTATAAAAATTAGAAAAATAATCGATTTTTTTGAAATACTTAGAGCAACAATAAAAAAGTGCTCACAAACAAGCAAATATAAGGATGATATAGACGGTCTTCGCTAAAACCTCACCCTAAATTTTGATTAAAAAAAATTCAAGAAAAAACCTCTTCCGATCGAATGCATTATAATTTTACCTACTATTTTGAAATCCAAACTAAAAATAACACGAGTCTTCTAACATACTAAGAGTACATTAAGGCCCTGTTTGGCGTGAGGACCAAAACAGGACTAAAATAGTACTAGTTTAAAAAATAACA
>JAEMOT010002196.1:304232-363171 GCA_019297695.1 Apostasia ramifera
GCAAGGCGACCTCTTTATATAGAGAGATCCCATGTAAAATTTGAAAATACAATACTAAATGCAGGAAATAAAATACCAAATAAATAAAAGCAAATATGGAACTAATTCTATTACAATAAAATAAAATCAGCTCTAAATGTGGTGAGTCTCCAAATCTTCCAGATATGCTCTGAATCAAATCAAATCAAATCAAATAAAGCTAATATGGAAATCTCTAATAGCTTTAATTAATTTTAATTTGAATTTTGATTCAACACATGACGTCATCCTAGCCATCCAATTCGATGTTGATCTGTCCCCACCAGCATCCTACTAAGGAAAGTTTCTTTCATATGTAATTTCAAAATGTATAGTCATTGTAATTCTTCTTCTGTGTCTTTCGCTTAAATTTTTTAACAGCGGACTGGGAGTTTAGAAAGTTAGATATATGTGTTTCTGTAGTCATATTGAGATGAAACAGTGTTTCGTTCCATATGTTCTTTGTCAATGTTTTTTATATTTCTATTGTTTTTGCAAAAAAAAGTTTAGATATTTGGTTGTTTGCTCTCCCTGTCTGTAATGAAAAGATATTGCTGTTGCCTTTGATTTGAACCATCCTTCTGTTGGACAGGATGCCAACATGTCAAGCTGGATGCTAAGATGATTAGTTTGAGTGCATGACTCATTATTGGCATTAGCTTGATTTTTATGAGAAATTTCCAGAATTGGCTTGTAGTCTGTTAGGAGCTCAAAGTAGACTTCTTAGAATCGCTTTCCTTAATTTCCAACAAATTCGAAATGATTTTCTGGTGGCCTAATTTTTTTTTAGGCAATATTTTGGTGATATTATTTCTTTAGACTTGGAGCTAAATGAGGCATTGTTATTTCATAGAATGCAATGGAAATAAAGGATTCATATAGCTAACCATCTAGTGGCCTTAAAGTCTGGTTTTTGCTGTATTCTGGTGACTTAACTATTTTGTGATCACGTATCATTGTGAATAAGATTGGCCTCAAATTCGATGCAGCTTTTAGCTACAAAATTTAGACAATTGCTGACTCTGTATGATCAGTTAAACTGAACTAAAAACTACCCAGTAACACGCAAAAGAAACTTGTGGACTTAAATAAATCCTTTGTTTTGTGTGTTTTTGTAGAAGGGCATAAATAATTCTATAATTGTGCAAAACATTGATGCACTGCAGGTAATTCACTTTAGTACTGCTGCTTCTCAATGAGAATAAATTTAACTTTAGCCCCTTCACCTTTTATTTTGCAAAGCACTATTGAACCCGCAAAATTTATATCATTCTTGTGCATAAGCAGCTTTGTTTTTAATCTCAAATATTTCTAGTGAGAAAGAATACATGTCATATACACATATTCACTAGAAATGGTAGCCTGACATTTTTGACAGCATGTTAGATGTTACATGTACTTAGATTTTGTTTGTATGGATTTTGTTTTTTTTTTAGTTATACTATATGATAAATACGCTTGCTTGAGATATTCAAGTTGTGTGCATGGTGTTCTTTAGTTGTTTGTGATGTATTCATATGATTTATTTGTGACTTTATTTCCAAATGAGTATTTCACTGTTTTATTCATATTGGAGCAACTTTGTAATCTAAGGTGTTGTGGTGGAAAAGGCTGTAAAAAAAGTTACCATCTTTCTTGTTTGGATCCACCACTGAATGATGTTCCGCCTGGGGTTTGGCTCTGCAATGATTGTGTTGAAAAGAGAATGAAATCAGGCATATACTCTGTCTCAGGAGGGATAGAATCTGTTTGGGATGTTGATGAAGGTGACGATCATTGAAACTAATGCACTCTACAATCTTTGTTGAGCTTGATTCTTTAGTAACATTAACTTCTAAGACTGTCGTGGCCTTAATGTGTTAGGAACGCAGAGTGGAAAACGTTACTTTGTCAAGTACAAAGGCCTTTCTCATCTTCACAATCGTTGGGTACCAGAAAACCAGCTTCTTGTTGAAGTGCCTTCGCTTTTCGCCAAGATTAGCAAAAAAAATCAGAAGGAGAAGGTCTGAGCTCTATCTCCTTCTAAAGAAGAATCAAACCAATCATGTCTGTATTAAGGAATTACCTAGATATCATAATTATTGTTCAGGTAAAGAAGTGGAGAAAAGAATGGGCCGAGCCTGAACGTTTGCTGCAGAAAAGATTTTTAGGTATCCGCAAAGTTGCTGACAGATCCACGTCCAGTGTTAACTCTTCTCATTTTTGTGTTGAGTGGTTTGTGAAGTGGAAAGGCCTTGGATATGACCAAGCTACATGGGAGTTGGAAAATTCACTACGTTCATGTTCAGCGGAGGTTGTTAAACTAATAGAAGATTTTCAATATCGCTGTGTGCAGGCCAAGAGATCATATGAGCCATTGAGAGTTGACCAGGTATAGTTTAGTTATTTCATTTTTATTCGACTATAGATCTTTTCAAGATTATGTTACTTTTTTAAGTACTTGCACTCCCTTTGACAATTTCTTTTTGGAGTTTATATGTTGCTAAATTATTGAATTACAAAGTTTCAAAAAAACTATCAAATTACTGCTAATTTGTCTTTGAACATTTTTCTTTTTTTTTGTTTTTTCCCCAAATTGTGGGCAATGGATTATTTAAGAGCATAATGGCAAATTAAATAATTTTTTTTGTCTTTAACTGGTAATTATATTGTGATTAGACTTATTGGATACAAGACGTGCGAGGCTATCTTAATAATTTCTTTTTGGAATGATTAGGTGCTCATGCAAGCCTTAATTTTTTGTTAGTTGCAATATGTGAAAATTATCCAGGCCGATGGACTCTTTGTATTGTAGTACTCGTCTTTTATCTAAGCATGACTATACATTCTATCCCTATGATGTTTAGGAGATTGGAGGAGGTAACTGATGCGGGACAACACAATCTATTTCCAAAGTTGATGCGGGACGATAAAGATGAGGCAGCTAGGGTTTAGAGGATGGAGAAAAATATGAGGAAAAGTGGTGGTTAATTAGGATTTCTACGATTCTCACCTAAGTTCCCTTACCCTTCCCTTTCAGGATATAGATTTCTTCAGAATTTCTAGACTAACTCATTCTAAGGTCATAGAAAGTAAATTTCATTTATCAAAAGTTCTCCAAATATTTACAGACTCCAGCCTATTTATTAGCAAATAAATCAAAATAAAAATAAGAAAAATGGATAATCACAATTCTAGATAATAATCTAAATGGGATAATTCCAACTAATTTAAATTAATTAAATTTATCCGTTTAAATGTTATTATCTAATGTAATTAAATCAATTTAGATAAAACTTAATTTAGATAATTTAACTAATTTAAATTTTAAAAAATATATATAATAATCTGCATAATCCATCAAAAAGTAAGTTATGAGATTCAATCTCGTTCGTCCATTATCTGGATTCCCTCATCAGTAACACTAATGAAATAAATTTATGACCATTTGATAGGAATGACATGGACATTATGGGGGTGAAGGTCAATTGATTCTTCTTAAAACAACATCATTGATACCAAATATATGAAGGGATCCATCAAATTTTCTAAAGAATACATGACCTTGGATGCCATTTCAAAAAACAATGTTGATGCATTGTTCCTGCTAATTTGTAAAATCAACAAAACATATTCATACCTAGTAAGCACATAGAACTTTCTATGTAGAAGCTAAATTATTGAATTATCAGTCAAGGCCCATTATAATTTTTTTGAAAGATTCATAGATGAATGATATCTGCTCAAATTGCAAATCACAAAAACTAGGATAAGCAAATAGTTAAGGATCGCGTGAAATATCATGCCAAATTTTGCCACATTGATTTGCTCACAACCACCACAATTATGGGTGAATCCATCAGCGTAATTGGTCAAACTTAGATATTTGTAATAATCCAAACGGTTGACAAACCCAGTGGGACCAGTAATTTACTCATGGAAGCAATGATTTTACTTGAAAATAATCAAATATCATCCAAATGTTATTCTACAAGTGCTAGAGATATTTTTATATAGATCGTAAAGTAAGGTTGCACCTTCAAAATTTGTCATTCTAACGAGGATGTTAGGTGAAATTTGTACTTTTGTTGTTTTAGTTAATGCTATTTGGTAATGCCAAGTTTTGAAAAAAAAATTGTAATTCCAAAACTCTTAAGTTTCTGCTTACTATGCTATTACTGTTAGGTACTATCTATTTTCTGTGAAAATATATTTTGGTATATCATTTTGATCATTTGAGGTATAATTGTATATATCAATATATATGTTGAAAGTTATCAAATTATTATTTTGATTAGTTCATTTGGACTTGTTGTGTTATATTTGGAATGTGCATGACCTTGCTTATCTAATTATTGGGATACATTGTTCCGCAAACTGATTTTAGGCGAGTCTTATCTCAACAACTAGGCTACCTCATTTTGGCTGTGAACTAAGTCTTTAGTCATCAATCCTTTTCAGATCCATTAATGGTGGAAGATTCATGGAATTAATTATGTGTCGTCATTCTAGGTGACTGGTATCTATGTCTAGTTCAGAAATTTTTATTAGAATAGAAAATGATAGTAGAATAGTTAATGTAATTAGCATGATTCAAGTAGAATGAATTAAGTTGATAGATGCATTTAGTGTGTTGTGCGATAGAAAATTCCTACACAGACTTAAAAGGGTAACTTTTATAGTGTAATAGTAATACTAGCAAGGTTATGTGGTGTTGAATTCTGGCTTACTATTGTAGGGTTGGGTTATGCAAATCTTCTTACACTAAACTAAGAGAGTGCTTGGTTCGTTGTTATTTTGATATTATATCATGTGATTTAAATGCTACGATATGTAGATTTTATCTTTTGAGTAATAAATTCATAATTTTTTAAAATGTTATTCATATATGTTATTAAACCAAACAATTATTTTCTTTCGATAACACCAAGATAATATTGAATCAAACGCCCCCTTAATTGCAAATTAATGTGAAAGTATATGGACTGTCCCAAATGATGTTCAAGAGCTTCACATAGAAATTAGATTGGGAAAGTAAACTCTAAATTTATAATTTTTCTACCTTACGGTAAGTATAAAAGACTACACTCCACGGCTTCAATCAAGTAAGTCTCAACTAACATTCACGAGAATAGCTCCTAAGCATGAAAACTTTCAAAATAATGGCATTAAATGGAGAGAATTCATATGAAATTATACACCACTTGATGTAGCTATAGTCCCCTCATGAAATCATTTCCTACAACATACAAGCTAAAGAGGATCAAGGGAAGGTGTAGTCTAGCAAGTAGAGAAGAGCAAACATAAACAAGGCACGGTGAAATGAAGAGGGTAAATGATGCGGGACGGAAAAAAATTGCAAATGATATTTTATATTTATATTCAGTAAAATTGATTAGCAAATTATTTTAATTAAGAGAAAAATATTTACTAAATAAATTATATGATAAATAAGATTTTTGAATTCTGTAAATTAAGATATTTTAAAATTAAAATTAAACTAGATTGTATGATAAATAAGAATTTATCAACTTAGATTAAGGCGTCAATTTAAATTCAATAAATTAGATCCGAGGTTCAGGAATTTAGGATAGATGTCTCACAGTTAAATCCAACAGTGATTGACACACAAAGAAATATCGGGTCATACAATTAGAGCCAAATAAATAACCCACGTCAAGTGAATAAATTGTGTTGAAATCAACTAATCAGTTTAGTTGGGTTCGGGAAAGAATTTACTAGTGATCTGAATCGGAGAAGAGTCACTGACGATGAGGGTTAAAACTGATCTGATCGCAGCCAGGTGGGCCGAAAACATTATAGTCGATGTTATGGAGGAGGCCGTTAGCTTAAGCCTCGTTTTCGATGTTGCAGAAGATCGGACCGGCGAGATCGAAGTTCGTGATCGAACCGTTGGATTGCGAACCGTGGTTGACCGTTGACGATGTTGCAGATGACCGAACCAGCGTGTACAGTATTACATAAGGTAGAACCAGCGGGATCGAGGTTAGACGTCTTGGGCGATGGCTGTTGGCAAGGTGCGGGCAGTGGCTGGCCGCACGGTTGGGGCGGCGCGGCGTTGCCGGTTTTCGCGGGTAGCTGGCGGGTCGAAGGGAAGGCGGCGCAAGCGGAGTGAGCTTCAGAGGTAGGTGAGTACGCAAAGATTTTTTATTTTTTATTTTTTGAAAAGTGGATAATTAGGCTAATTTGAGGATTCTCACCAAATACTAACTCTACCCTATCCTTCGCCGGAATATCGACCCCTTAACCCGGATTTAGGCTCTGAGAAAATTCGAACATAATTTCATTTATCAAATGCTATTCATGAAATGCTGTCCTATTACAATGCTAGGCGATTTCTTTATATAAAGAGATCACATGAAGAAATTTGAAAACATTAAATGCAGGAAATAAAATACCAAATAAATAAAAGCAAATATGAAACTAATTCTATTACAATAAATAAAATCAGCTTCAAATATGGTGAGTCTTTCAAATGTCCCAAATATGCTCTGATTCAAATCAAATCAAATCTAAATAAAGCTAATACAGAAATCTCTAGTAACTCTAATTAATTTGAATTTGAATTTTGATTCAGCACATGACATTATCCTAGCCGTCCAATTTAATGTTGATTTGTGTCCCCACCAGTAAAACTCGATATGAGTAATGTAATAAGCCATGCAATGATCAAATGGCAGGATATTGGGCTAGGTATACCATGGAGGTGAGATGATCAGGGAATTCGTTGTGAATTGACAGCATTGTTATTGGATCTTGCCCCAGTAAAAAGAGAAAGAAGAAAACTATAGAAGATATGACAAGAACTATAAGAAATGATCTTACATATTTGGAGCTAAATGTGAAGTTATTTGATAGAATGTAATAAAAATAAAGGATTTATATTGCTGACCCCACTTAGTGGGATAAAAGTTTGTTATTGTTATTATTGTTTTATAAAAATGAAAAAGTAATCAGGATCGCCTGATAAATGAAAAGATTGGTACATTTGAGCTTTGTAATGCCTTTGAGTTTGAGCAATGGTCTAAAAGAGTATCTAAAAAGGTGAAATTTAGATTTTTGCACCCTATTGAAGCAAGGAACTAGGTTATCAAATGATTGAATCACTAGGATCAATTTCCTTATGATACTTAGTTGACATTCATCAAAAGGATTTAATGATTTATGAGATCAATGGATCCTATTATTTAAATTTTGGAGATTTACATATCAGATATGAAATTGTATCAAAATTAATCGTTTCACCTAAATTTTTTAAAAAGTTATGCATATCACACGCAATTCCAAAGCCACATCTCTTTTCAGGTCTTTCAAAGTGATTGTTGATTAAGTTATATGTAATTCACTTTGAATTCAGTTTAGTGAGATTTAAGTCTTTAAGGCCTCGGTTGGTTGGAGAATGCTTTTAGGAAGTTTTAAATTTTTTAGAGATAAATTTGAGTTGTAATATTTAAATTTATGTATGTTGTGAAGTAAATATAAAATATTAATGTAAATGTTTTTAGAGAAATTGGTGAAATTTTCTGTTATGTCAAAGTGATTGTTGGTTAAGTTATATGCAATTTACTTTGAACTCAGTTTAGTGAGATGAAACTTTTTAAATATTTATTGTTGTAGAGTTTAAAAGATATGTGAACTTAGGTGAAACATGTAATATTATAAGAAATTGAGTAGGGATGTAAATGAGTCAAGTTTGAGCGAGGTGGTGCTAGCTCAGACTCAAAATTTTGGAGTTCGGTTTAGCTCGAAATGATTTTATGAAGAGCTAGCTCTACTTGGAATTATTCAAGGTTGAGCTGACTCGAAATCCATTTCGAGCCGGCTTGAAATGGATTATATTTGCATTTATAATATAAAAATATAATATGTAATACATGTTTATATATTTACCAAAATAATGCTTTTCAAGCTCAATATATCAACATAAGTTACCAATTTTGCTCGTAACTTTTGAGTCATTTTTCGAGGTTAGTTTCTTGATGTCGGCGATTTTACTTGAGTGAGTTGTATGTGTCTACATATAGAGTTACGGTCGAGTCTATTTTCACATCAACAACATTCTTCATTTAATTTCCTAATCTTAACCAATATATATAAACTCATCTAAACAACAAATCAGTTATTATTTGCTACATTGCATGCACATTTCATCGTACTTATGTAATTAAATCTAAATATGAAAATGTAAACAAATTAATTATTTAAGTATTACTTTCTCTCTCACTTATTCCATATTTAATACTCCACAGATCAAATATCACACAAGATATTATTGCTGATAAATTACTTAGAGGTCCCTATTACTTAAGTAACTAAGAAGGAACCCCATGTTCTTAAAATTTCCTCAAAATGTCTTGAATCAGTCCAAATAGTTGTGAAGGAGGAGTTTGGTTCGATGTTATCTTGATGTTATGTTATATTATCTGGATGTCATGAAATCTAAATATCACATCTTGAACGATAATTTTATAAGTTTTTAAAAGATTATCGATATCATCAAACCAAATAAGTATTTTTTTTTGAATAACATGACATAATATCAAGATAATATTGAACTAAACTCCCTCTTAATGCTTTTGTTATGTAAAATTTTTGTTTAGTAACAGACCTAATAGCTTAAGTTTGTTGGTTTATGACCTAAAAATGAATTTATATTTCAATATACTCATCTATACACAAGCTTTTTTGCTTCACAACGCGGAGTTCAGGTTATGACCTGAATCTAGTACTTTGATCAAGGATATAAAATAAAGTTGATATTTTTATTAAAAATTATTGAGTATGCAAAATAAAATAATATTTTTTTATATTAAAATTTGTGTAGAATAATTAGAAAATTTGGTCCTCGCGCCAAACAAGACCTTAGATAGTTGCAATTGAATTTTGTGAAAAAACTATTATGCGTGGATAATATAGTAATTAATATGCTAGCTAGATTTATTTCTTAAATAACAAGTATATTTCAGTTTTTTAACTTATTTTTGAATAGACATATATTTTTAAACGCGTCGTTGTCGGGTTCTAAGTTTCGGATGAGAAACGTGAAGAATTGCGTTTGATAGTTGAAAATCAGTATAAAACTTGTTGAATTAATCATGGTATATATTTTTCAGACGTGCATGAGAAATACGTATCACTTGAGAAACGAATTTAGTGTGATATTTAAATAATAAGATGTGTAACATATATCATGGGGAAGTGTTGTCTCAAACTCGACTCGAAATTACACTTGAGCTCGGGTTGTGGCTCAATGCTCGACTCGAAACCATTTGAGTCAAGCTCAAATTTGAGTGAGTTTCAAGCTTCAAGTTATTTTTACATCCCTAAGATTGGGTGTAATGTACGTAGTTTTTGAAAAAGTTAAGTGGAATGATTAATTTTCACAAAATTTGTTGTCCTGCATGTTAATCTTCCTTTATTATTTCATTTTTTATTTTTGGTTTTCTGCACATATATGATTGAAAGATTTGGGCTTAGCTGTCATTTAGGGCATTTGATAAATGATTCTTTATAATCCATTATGGGTAACATTGCTGACTTACTGTAAGGCACAGTATTATCAAAATGGCTCTCAGATATTTTGGAGTTACGCAGTGCAGTATGCTGGGAAGAACACCCTTTATCATTTTCATTAACCCTTAAAATATTTATTTTGGGTCTGACAACAGAATATTACTTTATGACCGCTTTCTTCAACCGCACTATACTATTTTCATTCTCCCAAGTTTTCAATCAGGTGTTTGCATCCATGTAATTAGCAAATCCTGCTGAAGGAGAATGCTACTACCTCAGACTGTTACTCAATCATGTGAAAGGTCTTACATCGTTCACTAATTTGCAAACATATCAGAATGTAAAGTACGATTCATTTCAAGATGCAGCAATTGCAAGAGGATTACTTAATTCAAATAACATCTATGAATGCTTAGCAGAGGCTGCTACTCTAAAAATGCCAAATACATTTCGGAGATTGTTTGCAACATTATTAGTATTTTGCTCACCAGCAAATCCCACTTATGTTGGGGTTCATTTCATTAGGCAAAGAAACATTGAAGTAATCGTGTCAACACTTATGTTGGGGTTCTAGGATGTGATCGAGCTAGATCTTCACTTGAATGATCGCTGGTGGGCAAGTTCCTGTTACCCTCATCTCTTAATTTATGTGTGTCTATGATTGACCAGCCATTGAGTACCCGATTTTAGCTACTGCTTCTACGTTGGAGAATTATTTTCAGTGGCCACATTCGGAGTATGTTTGCATTGAATAATTGGTTTTCCATGAGTTAGATCAAAGTTTTCTATGACAAGTGCATGGTAGGCAATAGCAGTAGTCGTATTTAAGTTTCTTATTTAGCTTCAGAATTAAAACAATATACTCTCTTCATCTGCTGGGGTCTCTTGACATGATAGCGCCATATCTCCAGTGATGGATGGCTCATGGCATGTGCCCATTTCGCGTCCCTTTTTTATGGTCTCGAATGGTTGACCAACCAACAGAGAACTGGATTAGAGCTCCTGCTTATACATTTTGACAATTATCTTCCACGGCACTGTAAAGAACTTACCTGCATTGAATAACTTGTTACCCATTTACATTAAACGTTTTCTGTGACAAGTTGATGTTGTGATTTCATGGCAGGCAAAAATGATAGTTGTATTTAAGTTTCACGTTAGAAGTAAAAAAATTGAGTGTTTTTCTTTCTGTTAAGCTTTTCTGGTTTTGATGGTCTGAATAAGCAATAATTTCATCGTGGAACTCATGGAAGTGTTTGCACGTAGGTTTTTATGAATTTGCAGAATCTTTTATAGTTTTGAACCGAGCTTGTAATTGATTAATAAATACAGTACGTGCTTTTGAACTGAAATATATTCTTCAGTATCTAGTATGCCATCAAAGTGGCTCAGAACAATTTCTTCTGAGTTTTGTCCATCTCATCATGTTAGATTATCTATCTTGGTTTAAGATAATTGCCTCCATACTAGTTTGGTAATGTTGATACTTTTGCTTAATGTTACTAGCATTAGCCTGGTTATTAGGATGCTGAATAATATCATCTAAATTTTGCTATCAGGCTCTACAGGTGAAGCAAGATCCATTTTGTGATCTATCAAAGCTGCCTGAAGGATGTCCTGCTGAACTTGACATGGATCATTTAAATTCCATGAACCGCCTTCGAGAGTTCTGGCATAAGTCCAAAAATGCTGTGTTAATTGATGACCAGGTTGGATGCTTCCTTAATCAACATTTGTATCTTCTTATTTCTGTCTGGAAATTGACTTGCCCATGGTTCTGGAAATTTTGTTCTAAACTCGAAAATCTCTCTAATATTTCTTGTTTCAAAACCGAGCCAATTTTTGACTCAAAGTTAACTGGCTGGCAAGGAATTTAGTTCAACTCAAGTTTCACTTGATATATATGAATAAGCATTTATGTTTTGGCTTTTATCATCTATGTCAGGTACTTAATTTGCATCCCGTTATTCTGAATTCTGTTGGTCAAAAAGATTTAAGTGTATTTAAACGCAATATTTACAACAACAATAACCACCAAGCCTTAGTTCCACAAGTCCTTTGTTTCCATTGTACATTGTCAAATAACAACTCTTCATTTAGCTCTATGTATATAAGATCATTATTTATAATTTCTTAGCACATTCTTATTTGTTGCCTATTCATTATAATACAGAAAATTTTTTTGAAGATTTGAAAAAACTGATACTTTTTTAGAATTAATATTACTTCCTAAAAAGTCAGAATATTTTACATAAAAAGCTTTAATATTTTTTAGCCTTTTGATAAGGATCAAGCATGAAAAGCTATGTAATATAAGAGGGAAATTTTTTCCCAGTATTTTTTAAAAAATTTCCTTTTTTTAAAAAATTTCCTCCATATCTGCACGAAAGATTGAAGAACTGATTTAATCTAAATTTTAAAATTTTTTAAACATCTGAAAACATATAATAAAAATATAGGTAAGGTTGGGTAGTAGAAGCCAGAAAAAATTTTAGTGGCCTATCTAAAAATAGATAGTAATTCAAAACATTTTTAAAGTAAACCCTATCAAATGATTGTAATTAAAGATTATCATTAATCGTATGTGAACTTTAAAAAGCAATTAGCAAATCTTTGTATGGCAAAACCGATTCAATCAAACAATGAAGGGAATTCCATCTAGTTTTAACGGGCAAGAAATTTTGATGCAATTTTTGTTGGGATTGGCACAAATTCATTTCCATTTCAATTTAAGCCAATCCACATGTTTATGTATTTAATTTTATCAATAGCCAACTGTTTGGTAGTAAAATCCATGGAAACACAAATTTATGATGAAACAAGGACACCAGATGTGAAAAAGAGATTTGAAAAGTGACAATTCAACTTTCAAATCTTGTTGTAAGAAATTAGCTACAACATTATTTGTCGAAGCATTGTCTATAATAATTGAAAAAAATTTATTTTCAGCGTGATAAATTTTACAAATATTGTGAATATATGAAATATAGTAGCACTAGTTTGAGATTCATTTAGAAGATTTAATAAAATACATTTTTGCATTTCCCACTGACCTTCAATTTATTAACAAGTAACGACCAAAGAATTTTTTTTCGTTAATACTACTCCAGATATCAGAAGCCAAACTAACCCTACAAGGAATGTAAAGAAGATGCTCAACGAGAGATTTTTTGTATTCCTTATACATAATCATACAATCTTTTTTTAGTGTATGTCTAGAAATATGTTGATATAGTGGCTGTAGATATTGAATGATATAGTTTTAGTAGTTATCATTCTCACATATTGTGTAATGTTGTTTGATTTTAACAACAAATTGACCAAAACCTCTATGTGCCTTAGCATTCTTAAACGACAAAATCATTGACACACTTTATGGATTTAGCTATATCTGACTACCTTTAACGATAGTTTGTTGGCAATTTTTTTTTATTAAATTTATGAAATTTAATTAGATACTTCTTAAAAGTATCAATCCCACCTCTTGTACTACTGGTTTGTACGAATATTGATTTTTGCACAAATTGCAAACAACAATGTACTCGTGTCTCTTCGGATTGCTATTAGATTTTACTTGTAAATGAAAATGATCTCATACCAAACTACATTGTTCTCATACTAAACTGCATTTAGATTTGGCCTTGCTAGTGATGCCTGATGATTAGGTTAATAAGCCAGTGCCAATGCCCATGCCAATGCCAACATCTCCGCTATCCTCATCTCTAGTGTTGGGATCATGTTCTTCATAAAGATCGAGATCTGACATGTAAGTTTTGTCAAAATGTTCACTAAGAGGTGGGAGGTGTTCGAATTCCTGGATGTAATTCGGATCTGTAATCTGTTGGCAATTTGAGGAAGCACCGGTGGTGGATCGATGTTGGCTAGCCATTGAAGTGCTAAAATTGATTTTGAAAATTGTATAATTGAGCAAAAGAGTGAGAAAGATGTTCAGAATTTTGAGAATTTGTATATGTAAAATTTATAGAGTATTTATATATGAGAAAATAGCCAAAATGGCATTGAAACAGTCATTTGATTATTGTTGCCAGCATTGGTCGGCCCCTTTGTTTTTTTTTTTTTTTAAATTTGAAGAATCAGGCTGGTTCTGTGGTCCCGTGTTCATAGAATCACTATGGACCAGTTCTGCAAATCGGGACTATAGTCCGATAAGTATAGTGATCCCCTTGGCCCACTAAGCCACACTTCATTCTTGTTTCAAATTCTTGCAAAATTTATAATAAAGCAACCTTGTCCCATATCGATCATCTTAAAGCCCATATAGTTTCACCATCTTTTATATGCTTTGGCTAGCATAATGTGAAAGGGGATATGTCTACCAAAGAGCCTCTCAACACGTGCATGTTGCTATTCCTTAGAGTTGTGCGTAGTCTCTTCTTCATAAAGTGCAACAGTGTCATCTTTATGCACTGTGGTGTGTTTAACTATATCTTTTGAGTGGTATCCCTTCATTTATATAATGCTCAAGAAAAGCATCAACATGGCCTAAAACCCCTCATCCATTTATGTAGAAAAGATCTCCATTAACTAGTAAAAGCTGCTGCCAGATTGCTTTTGATCGATCAAATAGTCATTGGATCCTTAGCAGTCACATTTCAGATTGCTTTAATCAGTCAATTGTCTCTGATCAATCAAATATCTCTGATCTATTGCTTGATCTATTGAATTCAATAAATCTGTAAATTCATGTATTGGTTGGGTCACTCAATCCATCTTGATTTAAATACAATCTAACCAACCTATAACGACATCTTAAGTGCTCAAATCATGATCCACACATCTCTTAGCACTGTAAGGACAATCTTATGATAATTTCTTCATATATTACAAGACTAACACTTAATTAAGCAAATAAATATTTGGTCTTCATAGTTCTTCATTTCCATGGCTTGTAATTTTAATTGGCTCACTCCAACACTTTGCATATCAAGCTTGTTCTTCCCAAGTTTCTTTCATGTATGGAGCATCAACTTGACAATACCTACAAGCCTACAAAGAAACTCAATAAAGAAATTAGTTTACTACTAACTTAAACATGATGATAAACATCAAAACACATGATTATATCATAATTACATTGGAGGAATCAACAATGCCTACACTATTGCTTTTTAGTGCATGCCTTTTACCACACCCGCTGTCCTCACATCAAGGAGCTTCGGCTGTTGGCCATCTTGCATCAAGGTTATCTTCTTCTTCTTTTTCCTCCATTCTTCTTCTTCTTCTTCTTCTTCTTCTCCCTTTATTCACTGTTTCTTCTTCTTCCTCCTCCTCCATTCTCTGTTTCTTCTTCCTCCATTCTTTGTTTTGATGCTAGGGCTATAATTTGGAGATGAAGTAGTTGTGATAGTATGATTATGCAGCTCTTGCAACATGAAAGTGACTGTTTTTCTCTTTTTGGTATCCTAATATATCTAATGTCTGACAAGTGAAGATGTTTCCTCATCTTTTTTGTTTACTTTGAAATGTCTGAATGGACATTGCAGCATTATATTTTCATATATTACTAGAAAATTTTAAAGCTTATTGTTTAGTGCTGATAACATGTATTTATTTGTTTGAAATTAGTTAAATTTTTAGATTTAGTGATTGCCTTTGTAGTCTCTATGCCTTTCAAGTGACTTGTCAACCAGTCTTGTACATGGTAAGTGTTTATGTGAAATATATGAAGAAAAAGACCACTGAAAAAAGATATAGCTTATAGGATAAGTCACATATATTATTTAAATAAATAAATAATTTTATTTATTTATTTAATGTATTCAAGAAATGACATGTCCTATTTGTTGAAAGGTGATCGTATTTCCTTGTCTATGTCGTATCATGCTTCATAGGTTTCAATAAAAATTGTGGTAGTAATTGGATGTTAACTTTGAGAATAATATGTTTCAAAGACCAAATAAACTATTCATGATCTTTCTCTGATTATATATTATCTAAGTAGAAATAGCTGCACATTGTGTATCCTAACAATTGCCATACTAATCTCCTTTCTGATTCATTCGTAGTTTAAGGTTGTAATTCTTGCATTTATGAAGAAAATCTTGTTTTTGAATATACATCATAATGGGATAACCCGCCATCTTGCCTCAATATTGTTTCTCTATAAGCCTTTGTTATTTCTTAGTCATCTCATCCATTTAGCATTCTTTGTGCCTCCTTTGGATCTAAAACCTGTTTATTCATATTTGAAATATCTATTTGGTCGATGGTGTCTGTTGTTGTTTTGGTCCTTCCATAATACCTAATAAATCTGTTAAATATTACTTTCATTTCTGATGTAATGAACATATGATTATTTTATTTTAAATTATACTGACCCAGTGACCTAGCATCCAAGTTCCTCAATAATCACTGTTTCTGCTTGGAGTTTGAGCTGCATAATCTGTTTGCATGATGTCCTTGCCATTGTGTGCCTAATCCCAATTTTGGTTATTCTAAATTATATACTGACACTTAAGGAATGTTGTTTCTGCAGGAACGAATATCCAAGTCAGTCCTGTTTCTTCTTTCTTTGCAGTCCTATGCATGCCGGCCATCTCTTATTATCACTACATCGGGCACCATACCCCTATGGGAAGCTGAGTTTGCTCGCTTGGCACCATCTCTAAGTGTAATTATGTACCTGGGTAGTAAAGATACGCGGAAGATGATCCAAAAACTCGAATTCTATGAGGAAAGCGGTTGCTTAATGCTTCAAGTTCTTTTGTCGGATCCTGATGCAATTGTTGAAGTATGTTATTCTGTAATTATTTCCCTATGCCAGTGGATTGCTTTTACTATTTAACTATCATACATATGTCTGAACTTGTTTGCCTGTGTGAGTTCATGTTTTCAAATGTTTATCTTAATATATTGGCATTCCTATTTTATGTGTGCGTGCATCCTTTGCTGTCTTTTGCGTACGCATGTCTTCATTCTCTATATTTAGTTACCTGTCCTTATGTCTGCTTTGATGAATATGTGCATGTCTTACTTTTAAGAATATATGCTCGTCTTTGGAAGAATATGTGCATGTCTTTAGGCACCATACATTTTTTTAAAAAAACTTAAAACTATGAGTATCAATTTTGACTGGCATTGTCCATACTTTTCAAGTTGTATTTTAGTTTATTGATTTGTAATTAGTGATCATTTCTTGCTGCTGCACAGGACTTGGGTGATTTAGCTTGCATTGGATGGGAAGCAGTATTAGTCGATGAATGTCAGAACTCAAAGATATCTAGTTATCTTGAACAATTTAAAAGTCTAAATGCAGGTTTTAAAGTGCTGCTTTTCAATGGTCAACTAAAGGTAATGAGTCTATTCACTGAAGTTATTAAATAGTTGTTTCTTAACCAGTCTTGGAAATTTCAGGGAAGCCTCTCTCAGTTCCTTAACTTTCTCTCCTTCATTGGCACTGGAGCAGAGAACGATGGTTTGAGTATCTCAAACCTTGACAATGGCCAAACTGTTGATTTAATTAGTAATTTGAGAGAGAAACTGATGTGCTATGTTGCTTATGAGCGCAAAGCTGACTCATCCAAATTTTTGGAGTACTGGGTTCCAGTTCCTCTTTCTAATGTGCAATTGGAAGAGTATTGTGAAACCCTTATTTCAAATTCTGATGTCCTACGTTCAAATTCAAGATCTGATCTGGTGGGAACGATTCATGATGTCCTTATGGCTACTAAAAGGGTATGCACATTCTCCACATTTCTGCTGCGCATATTTTGCAACGTATAGTGACTTCATAAATGACATTTATTTTTTTGTAAACTTTGCTTTATGCTATATTTCATGTATATGTAATTAATTACTCTCTTTTATCCCCTTCAGTGCTGTGACCATCCTTACTTGGTTGATGGAGAGCTTCGTAACTCCCTAACCAAAGGATTGCAAGGTATGGATTATTTTAATGCTGAAGTTCATGCAAGCGGTAAGCTTCTCCTGCTAGAGAAAATTCTTCAGGAGATGAAGGGTCGCGGGCTGAGGGTGGTGATTATATATCAGGTATGTATATTAATTATTGGAAGCTTCGGTGTTCAATTACGAATTCTGAAGATTTTGTTGTAGTTAATTTAGTAGTCCTTCGTAATATGTGGACCTTTTTCATCTAATTTGTCACATTCTTTATTCTTTATTATTATTATTATTATTAATTTTTGAGAACGTGCTATTGTCGACTCCTAAAGTCTTCAATGAAAAATGCGGAGAGTTGTGTTAGGCCTTAGAATAAAATAATTTTAAGTCTAAGTAAAATTTTTCTATCACACAATATACCAGATATATTTCTTCATTTTATCCATTCTACTTGGAACCTGCTAAAGACATCATTATTTATTTGATCATAATTTTATATGATTAATATAAGGTATCTAAAGCGTCCACTATTATTAATAATTTCATCATCAATCATCACATTACCAATACAAATGCTTTTTTTTGACCAAATGTGCACTCCACATATTCAATTTTTAATGTACTAGGATAAAAGTTTTAGACCTTAAAGTATTCCTCCATAATTTGCTTTAGCCCTATTTCTAATCTTATCAATAAGAAGAATATCATTAAGGAAAAACATAGACTAAAATACCTCATCTTAAATCCAGTCAGGGCCTCCATAACCCTTACAAAAAGATATAGACCTAAACCCTAGGCTTGATATAATTTAATTATAATAAAAAAATTCTCAATTAAGTCCCCTTGTGTCTGAACACAATGAATGAGTTGTTTTAACCCGAGAAGAATTGATGGGGAGATTTTGTTGATGGATAATCCAGATCAAATCCTATGTCATGATGTTTTATGAATGATGTGGTTATCTCTATTTTATTTTATTAGTCAGAAAGTTTTTAACAAGTTTGACTTAGTCAAGTCCTTATTTATTTTCTTTTTATCAGTAAGTTCATTGAGTCCCATATAATTTGCCTTTATTATAGAATGTTATTAGATGGTGATGTCATTAGTGGGATCCAAACGAAATAAATAAAGTTAAGAAATACATTTGGTATATTTCATAATAGAAAATTTTCATTTAGACTTATAGGCAAATTTTATAAAATAATAATAAGACCAACAATGTTTTATGGTGCAAAATGGTAGCCTACAAAGCAAAAAGATAAATTAAAAAAGTATCGCAAAACTGAAAATGTTAAGGTAGATAATTAAGTATAAACAAAAAGATATGATGAGAAATTAATAGATTTATGAGAAGATTGGAGCAACTTTAATTGAGGATAAGCACTGAGAGGGTCAGCTTAATGGTTTGAATATGTAAATCATAGACCGATAGATGCACCAGTAAGGAGAGTTGGATTATTTGATCTTGCTTATATAAAAAGAAAAAAGGAAAGACAAAAAATGACATGACAAAAAAGAAGAAAGGGAATGAGTTGTTTTTACCCGAGAAAAATTAATAGAGAGATTTTGTTTATTGGGTATTTTAAAAGAGGTGAATTAATAATAGGAACATGTGTAATAGTTAGTCTTATAAAAATAGACTTATGATTAGTTTTAATACTATCTCAAATCTAAAGATGTTGGGATGCTAACAATCTATGAGCTTGCTTATTATCTCAGGTTTGCTTATAAACCTTTACAAGTATATTGAACCAATGCTGGTATAATTTATCATATATATCATTTTGAAAACTTGTTAAGAATTTAGTTATGAAAACCCTGATATTCTCAGAAACTCTACGTAGTATGATAATCTTTGAACCTATCGATATACCCAATTGCTATTGTCGTCCCTTGGTAAAAATTCTATCATCCTTAGAATACGTTCAAAATAAGTTTCAAGGATATATTGTTTTTCCTTAGAATTGCCATAAATTTTGGAAGCTATTCACACCAATGATCCTAAACATCATTGATATGAATCCTAACCTGACCAAGAAGCATTAATTTTTTGAATTGAACGTTTTCCAGTTTGATCAAGTTGTAGTGATAAACTAGCAATTAAGTTTCCTTCCCATGCTTCATATGATTTAGTATTCAAATTACTTGAAAATTTTGAGATATTTGGTGTTCTATCCTTTATGAATGACGTTAACCTAGTAAGACTTTTACAGCCTCATCTACCATTAAAAGTAAGGGTCTCTATTTTATTATTATATCATTGATCACATTGATGTGCATCTTTGTAAGAACTATTTGTGGAATTATATCTCTTGTGATCAGAACAGGATTGACTGAATGTGTGGAATCCTATAATGGTATATGAAATGAAAGATAGAAATGAACTTAAGAAAACTTAAATGAAATGCTAAACCAAATCTTATACAGGACAAGCAAATTTGTATGCTTTAATTATAATTTGATACTGGAGAAATTTTAATGTAAATATGAATTCTAGATCAACAAATTTAAATGATAAAATCATCTCAAGTAAATGTAAATTTTTTCTAAATCTAATTATGCGATAAATCAAGATGATTTGAAAACCTACAAATTAAATTAATTTAAAATTTAAATAAATTCAAATAGACTTAGATTAGGGCTTATATTTATATTCAGTAATTTAGATGAGTTTTTTGAAATATATATTGGCTTTCTCTCATAAATTAAATGCCATTAAAATTACTCAAATAAATTTGAGGTTTACTCAATCAAGCAAATCTAACAATCTAGATGAATGACAATTTTAATTTAAATTAAATCAACTTGTAGTTATTGATTTTGGATTAGAAATTTTGCCCTTACACCAAAAGGATTGAATCAAGGGGTTGTGTAGTCTAATTGTAGGATGTGCGTGAGGTGCGTACGATGGTGCATTGCTAGGATGCATGATAGCCTGTTGGTAGAATAAGGGGTGTCATGCAAGGCATAATGGTGACTTACAATTAGAGGATGTCAAGCACAAAAACAAAGGCCTTGTGGAGCAGTGAGGCTACTTGGGGAAGCGTAGAGCTACAACAATGCTGTGGAGGGATGAGGATCAGTGTAGGGCCTGTAGTGCATTTTGGTCACATTGGAATTGTGTGAGACATGGGGTCCAGATGGGCCTGGTCATGGTGTCTCATGGGGTGCAAAGTCCTCAAGTGACTAGCACTTGTGGGGTCTTGAGCCAAACACGCGATCATGGGGTCTACACTAGTTCATGTGGTCTGTAAGATCATGAATCTGTGCAAGTTCTCACAAATTGCGAGGTCTTATGCTAGTGTAGGGGGATTCTCATGGATTCACGTGCGAAGATGTGGGAGACGCTGCATGGGGTGGGATCTATCGGATCACGAAAGGTCATAATGCGTGTAGTGGTCGTGTGAGGACGCAAGGCATGCGGGTTGTAGACATGTAGGGCTACAATGATGAGAAAGCATGGTAGAGCACAGCGGTGAGAGACAAGATGGTGACATGGAGGCTAATGTGGAACCTTTCTCCAATAGCAAAATTAATATAAAACATTAGTGAAAAGGTGATGTCAAAAAGCAACGAAATTAAAGTAGATAACTAAGGGTTTTAAGTATTCTTTTTCAAGATATCAATCCCTTTTGAAATCCTTATCCTTAACCATTTTAGAGCTAGATTGTATACAAATGCAAATTTTCATTCACCAAAGTCATCCAAATGTTCAAGCACATGGTCTATTTAAAATAACTAATTTCATCTTGGCATAAAGGTGAATTATATGGGACTAAACAAGCACATTGATAAATAAATAATTAAGATTTGATTAATTTAAACTCATAACAAACTTTTAGGGCATGTTTGGCAAAACCCCAAAAATTGGCCAAAAAATATAATAATAATATTTTAAATTTATTATAAATTTTAATAACTTTATTTCACATCCAACACAAATTTCAACCTTAAAAATCAACTTTATTTCACATCCAACACAAATTTCAACCTTAAAATCAACTTTATTTCACATCCAACACACCTCCCAATATTAAAATAAATTTCTTTCCTATCAACTTTATAAAATAAAATATTTTCTTTTTTCTTACCCAAATTTATCCTCTAACCAAACAAGCCCTTAGAATATAACAAACAAAATAATAACAATCAAGCTTTTATTTCAGTAGGTAGGGTTAGCAACATGAATCCTTTATTTTAATTTATTCTCTCATGTATTTTCAAATATTAATTAGAATATCACCTGATTCTACTGATTTTTCATGATTTATCTTCTTTAAAATTTCTTAAATTTCAATTTTACTAATACGGCAGATGTAGGAGAAATTTCTCTCCTCTGTGGATGTTGAAATCACTTAAATCAATTAATGTGTCACAATTGCCATTGAAAGATTATAAAAGTAACTTTTTTCATCTGTATGGAATATCATTTTCCTTGAGGTGTACTTTTCTCTATCTTTCTTTTTCGTTAAGCTTCGTTTAGTTGGAGTTATTTTTGGGTAAAAAAAAAGATTTTATTTATAGATTTGATGGGAGAAAAATTTGTTTTAATATTAGAAAGTGTGTAAGATATAAAATATAGTTGAATTGTGTTGGATGTAAAATAAAATAGATTTTTAATGTTGAAAGTTAGGTGGATGTTAAAATTATTAAAATTTATAATAAATTTAAAATATTAATAAAATAATATTTAGCTTCTTTTCAGGCATGAACCAAACAACTACTTTGGTCATGTCAAAAAGCAAAATAGTTCATTCATTATAAAAAAAATATAAAAAATAATATTAAATTAATTTTAATTATGTCTTACATAATTTTTAATATAAAAAAGTTCACTTATTTTGCATCTTGTATCTATGTAACACGAGTACGATACAACAATATGGATATAATACAATACGGATGTGACGATACTGCAGACTTAAAAGAAGTAGGATATAGATATATCAGAATACGACTGTTATATATATGTGTGTAATACATCATATTCTCATATTTAAAATACAGTTTCATGGTAGATCAAAATAACTTATACATCTTGTTACTATAAATTTTAAAAATATCATGTGATTTTTTAAATTAATTATATTTTTTCAAATGTTCTTGATATCTCACTAAAAGCAATATCATAGACAATTTAATTTGAAAAAATAAAAATATCTTTTAACAATTATTGAAATTTAAAAAATTTAAAATTGAAAATAATGTCGTAAAGCTTGTTTGATTTCTTCCTAATCTGTCACAGATTATTTAAATTAGTTGATATTTGGTAATTAAGTTTGAGATGATGTTTAAGTATTTTTAATTAACTAATTAATAATATAAGCATAATTAAGAAAAAATTAACAAATGTATCATGTTTCAGACGGCGTTAACTGGTGCTGTTAGTTAAGAAGTCGCCCGGCAGATGGGCGGCTTCTGTTAAGCAATGTGGGCGACTTCTGTAATAACAGAAATCGCTTGGTCGGCGGGCGACTTCTTTTTAAAAAAAAAAATTATAAAATGAAAATTAATTTAACCGGGTGACTTCTTTTGAAAAAAATGATAAAAAAATTTTTAATTTAACTATATAGAAATTTGAATATTAACTATTATGTATATTAATATTAAAAAAAATTAATTTAATAAAATTTGACATAATTAATTTATATTTTAAAAAATAAATAAAAATATAAATTTTCATAAATTAAATAATAAAATGTATAAGTTCTTGTAAAAAGATGTATATGTTATTGTGCATTATCTTTATTAAAATAAAACTAATTTAATAAATTTGAGATAATTAATTTATATTTTAAAGAATAAATAAAATATAAATTTTCATAAATTAAATAATAAAATGTATAATTTCTTGTAAAAAGATGTATACGTTATTGTGCATTATCTTTATTAAAAAAGAACGGTATATGTGAATAGTATATGTGATAACAATATTTAAATTTTTTATTTTAATAGTTAATAAATTAATGTAATATATATAATATTTAATATTCAAATTTTTATGTAGTTAAATTAAATTAATTTTTTATTTTTTTTTAAAAAAGAAGTCACCCATGCGCTGGGCGACTTTTGCTAAATAGAAGTCGCCTGCGTAACAGTTAATGCTATCCGAAACATGTTCTATTTGTTAATTTTTTCTTAATTATGCTTATATTATTATTTAATTAATTAAAAATGCTTAAATTAACTTAAGTTTGCAGTTGGAATAATCTTACAGTCTTTACAATCTAAGTGATTTTTCCTTACAAGGAAATAATTAACTACATTTTAGAATGCTCATTTTTATAAATAATTAAATTATTCTCTCTTTTTTTTAGCATTCATAAAGTTTTAAGCTAAAACTCAAATTGTTTTACCTTTCTCATTAGCCTCCCCAAAACTATGCCACCATGAATAATATTGAATTCTTTAGTAACACTTCCAACTGTTCATGTAGATCTCGTCTGATCAAATTTTTTCCTCTCGTGGATTTTTTGAATCAATTCTTTCAAATTATTTCAAAGTTTTCTTTTATATTCGCATTCAAACTTGTTTTTGGAACATACATACTTACAATGTTAATAGTCTTTCTATCGATTAAAATGTTTTAAGTTATAATTCTATCTCTATTTCTTTTGAATTTTATTTTATCCTTAAAACTCTTATCTAGAACCATAATCACCTTATTCTAGTCCTATTCTTATCCGAGTGCTAAAACTTGGAGTATAAGTCATCAATTTTTTTAGCTTTCTCTCCCACTCATTTTGTTTTTGAAGCAATAAAATATTAATTCTACTATGAATTGTAATATTCACTAGTTCTATTAACTTGTCTGTCAGAGTACCTAATTTTTATGTTCCTAATCTTATTCTAATGTCTTGGACCAGCTTTTTTTCCTGCATCCATTCATGCTATGGGAAATGTTCTTTGCTTATCACTACATCGAGGCAACAATGTTGCGACGTTTGCTCATTTTTCATTGTATTCAAGCAATATGGCACATGGATTTCAAGGAGCTCCCTAGCTTTAGCGCAATTTCTTAAAGGATTTATGTCATTATTCTTCGACCAGTTTTACGCTGGTTGTCGACTATCTGATGCAACCCACCTCTTTTCTCATCCGAACCTTAGGGCCTCACGAAAACGCTTAAAGGATTAATGTCATTATTATTCGACTAGTTTTATGCTAGTTGCTAATTATTTAACAAACTTCCCAAATAATAAAATAGTGTTAATCAACAGCTTCCAACCAGCATCATGGCATAGGATCATGACATGATCTGATATGGACTGATAATCAATAAGATGTCCCTATCACTATGCCTAAACATTTATCATGCAACAGAGAGATTCATTGCCAGGCATAAATTTCCTATGGTACGAATTTCAAACATCACAGGAGCTTTGCTTACGCATACGACTACTTTTTACCAATTTTTCGCTGCAGGAATTGTACTTGATGGCACTATGTCTAACTTGATGTTTTGTCTTCTTCTGTTTCCATCCTTCAAGGAGAAGTAATCAAGCAACGTTGGATTGATTATTTTTTACGCTAAAATGGGCTTTCAGGCTGCATAAGAGTCGTTAGTTGCCTTCTTATTTGTTAGGAAAACTGGGTGGTGTAATGAGCAAGCTAAGCAATCATAATACTTTTTGAAAGCAGGAGCCAGATAGAAAGAACGCGGAAATTATGCTTGTGCAATAAATTTTCTTGTGTGTGTGTGTTTGCTATGTACTTCAAGTTTGCATATTTATTAATTTTGTTGTGCATGATATTTTGATGCACTCTCATTAATATGCGTGACCTTACTTTAGAGAATCTGTGTCAAAGTCTGTAGGAGGGCCTGTAAAAATTTCACTGGGTGATATTTTGGATGATTTTCTCCAACAAAGATTTGGTGTGGACTCATATGAACGTATTGAGACTAGATTGATCATGTCGAAGAAGTTAACTGCTCAAAATATGTTCAATGATAGGAAAACAGGCAGATTTGTGTTTCTGATTGAGAGCCGTGCATGTCTTCCAAGTGTTAAGCTCTACTCTGTCGATGTTGTTATTCTATTTAATAGTGATTGGAATCCATTCAGTGATGTAAGAGGTCTTCAGAAAATAACTTTTCAACCACAGAGTACTAGCATAAGGGTATTTCGTCTTTATACGTCTTTTACAGTGGAAGAGAAACTTCTAATTCTTGCAAAGCATGACACACCCA
This sequence comes from Apostasia ramifera, assembly GCA_019297695.1. NCBI lineage: Eukaryota > Viridiplantae > Streptophyta > Magnoliopsida > Asparagales > Orchidaceae > Apostasia > Apostasia ramifera. The sequence continues at coordinate 329,815 of JAEMOT010002196.1, forward strand.
TTGAAAGCAATATTCAGAGCACAAGTCGTAATGTTGCCCATTCTCTACTTGCATGGGGTGCCTCCAATCTATTCCAGAAACTTGATGGATTCCACTTGAATGCCAGGACAACTTGTATTTCTGTGACATCCTCGGACGTTAACCTTTTGAATGATGTTACTTCAGAAATATTAGAGGAGGTCCATGGGGAAGCTCAAACCAACAGAAAAGTCCCTTGCTTTCTCAACAAGGTCAGCAGGAGTGGAGCATCCTATTCAAAAAGTATAGTCTTAGTAGGGGAGAAGGAAGGTGTTCTTGTCCCTGATAAAGATATTCCCAGTTTCTGGTCAAGTTTACTGGAGGGGAGACATCCAAAGTGGTTGTATATTTCCAAGCCTTCCCAACGAATCCGAAGAAAAATTTATAATTTGGATGAATCGATGAACGTGCATGAAGCCGAGAATGATGAAGTGAAGAAGCGTCGAAAAATCAACAGCATTGGGGATCCATTTACATCAGTTACTTGTTCTCAAGAAAGAAGGGATGCTGTTAAAGGTAAAATATTTATTTTCTGGTCAAACTACATGAGAACTTAGTAAAAAGCTGATGATCTTCCACCTGCATGAATTGGCATATGTGAGTATTTAATCCATGCACTGCATCTCACTGCTTATTATCTGTATTGCCATACTGAGGAAGGTTATCAGTCTTGGAACTTTGACATTAATCCTTTATCATAGCCTTTGAAGATACATGACATATTTCATTCACTTTGTATATAAATTTTGTGATTTATTTTTCTTGGATATTTTGGCACTTTAGACGCTATTTCAGAGACCCGGAAATCTCATTTACTTGAATCTCAACCTTGGGAGCCAAAGCTTGAAGAACAGAGGACTCTTCTGATGTTGCTTAGACCGGAGTTAGCAAAACTGTGTGACATACTTAATCTTCAGGTATATTTTACTATTGTTTCAAAGCTATTATTTTGTCAACAATTTTTTCAAAGTGCCTCTAGCGAATTAAATCATCTTTTTTTTTCCTTTGATTTATGTGTTGGTTATATTAAGTGAAGCACATATTTTTTTTAAAGTATATTAATAGGCTTGTGTGGTGGTTATTGCAAAAAGATTTATCAAATAAATGGCAGGTTAATACTATTATCAAACGGTTAAACTTAATTAGTTGGAACATCATGAATGATAGCAGGATAATGAGAGAATGGATTTAGCTCTGTATAGCAATACATGCATAAAATATAAACTCAATTTATTTGTTTTTTCTAGAATATAGGGAGATGGTTATACTTTAACTTCCTATTTGGTTTGAGGAAGATTTTATCTTTGGAAATTTTTGGACTGCTTGGTGATGTATCTATTATGAGAAATAAAGTTAATTTATTATATTAAAAGTTATGTAGGATGAGAAATAAAGTTGATAATTGCCTTGAAAATTGTGTAGCATATGAAATAAAGCTAATTTTTTATATTGGAGTTTGTTTAGGAATCAGGGCTGTAAATGAATTGAGCGTTTGTGGAACAAGTCAATGTTTGGTTCGATAAGATCTCATTTATGTTTAGTTCGTCAATATTATTAACAAACAAGCATAAGCATAATTTTAATTGCTTGATTGATAAATAAAGGAGTTTGAATATACTAGCATTCAACTCGTTAATATTCATAAGTAGTTTATATGAAATTTATGAATATGCTCGATTACAAGGCTCGATATAATGCTTTTTAATCTTTTTTAGAGATTTTAGTATATCTTGTTTATTAATAAGAAAAAATTTCTTCATAATTAATATATAAGAGCTTGTTTATATCGTGTTTTTGAATTTAGATATATACAAGCTCGTTCATAGATACATTAGTGAGCTAGTTTCGAATAATATGAACCAAACCCAAACTTGCCTTTTTGTTTGCAAACCGAACTCAAACAAGCTTGAGCTCGAGCTTCAGCTTGGTTTTAGTAAATGAACATAAACTTGAACAGACTACTACTCGACTCAGCTTGGTTCATTTACAGTCCTATGTAAGATGTGAAATTAAATTGATATTTTATTATTTAAAATTAATGTATGATGTAGGAAAGGAAAAAAGCCAAATCATATTATTCTTTTCATTTGGTAGATTGCCAAATGAGAAATGAGTATATATGTGAGAAAGTTGGATTAGCATTAATTGGGGATAAATTAAGAGAGAGTCAGCTTAGATTGTTTAGAAATAGAAATTGTAGGCCGATTGAAGCCCAAAAAAGTTGGGTTGTTGGATCTTGCTCATGTAAAAAGACATGACAAGAAACTATAAGAAATGATTATACATTCTTAAAGGTAAATAAGGTTTTTGTTAACTGATAGAGTACAATAAAAGTAAAAGATTCATGTAGTCATTCCCACCTAGTGAGATAAAGGTTTGGTTGTTGTTGTATTGCCAAATGGGACCTTCGGATGAAGGCCAAAGTCTGACATATGTAAGAGTGAACAAATTAAACCAATGCAAGTAAAAAGAATGTGTGACTACCTGCCAATGATATGCAATAGAAATTTTAGGGGCATAATTTAATGGTAAAAGTGATGGGGAAATGATCAAGATGGCCATAATTTACAAAGCAGTAGGACCAATGTAATAGCTTGGAAAGATGTATTCAACTAAGCATGAATTATGAAGCACTCTGATAAGCTTACATTCAATATGGTTGTGATATGTGGACTGCTTAAAATTTAATCGTTACACTTCTGAGATAGGATTACTTTGGAAGTAAATTGTTTAATAATTTAACTATGCACCAAAGGGATTGTTGTATATAAGAAAAATGAAGGCAATTCACATTCACCACATTTTGAAGTAAACTTTCAAACACATGGATAGTTTACGTTTGGGACATAATAAGAAAACTTTGCATTGGAGGGTGCAATTACATCACATTTTTGTTATGGATTTTTATTGCTTACTTATGCTTCTTCTCCACTGCTATATTGCAGCCTGTGGTAATATGGTCTCTATAGGGAAGATGGAATTTTAACTGTAGCTCTCTGATCCACTAACTCAATAATGCCAACCAGCTGGGCTCATTAGCTGTGGTTCACTATGGGCATTGTTTTTGATTTTACTAACATTGATATGGAAGGATGGATAGGTTGCATAGGTTACTACTGTATTTTTTTATGGGTCTGTATGACGGAAAATGCTGCAGGGCTGTCTGTAATCTATTGAGGTTTAATTGTGGTAATGAATTTGTGCAGGTCCTATATAATTGCCCATCTTTCTCATTTCTATGAAGGTCGAAGTAGGTTCATTCTGGTCTTGTGTGTTGGCTCTTTATAGAGTAGGTTTGGTACTTCAACCAGACAATCTTGTCCAATTTAGAAGACATAGTTAAGAATTGTTGTGGATTTACGTGTGATTGATCATCTCATATGTTTCCATCATTGTATGTAGAAATCATGTTATAGAAAAGAGCTACTAAATGAACATACTTTTTGCATGACTTTGTTTACATTCTGTCCAGTATGCAGTCAATGTTGGCTTTTGACTACTTACGGATCACATGAACCTTTTTCCTAATCTATGGAAGCGTTTTTGATATGTTTCTGTGAAGTATTGGGTTGTTAGAAGTTTCAGGGACAAGGTGGTGGTCTCTATACTGTAGTGATACATATTTTACTTTTTCTTATAATTCAAGCAATAGTGATAATCTGTTAATGTAATGTAGTATATATGGCACCATACTTACGCATTGCATGCTTTGACAGATTCTGAATAACTGATAGATGGTATGGTATTTTTGAATTTTTGAATGTCATCATTTTGAAAGAAACGGAAAAACTCTGGTGATCTGGAACTTAGCTTTTGTGGGGCTGTCCAATCATTGTATCTGAATTTGCATAGCTGCTGTATAATTTGCAGGGCACTGTGAAAAGCATGGCTGAAGAATTTCTGGAGTATATTATGAACAATCACGATGTTTCCTCTAAACAAGTGCCTGTTTTGCAAGCTTTGAAGATATCGCTGGTGAGATGATGCTTATTATTTTGATTGGAATTGGTTGTGAGTTCTTTTTACTTTTATCTCACTGTAATAGAAATTGTATTTTCTCTTACAATATTCTCAATTGAATTCTAGCTTTAGTTAGGTGATTTGATTGATTTCATTTTATCAACACCTACAACAACAACAAAATCTTAATCCCAACTACCTTGGATCAGCTTAAGGATGCAATAGACTCGAGTTCAAGCGAGCTAACCTCATTTCGAGTTTTAGCTTTTTGAGTTCGAGTTAAGTTTGGTTCAAGACATATAACCATTTGAGCGTGAGTCGGATTTCAAGTTTGTTCGAACTATGTGTTTGAATTTATGTAATAGGCAAAAATATATTTCAAGTATTACAATTATGATTAATAATGTCGAAAAGTTTAAAGAATGTATATTTACATAAATAACTTAATTTTTTTCAAAACATTCTTTATGACCTATAAAATATACATTGATTGTTATATATATATATATATGTATTACATTAAGTAAAAAATAATATTTAAAAATACATGTTTACAAATATCGAGTTTAGTTCGAGTTTTGTCAATCTCATTTTGAGTGAGTTAACTTTGAGTCAAGTTCGCATTGTGCTAAACTCGAGTGAGAGTCAAGCGAGCTTTGAGTTTCGAGCAAATTTTACATCCCTATATTCAGTTACATGGATTTCTATTCTCCCTACACTCCTCGTGACCCAGGCCACTTTCCGTGAGCTTATCCACTCTTTCCTCTATTTAATATTGTTACTTGGATTTCTATGATGACTTCTACTGATTGATGACAGGCATGGCCAAACTGTGTTAAACGTCTGTCCTTTATCTTATTCTCAATGGGTGTTATGTCCACCCTTTCTTTAATGCATTGATGTTTAGCATTGTCTACTTTAATTTATTCACGCGACAATCTTAACGTCCACATCTTATCTATATTAATCTTGTCTTATGAACAGTTTGGTAATTTTTTAGTTAACATACACTACTATGTAGTATATCATATCACATAAAACTCTCGGTACATTTTTTATTTTAACCGTTACATCTTAGTTTTATGATTTAACAATATTTCTTTATAATCCAACCATTGTGGATAATAGACCCAAGGTACTTGAAGTGCTTACCAGAAGGGACTCATAACATTGCCTCTTCTTTCTTCCACTTTTGATCTGCAATAGATGTATTCTTTTTGCTTTTACTTGATTTGAATCCCTTTGCTTTTAGGTTCTCTTCCAAGATTCCAATTTCTGATTAACTTTTTCATGAGTCTCATTTTGTCACATCCTGCTACCTTAATCATCCTACACTTGATGGTAGTGGGGGTGTGACCAAAAATTCTCTTGGCAAGGGAAACATTGAGTTCGACGATATCAAAATTCAGCATAAAATAAAACATCTGCTACAGATCAATTATCTGCTCACTCAGCAAACATCGTACACGATGATTATTACAATTTTAAAAAAATAAAAAAAGGTGAGTTCAAGCCTCGCCAATCCTTTTGCTCTTGTCCCGTGTTTGACCAAGTGGAAGAGTACCTGCCAAAAAGGCATCAGTTTCAAAGTATTGAGTAGACAAAACTCATACTAAAAGAATATTTCATCAGAACACTATCAATAGATTAGCTCAACAAATTCAATATCAACCTTCGATCATGATGTTAGGAAACTACTCTAACATCGTGTGAAAGTACAGAGTTCATATCAACACCCCTTAACAGGGTTCATTGTACCATACAGATAAATTCCATAATATCATTCATGATATAAGAATATGAAACCTCAGACACGATGTTAGCACAAACCTCGGCCACGATACGTGCACCAACAATCAGCTGCCGAACATCGGACCGTATAAAGTAAAAGATTCATAGCTCTCTCTTTTATATTTATATGCATGAGATTTGCCTACCTTGCGTCTGCCATTTCTAAGGTAATAAATGAATATTAACATTGAGTTCGACGATATCAAAATTAAGCATAAAAAAAAACATCTATTACAGATCAATTATCTGCTCACTCAGCAAACATCGTACACGATGATTATTACAATTTTAAAAAAATAGGAAAAAGGTGACAGTTCAAGCCTCGCCAATCCCCTTGCCCTTGTCCCGTGTTTGACCAAGTGGAAGAGTACCTGTCAAAAAAGCGTTAGTTTCAAAGCATTGAGTAGACAAAGCTCATACTAAAAGAACATTTTATCAGAACACTATCAGTAGATTAGCTCAGCAAATTCAATATCAACCTTCGATCATGATGTTAGGAAACTTTTCTAACATCGTGTGAAAGTACAGAGTTCATATCAACACCCCTTAACAGGATTCATTGTACCACACAGATAAATTCCATAATATCATTCATTATGTTATAAGAATATGAAACCTTAGACACGATGTTAGCACAAACCTCGGCCACGATACGTGCACCGACAGTCAGCTGCCGAACATCGGACCGTATAAAGTAAAAGATTCATAGCTCTCTCTTTTATATTTATATGCATGAGATTTGCCTACCTTGTGTCTGCCATTTCTAAGGTAATAAATGAATATTAACTTGGAATGTCCCCTACTTCAAGTTCGTCCTGTCCACTGGGCTATTTCCCGCCCCCGCCCCCCCACCCCCAATTTTCCAAGGAACCAGAATGTCAGAAAGAATTTATGAGAGAGAAAAGGACGGAATCAGAGAATATATATTATTCTCTTGCATGTTTTCATGCAACTCAACACTTGATACGACTATGAGCTAGCTTACACCAACTCTCAAAACTTGCCCACCAACAGCATACTATCCCAACATCTGACTTTAGGATTAGCTATACACGTGACACCAAAAATTCACACTACATAACATCGTTCACGAGGTTTCACGTTCATCGTGCCAAGTTTCATCGCTCACTTTAGGATTAGGTATGCACATGCCTAACCCAAGGTTTCACGTTTCATGTGCACGACGGTACGCCTTAACTCGAGGTTTCACGTTCATCGTTCACGAGGTTATGCCTAACTCATACCTCTCATGTAATGTCCAAACAGTCACATTCACCCTAGAACCAAAATATAGAAAATAGAGATACCTGGACGTTACACATTTGTTATAATTATATTATTTGCAAAAAGTATGCATTATGAAATCTCACCATGAATATGCTTAGTGACTTACTCTATCATCAAAGTGAAAATCTAAGAACACCTTAGTAGAACCTTGTTGTAGTCTTGGGCATAATTTTTTTTGTTTGTTTTAACTATTGTTCTACTACATCTCCATCTTTGAATTTTGACATCTATTACCACTAATCTGTGTGAGTAAAAAGAAAAGAAAGTAATCTATTTGCCTATTATTACTCCTCTTTTAAATGTAATGGTATGAGATTTCCTCTTTTTATATATATTGCAGTGATAAAATTAAGTAAAATCAAGCTTCAAATTGCTTCTCCTATTTCATTTTTGGTTCCAAATCCATTGTCTCCATGTACTCTCTCACAATAAATTTTGCTAATTTACGTGTTCATGGTCTTCTTCAATGATAATCCTTTTCTCATTAAATATTTCTAAAATATACTCATCTGTGTTATCCTAAAACTGGATTCAAAAAAAATGTTGTCCTAAAACTAACGCTTTAAGCCCTTTTGTTAAATTCACTTGTGGCACATAAGTATTAATGAAGTTAATAACCTATCCACCATTAACGAATTTCATCAAAATGATTCTTTTATCCTATATAATAATCTTGACTATCTCAACCTTTAGGATCTTATCCATAATGATAGCTTATGTATCACAGTTTATATCCTAAATTTTCAATTTCTCTAGTCTTTACACTAGTCCATTTCGTCTCTTGAAAACAATGCACATTGATTCCCCTTCTACACAGCATACAACTTCTTCTTTCCTATTTAAGATCCAATATTCTAACATCTGGATATGGTTTTACTCCTGTGGACTAGCCTTTTTGCTCACACCCATTCATTGAAGTGCAAAAACTGTAGTCCATTTAGCACTGTGCTGCTTGCTTGGGGCCCATTTGATGCTACACCAAGGCTTTAATGCAGCATTTCGCAAGTCGGGTATAATAGTTATTCACATGATAGAAATCCATTAAAGAGATGTCAAGTTTTACATTATTTTTCAACCTACAGCCCCCCCTCTTTTTTGGGCTAGAGAGTGGCTATGTAAAAAAATATAGAATAAACCTCAACATAGTCAGAGTTGGTGATTTCTGTGTTGACGATAATAATTTTATGTATTTCTAAGTGAGTTCATCACTATGATTTGTTGTTAAGGAGTTAATGCTGTTGATTAATCAAGCAACTTTTTTGTAGACATTTAATTTAAAGAGTAATTACATACATTTTTCGAGTTATGAATTATTTATATTAAAATTTATATAGGATATGATAAAAAAATTAATACTTTATTATGTTAAATGAGAATAATTTTTTACAAGTCATGATCAAAATGAACTTGAAGCAAAGGAGGCCATTGTATGTAGATTGTAAATTAAAGCACTTTGGATTATGTTGACATCCTTTTTTTTATCTCACATTTTATTATCATCTTTCAAAAAATTATTTCCTGTGGATTTTTAGGTTAATCCATGCTTAACATGGTGTTAATAGGAAATTTTTGGTCTATATTTTCTCATTGACTTAAATGTTTTGATCTGAATTCAGCTTCTCATTTCATTGGGATCCTTCTATCGTCAAGCTGTTATTGCAAGAGAATTTGACTCTTTATTCCTTTTAAATTTTATTCTTCTTTCTGGATGTGCATGATTTGGGGTGGGGGGTGTGTTCTATAAATTGTAAAGTTCAGTAACTATCACATGATAATTGACGTGGACCTATTCAATTAGCCCAAAGTTAGCAATGTTCATCAATTTGGAGCTATTTGAAAGCACTCCAATAAACTCACGAACTTATATGAATAGAATTTATGCAGGGATGGAGCTCATCTAATAAGATTCAAAAAATGAGAAAGTATATGATAATACTCTCATACCTCTGGGACTTGCAAGTGCTTTTCCCTTAGTTTAATTATCTTGCATGCGGTTAACACTTGGTAGGTTGTTGTAAGATGAGTAATTTGAAATGACTTGTAAAATCATTCATAACCTTCTCCCTCCTTATACATTAGGAACAAATAGTTGTGTAAGGTTTTTATTTAATGATCTATTACGATACTGGTAAAGTTTTTGTTTTTTGGCACTGCAATGAAATCTTATTTTAATGTATTATTTCTAGATAAGTGATTGTCTGATGGAGACATTCAGATGATGAACTATCCAATTGGAATCTCATAGCATGCTTTTGTGATGATGGTGCAAATTATTTATCTATATTTTTTTCTCAAATTTAAATTGGTTGGGTTTATCCAAATTTATTTAGTCATATTGGATAAATATTTTTTAAATGATAAATTTAATTAATTTAAATTAGTTTGAATTGTCTCATTTGGATAATTATTTAGGATTATAATTATCTTTTTTTTATTTATTTGACTATAAACAGGCTAGAGTATGTATATTTTTTTTAAAGAATGAATGAATGAAATTTGCTTTGTGCGCAAGTGATGTTGGAATGGGTTAGTTTTGGGATTCCGAAAGGGATTGATGTCTCAGAAGAGTAGGGTATGAGAATCTTAGAAATCCTTGTTATTCATTATTTTTCTCATATTTTTCTCTATCTTCTAAACTCTAACAGCCTCATTTTCACTATCTCACGTCAACTTTAGTATTAGAGCGTGTCATCCCATATCAGTTTTGGTATCAAAGGATCTCATTCATACCTTCATCCGACATCAATGTTGGTATCAAAGTACGTTGTTGTGCATCATATTCCTTCGGCTTTTTTGTGTTTCAGAGATTTGAAGTTGTTGCTTGAGTGTATTGTAGATAAGAGGTGATCTGCACGATGCATTTGTACAACAGATTTATTGTTCATCAAATTCATGATCATGGAGTCTTCCTAATATCATTTAGTTAAATGTAGAATACCTTAAAGCAAATTGCATCTAAGTCTAAGAAATTAAATTCAATACCAAATGTTGTTTTTTATCTATGAAGCATGCACGCTTCAAAAAATTGTCGTATCCATGTCGGACACACGAACATGCGGGGACACCGTGTAGGACACGCCATATGGCGTGTCCTAATAAAATAATATTAAAAAAACTAAGGGATACTTCTTGAACCCGCGGGGACACCTTAGGATACTTCTGAGATGCATGATACTTTTGAGACACAGGATATTTTTGGGACACATAAGATAGTATTAGATACATTTACGTTAATGCTAAATTTATTTATTAATATTATATTTTTTAATAGAACTTATAGATACATCTACTTCCTCTTTATACTTTTTATTAATATTTAAAATTTTTATTATTATTAAAATTTTATCTAATAAAACTAAAAATTTATTTCTTATTATTATTAAAATTTTATGTAATATAAGTTAGAGCTAACCAAGCTAAATCAAATTTTTTACTCCCTTGCTGCTCTCAAACATTACGAAATGAAGCAATCGTAAAAAATTTGAAATTCTAGCTCACTTTTATTCTTCTCTCACCTCAACACCGAGAGGTCTTACTTCCTCTTATTGTTGTGATCACTGTAATTGTTCCGGTAAGTAAAATTATATTTTTTTCTTATTCTCCCACCTATTTTGCAAAGTGAACTCTAAATTTACATCCCAAATCTCTTCAATACTGACAACGTCTATTTTGAAGTTCTCATCTTGATCCTATGAGACTTCAATGCTACTCACAAATTATTTTTACTTAAAAATTTAAGTTTGTACTATGTTTTATATATTTTTAAAGTATAAATTGTTAATTTTATTATTGTATTTGACGTGTCATGCCGTGTCCGTGTCCTATGTTTTAGAAAATCGTCGTGATGCTGTGTATCGTCGTGTCGTGTCCGTGCTTCATAGTTTTTTATCTGTGGTTTATTATTTTTCTAATAATATAAAATTCAAGATCTTGACTTCTACCCGTCTCATTTACTCTCGATTGTCGAAGCTAACCACTGTAAGCTTTCCTCTATAATACCGTACTCTAAATTTACTGAAAAAATTTTGATAAAGGTCTAGCTTTACAAACTTTTAATTATAATCATACTGATTCTAATTTAATTGTAGGACACATTGTTTACTCTATATTTGTCATGTGAGCTGGATACCTATTGTACACACAGGCACATGATTGTCTTGCCGAACTTCTTGATTAGATTTCTTTGTTTTTATTCCCAATTTCCAGTGTTGGCGAGCAGCCTCTATGTTAAGGCACAACTTGGATCGCCTTGAGTCTCTTGAACTTGCAAGAAGACATTTGGATTATGAATGTACAGAACATGAGGCGTTTTCTGTCTATTCAAGGCTACGGATATTGAAGGAAAAATTTCCATGTCAAGCAGTTGTGCTGAAGGATGTAAAAGCGCACAATACTCTAAATTCTCACCCAGAAAAAGCTGATGCTGCAAAAGAAGCTCTTCACGGGAGGGATACAGAAGTGGCGGCATCAGACACTCCAGATTTAGGAGTGACCGAGAGGGTTAGTGATGGAAAGTTTCAGACTAATCAGGAGAGCGATGCCGTTCTTCAGACTAACGAAAAGTTTCAAAGTGATATTAGGTCATCGAAAGATCAGCTGTATGATAGACTAAGAGATTTGATTGATAAAGTTTGTATTAGGAGGTCAAAAGAACTTGCTCAGGTGCATCAAGCTGAATTAGTGCAATATGAAAGTCAAATGAATGAAGAGAAGTGGAAATTGGAAAATGCACATAATCTTGATGTGGAACTTGTTTGCTCCATACATACAGATGCTACTGTCATAAAGGACAAGGTAATGTTATTAACACTACAGTTCTCCAGAAAGATGGGAAGGTTTCATCGACATGTGAAGCAGCAGCGTGAAAAGCTCATTTGCATGCAGTTTGATATGAAAATTAATGAGCAAGACCTAAAGAAAAAATGGTTGGAGAATGCTAAAGCTGGTCAACTGGAAGGTTCCTTTAATGATGTTCCTCTGCCAGTAACCGGATTTATGGCAGAAAATATGAAGGAAACTAGTGAACTTGCTATTACTTGTTCTTCTGGAATTACAGTGCTTAGTACTGTAGGCTCTTCTGACCAAACAAACACCTATGTAGATGGAGCACCTACTGGAACTTCTAATGGATTAGAAGAAAGGTGCCCTATTCAATCAAATATTGAAAACTTGATGTTGGAACCTGAAGCTCTAGCTTCCCAGCCTGGTACACTAGATTATTTGGCAACTACTACACAAAATCGAGTAGTGGAAAAATCAGGCACTCCTTTTGAGCTAGAAGATGTCCTGCCCATGGACATAGAGGTTCCAGCTCATCAGCCTGAATTCCCAAACCCATTAAGCGGGGTACCTGATGATTTGATCACTGATTCAATAATGTTACCAGACAAGAATGCCGAGAATGGAGGACCAACAATTGCTGCTGCATCAAGAAATAACCAGGAGTTGAGTTCTTCTCCTGAAGTCACGATTCCAATATCTCAAGCAACTACCTTATCACTTCAGGATGAACCGAGTCCTAATGGTGCAACTGCATTAGAGCCTACTCTTCACCTATTGCCTCAAACTGAACATGATGTAAGAGTTCCACCAGCAAGTAATCCAGAAGATCTGGCATGTCTGAGGGCCAATTGTTCTTCTGAACAGCATGAAGTTCCAGAACAACAGGCATTTCTGGCTGATTCTATACGGGGTGAACAGTTAAATGAGCAGAACAATGTACCCCCGTTTGATTCAATGGATGATCCACCACCTCAAAGATTACCTTCCGAAACTCTCAGAAGCACTGACATTCAATCAGATCCACGAAATCAGTTTTCACAAAGCTTTCCATCTATGGGTTGGGTTCCACCTCAAGCAATATGTGCTGACCCATTTCAGAATGAACTGTATAGAATACACAAACAAGATGATTCATGTACTAAAAAACATGATGAAAAGGTGCTTTTTGTCTCAAATTTTTTCAGATGCTTGTTAATGGATGTTTAATGTGTGTTTCTCTTGGTCTGTTCTCATTGTTATGCCTTCTCCTGGCAGAAAATACAACTTCAGTTAGAATACGAAGAAGAAATGGCAAAGGTGAGAAGGAAATATGATACTCTTCTTCAGGATGCTGAAAGAGACTACCTTCGTGAGAAACAGATAATTGTGTCTATTTATGATAAGGTTTTGTTGCATAAAGTTTTGGCTGAAGAACTCAGAGTTAAGTTTTATTGTAATAAAGAAGGAACATCGTCTTTCCAAGGTCGGGAACCTCAATCTTTTGGAAGTATTGATCTTTCTTGCAATTATGTGTTATTTTCTATTGCTTCTCCATATGTGAGTCAATGTTTGATTCTGTTTGGCGACATGCTTAAGTTTTGTGACTAGCATATTTCTATGCATACAGTTGTTACTATACAACTTTCTGATTGTAGCATGATAAGGCATGCTATCTTGGATTGATTTGATGTAACAGAGGGATAGAAATGGTTGATAGTGACTTTATTTTTCCAAGTGTGGAATCTCTAGGTGCAATAGATTTAACAGCCTTCTTCCATCTTCTGCAGTAAAACATGGCAAAAGTTTGTAGCTATTTGTTTCCCTTTTGCATGAATTTGTTCCAGTATAATAGAGTACAGTTCTCGTTTACATTGCGCTGACTTGCTAAAAATTAAGGTCCTGTGTCATGTGCTTCTTGTGCTTTCTTTCACATAAGCATATGAATTTTAGATTTTATCAAGGCCAGATATTCTGTTTCATATAACGTACCTGCTTCTTCTGATTAAAATTGACCCAAATTATAGGATTATGTCATTGTCTACAAATATTGGCCCTCTTGTTTTGTTTCTATAACCTCTGAGAAGATATTCATGTTCCCAATGTTCTCTTTATCATTGTTGTCATAGACTGTCACAGTTGACCCTCGTTGTTTCCTTTTTACTGCCAAATGGTCACTAATATCTGTGGGGTTTTGTTTTCCAGGTTCAAATCAAAATTTGATTCAGCAGCTACAAGCATCAGCATCATTATCCCAGCCCCAGCTTGCCGTCAGGCCATCCTCAGCCCCACCACCTGTGCCCTCCTTAACCGCGACAGCACATCCTCAGGTCCTAACCACAAATCAGCTTTCCACTTCGTCATTTCTTACAACAAGCAGACCAAGTAATCCTCCCCCAGCACTTGCTACATTCCAGTCCACTGGACCATCTTGCCAGAGCTCCCCACTCTTGTCAAGTAATATAGCTAGAGGGTCTAGCCCCCGGGCAATCCTGCCCATTGGTCGTGCGCCTGCTCCTCATCTCCAACGCTTCAGACCGCACATAGCAGTTCCTGCTTTAAATAGTCCCCTTTCTGCAATTGGTCCAGTTACTGCACCGGTGCCATTTATCCCCTTGTCAAATGTGGTTTCCTCATTGCCTGCCGCTTTCCCACCTATACAATCATCCTTTTCTCACGGTCAGTTGCCTCAATTTATAGTAGCTGACCTTCTGGACTCATTGCCCTCCAGTCTAGCATCAATGGGCAATGAGGTTCCCGCATCAACTATGACCAATTCAAGACCTATTGCCTCATCAGACTTCATCTATCTGTCAGACGATGAGTGAATGCTGTAGTAGAACTAACAATCTTTTGTAGCTGTATATCTCTGTACGAGCCATTGTGTTCTTCAACATCTCGTAGTAGAACACGCTCATAGGAGTTCAGCTTTAACAGCAGATCTGACAAAGGCTGGTCAGTCTCATAATATCAAAGAGTGAAGTTGGAATTTCTGGTGCAGGTTCTTCAGTTGGAGCACTCATATCTTTCTATATTGCATACACACATCCTCATTGCGGTTTCATTTTTTGTATCTCAGAGATTTGAACACTGGTTGGTATGCTCTATGATTCGAACCCTCCTTGTACCTTTGATTCTGTGAATAGGGTAGTTAATGACAAGGATGGACACTGAACTGCATTCATCATGTAAATTTTGTTATGTAATGTTTAGTTTCTTTCACCTTGATTTGCCTTTGATTTCCATTAATTGAATTCTCACTAAATTTGCTATAGCTGTTTTCTTGGTTTCCCAAAGCTTCTGCTCGGCCGAGGTTGGTCAGAAACTGGTTAGTAAGCTGTTCTCTTGCTTTCCCATAGATTTTTCATATTAAACTGCGTCAAACGTCTCATTCAAATTTGTGAATGAAATGTTTGCAGGCAGTTGAAGGCAGCTGGCAGTTGTTTTGCGGCATTAGCTGAGACAGGGTGATCAGGTAATGTCACTGTTGCTGTCTAATTATTGCCATTGAAAGTGCTAGATATCAAACTTGATTACTATATTTAACTTTATGTTCCTTTTCTGTGACAATTAAGTAGATACAGTTAATTACTTACAGGTCCCTTAGGTATTAGGATTATTGCACATTAGTCTATGGAATTTCTATTGTTGCTGTTAGGTTCCTCAATTTCAAGTTTTATCATTGTTTGATCTATTTCATCTCATAGTATATTGTATGGTTTGATCTGAATTGTAAGTTTTATTGCTTTCAGGTCCCTTAGGTATTAGGATTGCTCTACATTGGTCTATGAAATTTCTATAATTACTGGTAGGTTTCTGAATTTCAAGCTTTATCACTATTTGATCTATCCCATCTTATAGTATATTGCACAGTTGGTACAAGTTTTATTTCTTTCAGGTCCCTTAGGTATTAGGATTGCTCTGCATTGGCTTATGAAATTTCTATAATTGCTGATAGGTTCCTGAATTTCAAGTTTTATTACTGTTTGATTTATCCCATCTCATAGTATATTGCACGGTTGGTACACTTTGATAGAAAAACATTTAATTGCAATGATTCAATTTTCATGTGCCAGAATGTAAATTGTCTGGTACCTCAGGCACCTATAAGCAATTTGCCCAAATAATTAATATGTCGGTTAGCTCTTGGACGACTTCATTCTCTTAATGCTGTGTTGGAGGAGGAGATGGACATATGTTAGAGATTATTTTGTTCATAAATATTGATAGTTACAACTTCTAAAAAAACTCTTGTCAATTTTGTGCCATTTTGATTTTGGTCAAAAATTTAGCAGCTGGTTTAATCAAATAATTTGACCATGCTAAGTCTTATTGAATATCGACTCAAATTTGAATCGATCTAGTTGTTATACAATGATAATTTACTTCAAATGAAAATAATTAGGTTTAAAATCAATTATATATAGAGAGAGAGGGGGGGGAGAGCTGTATTTGCTTACGTACTTTTGCAGTTAAACTAGGGGTGGCAATATATAACTTGACCCGCAAATTTTAGGTATTGGTCAAAAATTTTGATCCATTTATTAAACGGGTCAGGTTTGGGTTAGGAATAATCGGGTCGGGTAGAGTTCGGGTTGGGCATTTATTAAAAAATATTCCATAAACGGGTCGGGTTGACCGGCCAACTCGACCCATTTATTAATTTGGTCGGGTTCGGGTCATGGATTTTGACTCGTTTAATAAATGGGTCGAATTCGGGTTGAGGCTGTTAGGGTTGAGTTGGATTCGGGTTCGACCCGTACCCGATCCGCCGACCCATTTTGCCACCCCTGAGTTAAACTCACTAAAATAGTTAAGATAGTTTGCTTGGTGTATTTTATTAAGCTTGGATCAAACTTGAGCTGAGGGGAAAAAAAAAATTTAAGATTATAGCAAAATAAGAACTTAATTGGTCCTTACAGTTTTAGTTTGGAATTTACTTGATAGATTTGTAAAAATGTGGATTAAAGTATAATTATTAGTAAATGACTAGAATTTGTCATTAATTTGCTCAAAAAGTAATATTAAAAAAAAAAACTTGAGCCCCAGTTTCGCTCTCATGGGAAAGCTAGGTCTTTTTCAAAATGATCAGGCCACTACAATGAAACATTTTCTCTTAAATTGAATGATTAGGTTTTGTTGTCAAATCCTAAATTTTTTTTTTTTTTTTTTTTTTTGGAAAGTTTTAGTCATAGGATTCCACTAAAATATATAAAAAATAATAATAATCAGTTTGATTTTTGTATCATATTAGTTATACTAAAAGTAAATTTAATATTTCATTAATAATAATAATAATAATGTATTGACTTCTGTCAAGTAATATATAATTTTTACCATAAATTATTTTTAATATAATTATTTATTTTATTTTTTATTGTACACGTATCTCAAATCTCAAATCATATTCTAAATTGTCAAGGTTTAGTCAAAATAATTTCATTGTTAATTATTTTTTAATTGTTTGATTTGATGTCTTTAAATGAATTAAAAGAGAAATATTTAGATATATGTTGCATAAATTTTAGTATACTATGTTACACATATCTTCATAAAATTTATAAAATTATTACTCTTAAATAATATTTAAATGTAATTTTAAATTAGTAGCTTTCAATTGTATTCGATAAAAATTTATTTAATTAGAGCTTAGTTACAAGTTGAATTAAACTAAATTATATATCACACTTATGTCTTAATTATTTCACCCCTATTTTCCAAGCCTCAAATATGAGCTCAAAATTATCATGGCCACAGTTAATTCAACATCTATAATTTATTTAGGGAGCCTTTAGTACGTGGTTGTATTAGTGTTATGTTATATAATTTAAATATTATTTTTAATTAATAATTTTATAAAAAATTATTTATAAATATTATTAAAATAATAAAATAAATAATTTTTTTTTAAGATAACATAACATAAAGAAAATATTAAATCAAACGCCTCTTTAATTAAATAATATTATATTAAAAATAACAGCAATAAATTAGTCTATTTTCACTTTCCTATATTTCTACATTACAATTCAAATAATATTTAAATACCATCTAATTTTAAATTATATTTATTAATAATTTTTTTTTTAAATTATAAAATTATTAATTAAAAAATAACATCTAAATATTATGATATGTATATTATATAATATAATACTAATATAATAATAAATTAAATATTTTTTAAATAAATTATAGATGTTGAATTAATTGTGGCCATGATAATTTTGAGCTAATATTTGAGGCTTGAAAAATAGGAGTGACATAATAAAGACATAAGTGTGACATGTGTTCATATTCAGGTCAATTTTACTTGTGAGATGTTATCTCTGAACCTCTTCTCTCTCGGATGGACCGTAAATGCACAGATTATATAAGAATATGTTTGAGAATCGAAGCAATAGAGCGATTGAAATCTAACCCAAACAAATTTATATAATGCTTCTTTTGCGTCTTAAGACCAGCGATGATGTATGGTGCTGAATGCTGGCCTGTAAAGATGAAATATACAAATAAAATAAATATTGCAGAAATGAGAATGCTAAGGTGGATGCGTGGATATATACGAAATGATAGAATGAGAAATGAGTATATCCGAAAGAAAGTTGGTGTTGCACCAATTGAGGATAAACTTAGAGAAAAGTCAGCTTAGATGGTTTGGACATATAAATTGTAGGCTGATTGAAGCTCCAGTTAGAAAAATTGAGTTATTGGATTTTGCCCATGTATAAAGAGGAAAAGGGAGACCAAAGAAGACATGACAAGAAATTATAAGGAGTGATCTTAGTTACTTAGACTTAGATAAGAATTTGGTAACTGATAGAGTGCAATGAAAATAAAGAATTCATGTAGTCGACCCCACCTAGTGGGATTAAGGGTTGGTGGTTGTTGTTGTTGTTGTTGCTTCTTTTGCGTCTTAAGGTCATCTTGCCCTTGGGTTGAAGTCACCAATGACAACACAATAGAGTAGATCTTTGACTAATAATTCTAAGGGCCTATTTATTTGTAAGGTTAAATTTAATAAAATTAAAATTAAACTTAAATAGAGATATTTTTTTATTAAAAATTATAAATGTGTGAAATAAAATTAGTTATTATGTTAGAATATGTGAGAGATGTGATATAAAGTTGGTTATTATATTGGGATATGTGAGGGATGTGATAAAAGTTAGTTATTATTTCAGTAATGTGTGTAGCATATGAAATAAAGTTAATTTTTAATATTAGATTTTATGTCTGATGTGATATGACTGATTAAAATTAAACCAGGTTAATTTTCAATGGTCAAACAAACGGGGACTGAAGGTCGATGCTTGTGGGAATAACTCAAAGGACTCAAAATAAATAAAAAGATGTCGGTATATGCATAAATTATTTATGGGTGTGTTTCTATAAATATCAATAGATTAATTAGATCAATAAATAAATGAGTTTTTGACATGTATTGTATTTCATAATAGATTTGACTAATTACTTAGGGTAAATATCATCTGGGTACTTAAAATTTGGGGATAATATTAAGTAGATTTGCTATTTTAAAAACACTCCAATTGAGTCCTTAATGTTGACATTTAGATTTCAATGAGGTCATTTTACTTAATTTATATTTTTAAATTTTTAAATAAATTTATATTTAAATTAAATATATATATATAAATATAAAAGGACAAAAACACTCCCACATTTCTCCCACCACCGGAGGCATCGCAGAAGCCACAACGGCGATGGCGCGAGGTCCCATTAGCCTAGAGCGGTGCACCAAACCTACTAGGGCTATTATCGGACTGATTATGAGAGAGTCGAAGGCAACTTAAAATTAAAAATTTTGAGCTCAGCTCAAATCAGTCTGAAATCAAAATAGGATATGATTCGAGCTAGCTAGGCTTGAAACGACTCGAATCGGCTCTTAATTGTAAAAAAATATAGGAATAATATATATCAAAGAGAGTTTGATCTCTAAACCTCGAGAAGATTAAGTCTTAAATTTTTCCACTCTACCACTAAACTACTAGCTAAATATATATAATAACATTTTATATATTTTATATATATCAAAATTATTTATGTTATACGTATAATTTTGATCCAAATCGAATCATGTTTCGAGCGAGCTAAGGCCAACTCGAAATGGGCTTAAAATGAACTTTGAGCCAAAGTCCCTAACTCATAATTCTATTCAAAAATTTCAAACTAATTTCGAATCGATTCAAAAATCAAACGAGTTCTGAGTAAGTTTTAAGTTTCGGATATTTTTAACACCGCTGGGACCTATGCATGAGGGCCAGTCGTGCTCAGCCAGTCGGCTGAGCGCACAGGTCGTTGCGTAGAGCTGGCACAGGAGCCGGACATTGCACATGTTGCCTGCGACCACGCGGCCTATGCCGGCTTGCATGTACATCCAGCACGTATAGACTTATACGGACCATAACAATTGTGCACTAGCCCTATGCAACGTGGTAGCGGACAGTGCTGACGAAGGGGCATTTAGTTATTTATTTAAAAATTAAAAAAACATTATAAATAAATTAAGCAAAATGATCTAATTAAAATTTAAATATCAACTTTATGAATTCAATTGAAGAACTTCTAAAATCATGAACCTACTTAATATTATCACTAAACTTCAAAAACCTAGATGATTTACCCTATCTAAAATTTCTAAATTACATATGCAATATTGAAAAGTTAATAATTTTAAAATTTTACATTTTTAGGTAAAAAAAATTGTAATTAACTTTAATTAAGAAAAATTCACTTGCCTAAAATTACAAACATGTCATTTGTATATAACTTTAAACTTTATAAGAAAATAATTCATTAAAATAAATGAAATATTTTTTAAACTTGCTGATGTAATATTTGAAATTTATTATTTTTTAGTTATTATATATATATATATATATATAATTTATAGGTTGTGAGGTGTTTTTTATATAAATTAGGCAAATTTATTGTGATAAGCATGTAAGAAAGCCCAATAAATATAATAGCAAGAATGAGGACTTTGATGTGCATCTTTTGTAATTCTTTCATACCTAATTGCTGCCCAAAGGTCTTTTTCAATTAATTGCATGATAAGAAATAATGTTTGTTATATAATTTAAATTATTTAAAAGTTTTAAACTATTCCTATTTCACGTAAATGTAAGGAATAAATATATATAAAAACAATATAAAGTATGTCATGTAAATAATATTTACCATATAGGTGATGTATATATATATCATTTTTCAAAGTGATAATATATATATATATATATATACATTCTCATAATAATTCACTTTAAAACTACCAATAACCTTAGAAATTTTTTAAATAATAATTTATTTGTGTAAAATGTAAAGTATTTTTGTGCAAGCTTAATTATAGCTTATTCATTTTAAGAAAAAAATAAAACTTTGGCATCAAACATAATAATATTAATTATTCATATTTATGTATATACCATTTAGCATTTTATCAAGCACTAAGTAATTAAAATTTTGAAATAGGAATATTTGGAAGGGCAACTTACTAATAGATCCCTATAGTTTACCTATAATTAGTTTTGTATTTTTTAAACATTTTGTCATTAAAGATCCCTATAATTTAATTTTAAGGACCTAAAAGAAAAACTTGAAAATCCCTAGAATATAACCTTAAGGACCTAAACAAGACAATTATGGATCTAATTATAATTATAGATAAATTATTAGGGCCTATTAGTAATTTATCCTGATAAGAATGCTGCCTTCTTCCTTTGGATTAGGTCAGTCCTACCCACACTTATAATATTCAACCACCTTGCATTCAACATCCTACATCAGCAATTAGAGCTCCACCTACCAAGTTCACACAATTTTCTCACCAAACTCTTCTACTTGAAAGAACACGAGAAAGAACACGAGAAAAAAAAAAAGAACTTTTGACTAAAAAATTTAGCGAATTCTTATAGAGCTAATTATGTTTGTCGTCAGTCTATGGCCCGTGCTCAGATAAAGAACCATAGTCAGCGAGCCCATCTCGATTGACAAGTTGACTGCATCTAAAAGATTTTGAGGAACATGAGGTATCAGATTTGAACTACATTATCATCACAATTTTCAAATTAGGTAAGCTGAAAATTTGATCATTTTGATTTGAACTACATTATCATCATAATTTTCAAATTAAGTAAGCTGGAAAATTATGGTGTTCATAGATAAAATTAAACAAAAAATTACAGTATTAATTAGTCGAAAAATTTAGTGCTATTATAAATATAATCATTTTGATTTGAACTACATTATCATCACAATTTTTAAATCAAGTAAGATGGAAAATTGTGGTATTCATAGATAAAATCAAACAAAAAAAAAGTACAGTATTAATTAGTCAGAAAATTTAATACTATTATAAATGTGATCATTTTGATTTGAACTTCATTATCATCATAATTTTCAAATTAGATAAGCTGAAAATTTGTAATGTTCATAGCTAGACAAAATCGAACAAAAAAATTACAGTATTAATTAGTCGGAAGATTTAGTGGTATTATAAATATGATCATTTTTTATGTTGTTCGTAGAATCACGGGTGATACTATTAAAAGAAAAGATAGAGAACAAAATAAGAAAAAGGAAATGCACAAATTCAGCATAATCAGTCAGATTCCTGTTATAATACATTTGAAATTTGGAACACATCAATAAAACAACAAATCACTTGCACAAAATACAACTTTTGGATCATCATCATCATCTTCTTCTTCTTCTTATTCTTTTTCTTCTTCTTGCTCATCCCTAATGAAGAACAAATTTTCCAAAAGAAGAGCTTTTCAGAATCTAACAGATGGGAAGCGGAGCTCCGTCCCACTCCTTCAAGCACTCCAGCAGCGGATCGATCACCTTCCCTTCGCAAAAGGCGCCGAACACCTTGTCGAACTCCTCTCCCGGCGACCTGGCGTTTTCTCCGGTGAGGAATCCGGCGCCCGTCTCCTTCACAAACCTGTACAGAGGATACGACCTGCACTCCCTGATCCTGTTCTCGATCGCCGGCGAACAGCTCTCCACAGCAGCCCGCGCCGCCTCCACCTCCCTCGGCACCGTCGCCTTCACCTCCTCCTCGAAGTCGACGATCTTCTGAAAGATGGAGGCGCTCGAATCCTTCTCCTTCTCGCCGTTAGCGATCGCGTGCTCGACGAGCACCTGCCGCAGCCTCTGCATCAGCGGGTAGCTCGCGCTGCAGGGATCGTCGGCGTAGGCGAAGACGTGCTCCCGGTCGATGGCTTTGATGAGATCCTTCTCGCAGAACCTCGCTGGATGGAGCTCTCCGGTGACTCCCATGGTCAGCACTCGCTTTGCTGCCTGACCTACCGCGTTCTTCACCGCGTTCTTGAGATTCTCTTCCAGATGCCGGAGGTCGACGGCCTGGCAGAGCGCCACCAGGAAGGTGGAGGTCATCAGCTTCAGGATCTGCACCGCCTCCATCGTCTTCCTGGCCGAGATCAGGCCCAGAGAATTGACGTCCTGGTTGTGCTGCTCCGCGCTCTGCACGTGGTTGGTGACCGGATTCGCCAGGAACTGAAGCTCGGAGCAGTAGGCCGCCATGGCGACCTCCGCGCCCTTGAAACCGTAATCCAAGCTCGGATTCCGCCCGCCGGAGAGATTCGACGGCAGCCCATTGTTGTAGGAGTCGTTCACCAGCTCCGAGAACTGCGCGAACATGAGCTTCCCAATGGCAGCGACGGCGAGCCGGGTGTTGTCCATCGAAACGCCAATGGGGGTCCCCTGGAAATTCCCGCCGTGGAGGGCTCTGTTTCTCGAGACGTCGATCAATGGGTTGTCGTTGACGGAGTTGATCTCCCTCTCGATCGACTTCGTCGCCGACCGGATGACTTCGATCTGTGGGCCGAGCCACTGGGGGGAAGTTCGGAGGGCGTAGCGATCCTGTTTGGGTTTCTGCAGGGGATCCGTTTCGTGGATCTTCTTCGCCGCTTTCATGTATGAGCTTCCGGCGAGAATGTGCTCCATGATGGCGGCTGCCTCGATCTGGCCGGGGTGGTGCTTCAGCTTGTGCGTGAGGTGGTCAGCGAACTCCGGCATCCCCTGCATCACCTCGCAGAACAGAGCAGAGAGAACTTCCGCCATCAGAGCGAGGATGTTAGCTTCGAAGAGGACGAGAGCGGCGAGGCCGGACCCGACCGCGGTTCCGTTGACAAGGGCGAGGCCTTCCTTGGGCTGGAGCTCGAAGAAGCCGTTCGGGATGCCGGCCAGGCGAAAGGCCTCGGCGGCGTCGACTGCGGAGCCCTCGGGAGTGAGAGCTTTGGCGTTGGGGCGTCCGGTGAGGATTCCGGCGATGTAGGAGAGGGGAACGAGGTCACCGGAGGCGGTGATGCTGCCGCGGAGAGGGAGGCATGGCGTGACGTTGCTGTTAAGGAGGCTGGTGATGGCTTCGAGGATCTCGAACCGAATGCCGGAGTAGCCCTGGAGGAGGGTGTTTATCCGGACGAGCATCGCCGCCCTTGTCGCCGGCGCCGGCAGCTGGTTCTCCTCGCCGGAACCAAAGATCCCAGCATTCAGGAATCTGCAGGAATCGTTATGAACAATAAACTCATGAAGCTGAAAGTGAGGGAATTAAAAATAAAAAAATAAAAAAAACGAAGGAATCTAATCTTCATCGTATGGTAAATTACAATATGATTCCTAATATTGGCGTTAAGTTGTACACAAGTCCATATTGTAAGGGGTTATTTAGATAGCTGGGTTAAGGGGAGATATGCTACTTAACCCAATTTACCTATCCAAATAAAATATTTGCCTAGGGTTAGTTACCCTATTATCCCTCTCTTAACCCCACTAACCCCCTTAACCCTAATTCCATTATTTTCTTGGTTTAACTTCTTTTTTTCACTTCTCTTTTTCTTATACTATAATAAATAATTAAATAAAATCTTTGAATAACCTAGATTAGTAGTCAAACACAATTCAAGGATAAATCCATTAACCATTTATTGAGATAAAGATTTTTTGTGATATAATTAATTACTTATAAGATTAGTATAACTCATATTCGCTAGTACTACTCACATACTAAACCGGCCCTAAGGTTCCCTCGTGAGAATGTGAAGGGAGTCATAAAGTTTCTTGAGATTAGCCTTCGTCAATTGAAGTTTAGCCAAAATTTGGTATCAAGTTGAGATCTATAGCGTAAGGTTTGCCACATCATCTGGTCGAGATTTGAAGCTTTAAATAAAGAAGAGATACAAGTAGAGAGGTCTGGGATTAGAAGATAGAAACATCGAATGTAAAGGTAACCTCTACCAATTAATCAAGGTCATATATGAAGAAATATTGTGCTAGTATTTATGATTTTCACTATTTTCAAAGGGGATGTTTAACCATATAGTACTTAAAAAGAAGCTTTTTCTCAAGATGAATTTGTAATGTGCTTCTAAAAAGTCAAAAAAACTTGACAGTTATACATGTCAGTCTGCCATGCCTAATGCCTTTGTGATCAGAGAGCAAAACAGCCGATCTAACTACTAAAGAGGAATGATTATAATCTAAAAGTGGTATATAAAAGAATTCATGGAATCTGCCTTTGGAGATTATAGTCATAATTTTTGCTTATAAAAGGGAAAGAAATAAGCTAAATAATATTAAATATTGATGATAGGAGAAGTCTCTCTTTGAGTAAGTTTCTAGAGCAAGCTATATAAAAAGGAGGAGAATAGATAGAGGTTTTTGTTTTTCGTTCAAGTGTGAGTTAGTCGAATACCGATGTACCAATTAGTAGTGTCACAGAAGAAAATCGCCCAAATCTAATTCATATGTTGAGTTGCCTTGCTTATGACAATCATGAGTCATACGACTCCTATATAAAATCCCTATAATATTAATCTTATTGCAAATAAAAGATCTTAGAAGATTAATTATGTTAATATTGTAAATATTAGTTGAAGTTTTATTTGTAAACCAGTGTTAGAGATTTCAGTGCACTATTATGTTTTGACTTTTTTGCAGCACGGGGTTATCAGTCCCCTTATTTGTCTTCTTCGATATATGTAGGTCCTAATTTCACGAGTATTTTTTTTAATCTCAGTCAGATTCTATTTGATGTAAACAATCAACCAATTAATTATTGTCTAAGGGACCCAGCGTTAACTAAGTATAAAATCAAGGACTAGAAAGTAATTTACATTTTCTTTTGATTAATTTCTGCTCGTCCCTCCACCTACCACACCAAAATCGAAACCTACCACCCGAATAAAATCCTTTAAAAGAAAGGATTCAACGGTCGAGAAAACAGAGATCTGACATCTGGGTCCAAAAAATATGGATCAAAAGATGAGGTCTTTATCGTAAAATTACTACCTTATGAGCTCCTTCTGGAGAGCGCCACCCTGCTTCGTCCGGCGGTGAGAGGTGGCGCCGAAGCCGGTGGTAACGCCGTAGCTGTCGGTTCCCCTGTTCATGCTCTCCAGAACCCACTCGCTGCTGGCTTTCACGCCAGCGCGGGCCGACTCCGACAGCACGACTGCGACGCCGGAGACGGCGGCGACGGCGGCGACCTGAGAGATCTTCAGCGCGGCTCCCTCGAGCCTAACGGCTGGCCGCCGGAACTCCTCCACCATCCTCTTCACCTCGTCCAGGTGGCTTCCCTCCATCGCCGCCGCCGCGGATCCCCAGTTCAGCGGGTCTGCGGGCGCCCGTAGGCACAGCCCATTCAGCTCTCCGTTCCCGTGCCCGTTCTCCTTAACGTGATCCATCAATGGCGGAAGAAAAACAACAGATAGAAGGAGAGGTTTTAGTGATACAGAGAGAAGGAAATATCACTTCCTGCCAGGAGCGAAATTTCCTGAGAGTTTAGGTTGGGGAATTCGGGTGTTAAATAGCAAGAGGGGATTGGAGGGTTAGTTGAGAGTGGATCCTGGCCGTCCGATGTAATCAATGGATTTAACGGCTGATTCTTTGGACACGTGGACATACCATTACTGTAGATGGCAAAATAGCTGCTATAAAAAATTTATAAAAAAATTACAATTGCTGGCAATTTGTATTTTCAATTTTTTTATCTAATATTTATACTGTAATATTCTTCACATAATATATAGTATATATATATATATAATGTATTTTTAACTTACCTCCAAATTTTATTTTATTTTTGACACAAATAAATTTAATTTATCTCTATAAGATATATGATAATTATTTTCGAAAATATTATACGAGTGAAAGTTTGTGCTTTGAATGGGGGTTGGTGGCAAGACGGGTAGTTCCTCCTCCTCAGCATTATCGTCATCTCTTATTTTCTCTACGTATTTACATGACTGGACTGATATCAGGCGGGACGCGATATTAATAGGACTCGAACAAGTCGGCCACGATGGACAGCCTGGAGTGCTGAGTCATGAATCAGTGGGACCACTCCAAGTTGGCCATTTGGCCTTTGGGTTCTTGTTGTAATATTATTAGAGGGTACGAACATGAAACTGAAGGGAAGATTACGTTCAGGTCCTGAAGTTGATTTCTTATTCAATGCGGGTTTGAAGACATTTCATTTGAGTCCCTTTTACTCAGAAATGATTTCTCGTGAGTTATTTTTAATTGATTTTGTTAATTGATGCTTTTAAGTAACTAATACTCAAATCTATATTCTTCTTTAAAAAATAATAATTGATAGAATCCGTAAAAAGAAATTGAAAATAAATATTTTTTGAAACCGACAGAAATTCAAAAATAATATTTTAGCTTTGTAGATCCGCATGAAAAATAAAGTCTTAAAAGCACGAACATAATTAATTGTATGTGTTATGATGTTGTATTATTATATTAAAACTATTTTAGTAACATATGTGTGCGCGTGCTTGTAACAAATATGAATTATTGGATTTACTATAAATATTTCTAAATTTGTAACGTCACTAAAATATAATTAATTGTTTATTTATTTATATTTTGATGATTGTTCAATTTTCATTAGAATTAAAAGCTTTAAAAATGTGTAAAAAATGACAAACAACAAAATCTTTCATAAGTCAGCTAACAATAACTGAATTATAATGCATTTTTGAAAATTCTAGAATAATATCATCAAAGACAAAAAAGAAAAAGTTATTGCTATAATTTAAAAGTAATGTAAGCTAAATATATATTTATTTAATTTTAAAAATAATTATGATTATTTTACTTATAATATGTTGTTATTGATGGTTTAAACTAATATTTACATATCAGAATATATATATATATATATATTGAATTGCAACACAAAAATTGTGTGGTTGAAATTAAATTTGTGTAGAGAAGAAGAGGAAAATTAATGTATATCTAATCTTTCATGTGTAATAAATGTTTGGCATTGAAATTAAGATGACAATGATATTGTTGTCATTTTTTTCTTTTAAAATTTAAAATAATATCTTTTTTTTTTTAGGTTAAAAGTGAGAGTATGGCTCGGCACTCGATCAATGCTCGAATCGATATTTAGTTTGAATTAATTTCAATTAGTATTTAGTGAGGTGGGCTATAAATCATAGTCAGTTTGGAACGAACATGACTTGATTTTTATTTTTAAATATAAATAATAAACGCATTAATTTAATACAGCTATTTGTTACTTGAATACAAGTATGTATTAGCTGTATATTTTGGCCTAATTTTAAATCTTAGTAGAAATAAATTATTATTTTGCTTATTTTAAAAAAAAAATTCTTTGGAGAGCTTGAATTAGATCATTTAAAACTCGAGCTAGCTTGAAGTTGAAGTGAGCTAAGCTTAAACCCAAATCAAATTAAAATTCAAATCAAATTTGACTCGAACTAGGATAGTTCTCATAAAATTAAAGAGAGTTGACTTAAATAATTTAGACATCTAAATCGCATGCTATTGGAAAATCTAATTTTGAGAGTTGAGTTATGCTTAATAAAAAAGAGAAAAGGGGCGGCAAAAAAGAAATGATGAAACGTATGTGGAATGATTTTATATACTTAAAATTAGATAAAAAGTTGCTATTTGACAGAGAGCAATGAAGTTAAAGAATTCATGTAATCAATCCCACGCAGTGGGATAAAGAATTGATGGTGATTATTATTGTATCCATATTACTATTTAATTTTATTTTTTCTCTTATTAATATAATTTATTATTATTTTTCCCTTTCTCGTTTCCTAGTTCATCATTTCTTTTTTTTCTTGTCTCTCTCAAAGCTCATTTTTTTTTGCTACATCAATATTTTCATCACGAATAAAAGAGATTTATAAACTGAAAAAAAAAATATAAGGAAGTAATAAGAGCTAAGCAGACTCAAAAAATTCAAAAAAAAAAAGAAGCATTTTGACTAATTATTTATGTGAAATAAAAATCGACGGAAAAGGACTCATGCTAAATGATTCAAAAAATTTGATTCATGTTAAAAAACCAGGCTAAACATTAAGGACCAGAATGTAATTAACCATGTCTTTTTTTTTTTTTTTTTTTTTGCTAAATTGTTGCTGTAGTACACATGGCGATTGGTGGCCTGTGCATGATATGGTGGTAGGTAGGGAAATTTATTTATTTATCTAATATTTATTTATTTATTTATTTTCAATATTAGTTTCTTAAATTTTGCCTGCTGTATTCAACTAAGCTACCCTAATATTTTATAGCTCCATCATTTTCATGTCAATCTAATGTTTTTAATATACAATGAATTTATTTATTATTTGAGCCAATTATGTTTAACATGTTTAGCACCTATGCTATAAAATAATTAAAAATTACAATTTAATCAAATTATGTATTATTTTCACATTTTTTTAATTCATTGCATGCCCTTGAATGTCATTGTTCATATATACATGTATATGTAAATACATATAAAAATGTAAATAACATAAATATATATATATCTCAATATTTTAAATTTAATTTATTTTTTTAATTCAAATATTGTATATATATACATAGTGTTATTTTAAGCTAAATTAACTCAATAAAAATTATGAAGGCATCATCTTGTATGTAAAAGAAAAAAAAACTATTAAAGTTAATTTTGGATGATATATAAGACTTGTTTAGTTTAAGATTTTTTTTAGATAAATGAAAAAAATATTTTGTTTTTAAAATTTAATAACAAAAAAATTTATTTTAATATTAAAAATATGAAAAATATGAAATAAAATTAATTCTAATATTTGAATTTGTGTTGAATATAAAATAAAGTTGATGTTTATAGTTAAAATTTATGTTGAGCTAAAAAAATAACTCGAACTGAATGAAGCCACAATGTAACTAGATAAATTTAATATTTAAAAAACTTATTTTTTTTTTATCCCTAAATAAAATTGAATTTCATTGAGAATTTTTGAGTCAAAAATGTTAGATAGGTGAGTGATGCCCCACACCAACCCACTCATTATTGTGCAAATTAAGCACAATTTGGTAGGTAATTTGATGCATAGACTTCCATGCTCCCCTTACCTAACCTTCAAAGCAAAAATTAAAATAAAAATAAAAACATAAAAAAAAAACTTCAATGAAAAAAAAAATATATATTTCATGTAGATCTCATTTTATTAAATTAAATATCCAACCTATTAACAATGTATATGTAAATGTGATGATTAGAAATACCACTTTGTGCATATATATAAAATAAAATAAAATATATTTAGATTCTTATATTTAATATTACATAGATTCATATTTTTAAATTTTAAAATCGTAATATAACAGATTATATTAAACACTTGGCTTAAGTCTATTTAAATGATTTTTATTTTTAATTTATAAAAATAAAAAATAAATTAAAAAGAGAGAGAAACTTAAGAAGAGAAAGAGGAAGAGAAGCTAGAGATAGAAAAAGGAATGTGAGGGTAAAATAGTAATTAAAAAATTAACAATAAAATTAATAAAAGTACCAAAATAATATATCTAATGTAAACTAGAAATTTAAGTGTTCAAAATTTGAAGATGCTAATTTACTTAATATTATATTCTATAAAATAAAATTATAAATTAAAATTAATTATAGTAGTGCTTTCTATTTAAGCCTTCACGCAAAAAGATTATGTTATAATAAATACATGTATGAATTATAAATTAGATTATATTTAATGAGTCAAATTTTAAATTGATCGAGTCAATAGTGATTCATATCTGATTCATTTATTTGAGTAAACAAACACAGTAAAATTAGCGATCGTCTTTTTAAAAAAAATTAAAATAAAATAAAATTTTATTTTTTATTTTTAAAATATAAATTTATTATAACAAATTTTATTTAAAATATTGCATTTCATATATTTTTTAATATATTAATTAATTTCATTTTACATTTTCATAATATAAAAAAAATTATAAACAAAATTTAAATATTAATTTTAACCCGACTAGCACTCATGTACTTTATAGTACTAACTAATTATACTTGGGTACTATTTAAAAACATTCGACTATATTTACTTAATTATATTATGAAATATTATTAGAGCTAAAGTTGTGATTTGTAGCGAATTAATTCGAGTTCAACTTATTTGCACTTAAATTTTTTCATTAAAGGGATCGATTATATATTAGTATTTTAATTTATTAAAATATCGAGTGAATTAAAATTTAATTTAATAAATAATTTAGTAAAATAAACTCTTAAATTATAATAGTTCAATTTGATTGAATGATATCAGGGTTATAGCAAATTTTTTTCTAATTTTTATTTGTTTTTATTATAATCCTAAAATCACATATATATTATTTGTTTTTCAATAATTAAAACCACTTATTATTCTAATTTATTTAGAAAATTAATAATCTTTTCCGAAACTCAATTAATAATCTTTTAGGATTGGCGTCGAGCCAATATTAAGCCACGTGGCAGTTCTATTTTAAATAAATGTTTAAACTTATCAAAAAAAAAATTAAATAAATCTTTTAAATAATCCGAAGCAATTTTATGTGCGCAGATCTCTAGAAAAAATAATTTATTGGTAAATAAGTGAGGTAAATTAAAATCAGGTCCATACTATTGGGGATCATTTCATATAGGTATATAAGGGCAAGAATACATGTCACTGTTAAAAAACATTTTTTATTAAAATTTCAAAATAATACCTTTATCTCACTCAATCTTAAAATTAAATATTTACATATACTATCAAATATTTTAAATATATAATTACAAAAAATACTATTTTATATTAATAAAGTGTTAAATTTTCTCGTATTTACATATTAAAAAGAATATAATTTATAATTATATATTTAAAATATAGAATGATATATATAAATATTTGGTGATTTCTTTCATTATTTTAATTAAATATGTTTAATCATAAATCAAATTAACCCTATAGTCACATACTTTATTTTTCTTCACATCACAGTATTAATTTGAAAAATTTAAAAGTATTAATTTTACTTATCCTTATCAAAGTTTTAAAAGTCGGTCAAAATTATCGAAACCCATCTCTCTCCGCAAAATAATATTCAATAATTTTCATTAATAAATTCAATTTTAAATTTATAAAATATAAATAATTTATAGAAAAAATTGAAACTACATATACTGAAATTACCGAAACTTTTGAAACTACTGAAACCGATCGATACTTTTATCTTTTTGGCTGAAATAGAATTAAAATTGAGTTTTAAAATATTGGTCCTTATTATTAATTTTAATTACACATAAGAATATTATT
Organism: Apostasia ramifera; assembly: GCA_019297695.1. Taxonomy (NCBI): domain Eukaryota; kingdom Viridiplantae; phylum Streptophyta; class Magnoliopsida; order Asparagales; family Orchidaceae; genus Apostasia; species Apostasia ramifera. Next base: position 362,271 of record JAEMOT010002196.1, read on the forward strand.
ATTAAAAAAATTTCACATAATTCCACGCTGTGGTGGTCCTTTCGATGGGATCATGGCATGCATGGTGCACCTGCAAATGTTTGAGATTCAATGAATCGATGGTATGTCATTGATTACCATGTAGTTTGATTTTAAATCGATTCAATTTTTATTTAAATTTAGTCGAAAAATCATTTTAAGTAATACACAATCGGCTCAAATCACGCTAAATCTTTTATCATTTGGACGAATACAAGTATTTAGAGCTATAAAAGTGTTTGGAGAGTTGGCCAGTAATCGAAAGCAAATTTAAAATACTCGATAGTTTTAAGTATCTAAATTTTACGAAATAATTAAACTTAGTAGATCTGTTAATTAAAATTTGGACCTACTCATCTGTAAGCTTAATTAATATAACTAAGCATGTAACATAACGTAATTATAGTGATGAAACAGAATTATGTTAATATATTATATAAATTCGATTCACTTAATAGAAAATATCCAACAATTAAAAATACTTTTATTTATTTATTTCACTATAATTAAATTATTTATAAAATAATTTTTTTTTAATTTATTTATAGTAGCGAATGAAGTGAGTTGATACTCTAAATTTTAAAACTTAAAATCTAGAACGCCCGATAAAAAATTTAGTAATTTATCTATTTTAACATAATTAATTAATATTTACTCTGTAATTTTTGTTACTATACTTTTTATTTATTTCTCTTCTCTTATTAATTTTTATTGCAATTTTATTTGTTCTTAAATATATAATCTATTTCTTTATTTCCTTATTAGGGATTACTATATATATATATATATATATAAAAAAATAATAATAATATTTATTCTCATATACTAGATATTATACATTAACATATTAAAATTGTATATATACTTAAATTCAGATAAACTA
>JAEMOT010002199.1:0-27524 GCA_019297695.1 Apostasia ramifera
CTTGTACAATGCTTTCTTTTAGGAAAGAAGAAGAAGAAGAAGAAGAAGAAGAAGAAGAAGAAAAAAAAGAAGAAGAAGAAGAAGAAGAAAGGAACTCCTCAGTTGGGGTCCTGATACAATGAATAAATCCTCCTTTCTCTCCTCTCTTTTTATGGAGAACTGTTCAGCGATATTTGTAGGCAGGGATGGCGCAGCTTCACCCAGGTTCCCTGGTTTTCCGGAGGAAAAGGTGGAGGATGAGTTCCGTGCGCCGTTTATTTGTCACTAGAAGGATCTGCCTTTCGTACGGGAAGATGACACCCTTTAATGCTGGGACTTCTTCTGGGGAAGAACGTCTGTACGGAAATCGGCGGAGTTAGGTGAAGTTGATTGTGACAGGCGTTACCTCGTACCCTCGTGCCCGGGGTACGAGGGTTTTATCCTGGATCGTCGTGGACGATGGTCGGTTGAATCCTCGTGCCCGAGGTTTGACCTGGGTCAAGGGTCCTGCAAAATTGGAAGCTGAGTCAGCAAATCAATCAAGTACAGGCCTGTCAGGCACCACGTGTTCGGCCAGGATGCAGCGCAGGAACCACGTGTTAACAGTAAGTAACCCAAATTGTATGCAAACATAATTCAGCTCAGGGCTACCTCCAGTTATTTGCATAACCAAACACAGTTTACAGTTAAGCTGGCTTAATGCTGGCTTAATGCTACTAGCTTTAAAAGCTTAAAATCTTATGCTTACTCATCCTAAGCCGTGAAGTTTATACCTATCGCACAAAGCTCGACCTTACAACTTCAAGCAAAGAGGCTGTTTTCTGAACCTATAATTCCTGGTCGCGCGAAAGCCGAAAGGAGGCCCTCATACGCACATGGCCGCAAATTATAACCCAAAACAACATTTTCCTAAAAAATAACAATTCTAGGAGGATATGAAGATGGAGAAAATGTCCCCAGGGTCTTCTGCATGAAGAAAGCTCGAGAAATGCCAATTCATGGAGGCTTGTTGAAAACAATTAAGGGTTAATATAAAGCAAGTTCAAAAGAATATATAATTAGTAGTTTAAAACTTCATCTCCCAATTTCAAACTTGAAAGTTTGTATCCCTAACACACTGACCTCTGCAACGGGCGTGAACCAACGGAGAAGGAATCGGGGATAAAGAGAAGCTGCAGAGCTACCGCCGGAGCTGGAAGCTGAGGGGATCAAGAAAGCAGTTTCGGAGATGTTGAACTCCTTGGCGATAGCCTGCATCCACTCATCATCAGCTTCCTCTTCTTCTCCCAGCAAGCAAACGGCAGCAGGATTCCCCTTAAAAGGAGTATCCGTAAACGCGTCAACCTAGATGCAGGAATTAGCGAATCAAAACTAGACCGATGGCAGAAATCAAGTGTGAAAGCAGAGAATGAAAGGATAACGGATTCTCACCACGGCGTATCTGACTGCTCTTTTCGCCATTGGCGACTGGAGAAGAAATCGCCGGCGGTGAAGACAGGTTATGAGAAACGCCGGATTTCAGCTTCCTCGAACGCCGTCGATTCTCTTCCGAAGCTGAAGGGGAAACGCGTTGGGGCATTTTTCGTAAAAGTCCCCAAAAAATAATTAATTATCATTAAATATCTCACTACTAATTACTTAATTAAAAAAATGAGAAAAATGACAAATTAACTTCATAATTTATATATTAATCTTCTGATTTTGAGGTTTATGTATTTTTTACTAAATAATAAATATTTAATTTAAAAATCTTAAATTGCAATTATATATATTTTTAGGATTCCTATGTAAATTTTCAACAGTGTTGGTTTGGAGAATGGGCATTATAATTTCTTTTATAATTGTGCTTGATTAATTTTAATTTGAATATGATTAATTTTAATTTGAATATAATTAATTTTAAATAAATATTTTTATTTTGAGATTTATTTCAGATGTGAAATAAGTATTATAGCTTTAAATAAACGTCAAAATATAGTTATTTTAATTATGAGATTGAATCTATTTTAAATGAATAAAATTAATCTAGTGAAACAAACAGCAAGGTTCTAAAAGGTGAGAATAAATTTGATGATTTTTTAAATTTAATTATTTTTAATTAATTAATTAATAATACAGCATAATCAAGAAAAAATTAACAGGGAGTATATTTCTGACGGCATTAAGTAACGCCGTTAGATTAAGAAGTCGCCAACTTTCGCTTAACAGAAATCGTCCGCGCGCCGGGCGACTTCCGCTTTAAAAAATTAAAAAAAAATTAATTAATTAAAAAAATCATTTGATTTAATTTAAATATTATTAATTTAAAATTTTATGAGGATATATATATATATATATATTTAATAACTACATGAATATAATAATTCCTTAGCCCTTCAAATTAAGAACTCTTTGAAGTCATTATTAGATCTTAGGAAATTTTAAATTGAATTCAGAGAGGAGAAAAAAATTCTAAGTGAAGGTAAATAACCAAATATTTCATTGTCGTATATATAATAATTTTAATATAAGAATAACATTCTTGCAAAGATAAAAAAAATAATTATATTTATATTTTATATAAATTTTATTATTAAAAATAAAATTTATTTTATTTTTAACCTATATTTTAATGAAAAATAAACTTTATTTCACACTTAAATTTTAATATTATAATAAATTATATCATAAAGATAAAATAAAACATTTTTTTAATCCAAAAATAATACTTCGATCAAAAGAGGGCAAGATCTTGAGTCAAGTTCAACTTTAGCTCAATTTAAATTTAAATTTTTTGATTTGAAGTAAAATTTTATTTAAATTAAGTTTTTAATTTTAAATTAAGGAACTTAATTATAAATCACATTTATTAAAATATTTATTATACATATTATCTTTAGTAAATATAATTTTATATATTCATTTGTATTTATTATGTGCAAAGATATTTTTAATTATTTATATTAATTATAATAGTCTTTTTATATAAATAAAAATCGTAAATATAATTAAAAATTTTCTATGTTCTGCAAATATATTATGCTAATAATGAGTTAAAAATTAATTTTATTTAGAGTTTAGAAAAAAATATTGCCACAATATAGGTATTTTATAAAATAATATTAAAATTTGGAGTAATTCCATTTAGGCCCCTGAGATTTACTCGACTTGCCATGTAGATTCACAATTTTGAAAACATACCAGATAGGTCTTCAAAACATACTGTATAAATTATTGTGGCCCTTAATATTTATAAAAAACTTCCAATAAGATTCAATTAAATATCTTTCATTAAATCAAAATTTTGATTAAAGTATTATAATTTTTTTTAATGTCAAATTACCCTTGGCCTTGCCTGTAAGTGCACCGCCGCGAGTTCTCCCAAGTTTGTTGAATCAGAGCCACCAGCCTCACTGCTTACATCGCAGAATGACGAGCACCGGCCCATATGCAGCCACACATGCGAACCACCCGCATCCCGCACGCGTGCCGCGCGAGCAACGCGCGCTATCCCGCATGCCAGTTTGCGTGCGTGCTGCACGGCCTCCCACACGTGTGGCATGCGGGCAACCGACAAGTACGCAAGCATCCCGCTCCGCCTACACATGCTTGTACTAGCAACTTTGGCCGTGCTTGATTCGTCATTGGTTGCACTCGACTCATTCGCTTGAACGCCTCGCTCAACAGCTCACTTGACTTTGCTCATTTCGCATCACCTGCACCTATGCGGAAGCCTAACTAAGCTGCAGATCGATCGGATGCACTTTGAAACTCAAATTCTTCGACCTCAACATTAATTCCTCTGAATTTATTTAATTACTGAATTTTGACTCAATTAAATATATATTGCTTTACTTGATTATCCGGTTTAGCTCTAATCATGTGACCGTATATTTATTTGAGTGAAAATTACTATTGAAATTATTTGCAAAACATCTAACCCGAATTTCTGAACCTTACTAGATACTCGACTCTTTCATCACAATCTTGGATTATCGTGTTAAGTTTAATAGCCCACTCGTTCTATATATATGAACTTGAATCCCAGGAATGATATCCAACAGCTAATATCTTTATATTTTTACCTATCGATAAAACACTTCCAATAGCAGGAGGCAAAACGAAGAACAAGATGAAATACACATATCGCACAAAAAAGACATTTAATATATATTTGAAAATGTGCAATAGTAAATAATTTTGCACATTTAATATTTTCTCTATAGTTTAATAGCAATATAGTTGTAGACAAGTTGAGTCATATTTGAGCAACTTGAGCTCATTTCGAGCATAAAAATAAAAGAAATGAGTGGGTGGCCTTTGTGGCCCAACCCCTATCTCGTCTGAATCTTAATCTATTAAGGAACGTTAGAGAGATTTCTCATCCTCCAAAGACAAACGATGGAGGGATGGAGCGCTAAGGGCTAAGGGAGGAGGAGTGCAAGAGGGAAACGACTTTCTTTAAACTTATTATGATATGAGCGAGAAATATTGACTTTAGTAGATTTACTTTGGAGAAATTCTTTTAGAAGAAGTTTTTCGTGTTTTGGAAGATCCATTTGTTGGATTTTCTAGTAACTATTGAACATTGTTGTGCTATGTTTTTTGGGATCTTTTATTTATGCTTGTTGAGTTTAGGTTGGATGATGGACTTAAAACTGAGTTTATTAGAGTAGTAGATTTGTGGTATTATAAAATTCAGTATGGCAAATAGGAGAATGCCAAAGTTCGGTGCTTTATAAATAAATGCTACATCGATAAAAATAATAAGAGGTAATTTCACTTAGCTCCCTGAAGTTTATTTAATTTGCCATAAAGATTCATAAATGTCAAAACATATCGTCCAGATTTACAACAGTTATTATATAGTTCACTAGGGCCTTAGTTATTTATAAAAAGCTTCAATCACGTCCAACATAACGTTTTCCGATTAAAATACCGTTATTTCATCAAAAAATTAAATTAAATTAAATATTTTTTCAATTACGATTTTACCCTTGCGCACAGTGCGTCGGCGCACGGGTCGCCTACGTGCGGCCTCAAGCACTGGCGGCCAGCAGCGCACTGCCACCGGCGTCCGCGCGCAGTAGGCAGGCAGCGCATAGTCACGACGTCCTCTCACGGGTCGCTGCAACGCGCTGCCTCTCGCACAAACGCCATGCGCGAGGGCGTCCGCTTGCNCGCGTGCTGCAGCTGCCTCACGCGCAGGCCGCCAGCGCAAGCAACAGTTTCAATGACATATTTTGAAAATTAATAGATTAACGAAAAGTATTTTTGTCATTTTTACAATACATAATAGATTTTATCGTGGAGAGACTATGCTGTCCCATGTAATATTTTCTGTGAACCTGAATAACATGTTTTGAGATTTGTGAACTTTTGTGTCCAAGTAATCAAACATTAGAGTCCTAAATGAAATTACCGCAAATAATAATAAATAAATAAATGCATGCTACATGTTGTTGTGGCATATAGATGAATCCCCTTTTCTGATCATAAAACTTGCAAATAACAAATCATGTCATATCTGATTTCTCCTCTTCCCTTTGAACTACAAGTTACCTTAAGCTTGCAAGGGTTTAGGTGAACAGAAATAAAGAGAAATCGAATGCAACTGAAATTTCTATATGAAAATAGTACCACATAGATAAAAAAAAAAAAGTTAATTTTAACTGTGACAATAATGCCACGTAAAAAATCCTAATTAACTTTAATTTTAGATTCATTTCATTGGAGCTGCATAAATTACTCTCGAGTGAAAACAAGATGAGCAACAATAGTTATACCCAATTGCCATTACATCATCTGGCAATCACACGAATCATTATGAAATTCTTAGTTAAACTATACGATTCAATACAAATTCAGTGAAATTTATACAAGAATGTATTACACCTGTCAAGCACCTAAGAATGATTATCTGTCAAGTATAATCATTGTCCGCTTTGGGTTGAGGGAATCGTGTGATTTGAGTATTTTTCAGAAAGTCCAGAATCTCGAAATTACTTTAACTTAAGTATGCTTAACTGCAAAATTCTTATAACTGGTCTCATGATTTTATCTTAAAAAATACCTCTATATATTAGGATTGCGTCTTTATGTATATATATTCTAGGAACTCTTGATTCGTTCATGCAAGAATATTTTATTGTGCTTGACCTAATGAAATTTGTCAAGAAGTACCCTCTCGGTACCCCTTCCTCCCTTGAGAGACTCAGCGTCCTTGTTATTAATAAATAATAATTTTTATGCAAACTTGGTAGACTTAGTGGCCCGAAGCAAGCCCAACATCCTGGCTCGGGCAGGGTTTGGACTAAATAAAAAAGGGATAATTACCTACATGCCACACTATTTAGTTTTATTTATGTTTTACCAATCCATTCTTAGTTAATTATGCTATGCACACTCAAAATATTATAAAATTTTATATACACACACTTGAGTTAAAACTTAATTAAAATTTATTTGAAAAAAAAAATTCTATTAGTAAATCATTAAAATTATATTTTTACCTTTAATGGTACATATTTTTCTCTTCCTCAATATCACACTAAAGCGCTGATTTGTCCTAAAATCAATTCACATCGCGGATGTCTCATTCCTTTGCCACCACCTAAACATTAAGGTTTTAAGATTTTCACTCAAAATATATTTAAATATCCTTAAAATAATATGATGAACGGCTCAGATTTTTTATAATCTAACTATAATTAGGTTATTGAAAAATTATGATTCTCATTATAATAGAAATAAATTAAAATATATATATGTAAGATTTTATAATATTTTGAGTGTGCATACCGTAATTAACTAAGAATGGATGGGTCAGGCATAAATAAAACTAAATGGTATCGCACACAGGTAATTATCCAAAAAAAAAAAACTTTTAGGCCTGAATGGGCTTGGCTTGCAACAAGCTTGGCCTTCCAGATGATCAGATCTAGGTACCATAGCCACATTCTCTCTAATAAATTTACTTCTAATATTAAACTCATTCACCTCAATATCATCTCATTTAGTCAAATCATATGGTAATTTGCTACATAACTAATCATAATTCACTCTCATAGCATATTCGCTAAGATAATCTTTTTTCTCTCTTTAACATGCATTAAACCTTTGTTTCACAGTTTTCATGTGATAAGATGATCATCCCATTAATCATAACATTTTTTCAAGTTCACTAAACTTACAATACATATATTGATCTCTTCCGTTCATCCAAATCCCTTTTTGTTTCTTAACTAAAACTCCAATTTTAAACCAGCTACATAAATCATTTATTTCTATTGCACTCTATTAAAAATAATACTTCCTCATTTAGCTCTAAGTATGTAAGATCATTTCTTATATTTTTATATTATATTTTTTTTATCTTCTTTTATATAGGTAAGATTCGATGACTCAACATTCTTTACTGGAGTTTTTTAATAAGCATCGATTTATATGCTCAAATCATTTAAGATAATTCTCTCTGAACTTTATTGTTGATGCAAAAAATGCACCACCACAGAGAGAAGTGAGACGACAATTTTTACGTGGAAACCCGAGTATCCGGGAGAAAAATCACGACGCCGTCCAAGCAATTTGAATCCACTAATCCCATCTCCTCTTACAAAGCTTGAAGGTCTCTAATGGGAGACCAAATGAGTACAAGAGAGAGAGAGAGAGGAAGGAAGGGTCGCCCCCCTGAGAGAGCCCGAGCCCCCTTTTTATAGGTACGGTCTGTCACATCTGACACCTATTCCTACAAAGGACGATTAGGGAATGGACTCTCATGCTGTCTTAAATGCTGAGTTGACATAGTAATACAGAGAGTACGATCTGGTGATATCTCTTTTGAGCTATTGTTCGACTTGAAGTGTTAGAGAAGGTTCTAACATTTATCGTCTACAAAAAATATAATGCAACATGGAAACACTTCAATACTGAACTTCCGGACGTTTATTATACATATACATTATGTCCTACTATCAAATTAAACATATAAAAGCAGCACAAGAAACAAGTATCAGTAGCTACAAACAGGCAAAACTAAAGGCACATTGAGATACAGTCTAGCAACTCTTACCATCTAATTCATTCCTCTGCAAGCTCAGCCAATGGCAATCATCAAAGCGGCAGTAAGCAACACCCTGCAAAGATTCTCCAACATCTGACGGATTCAAGAAGACGGGGAACCATGTCGGAGTTCCATCCTCGAAAGAGTTGTGTGTGAGTCGCCGGATTTCAGAGCCGTCAATCTTCACTATAAAGATCTCACCGTAAGGTTGGTAGTGGTGCGGATTCGAGATCGGCTCTGCCGAGACCCCGGCATAGTCGGAGGTCAATACCAGGCGCTTGGAATCCGGGCTGAACCAAGGGTGATTCATTCTCCCCCCATCCCCGCTTTGCACAACTCTCCTCAATCCTGTTCCATTCGGATGCACCATGTAGATGGAGAAGCTCCCACCACCAGGATCATCTCTATCGGAAGCAAAAGCAATCCAGTCTCCATCTGGAGACCAGTTGCACATGGTGTCGGTCCACGGCCCGTCAGTGAGCTGAAAAATTCGCGCACTTTCGCCTTCCACGGCGTCCATGACGTAGAGATTCTTGTACCCGGATCGGCCGGAGCGAAAGACAACCCACTTGCCATCTGGTGATGGAGAAGGGAAGGCGTTGTTCTGCCCCCCTGAAGTTAGCTTCTTGATGGAAGGCTCTGTTGTGTCATCATCATCTTCTTCTTCTCCATTCAGTGTGATAGAAATGATATCAACTTCAGTGCTAACTTCAGCAAACCCAAGTCCATGGCTGGTGTAGATGACCCCTTTCCTCTTCCAATCCCAAGCAGTAGGGAAAGCATTGCCGCCATAAACCCTTCGAGGATTAGAGCCATCAGAGTTCACAACGTAGAGGCCGGGCAAGTTCACGTAGGCAATCCGCCGCCCGTCCGGCGAGAAGGAAGGGAAAGACCCATCTATTCGGAAGAGGGAGAATGTGTCCGGCGAGGGGCTCTTGATGTTCTCCAGCAGCAATGGAGGGCTTCCATTCCGGCCACCTCGGCATCTATGGTAGCCGATTCGGCCAGCGTCAGGGGAGAAGAAGGGGTTGTAATGGTGGTAATTAGGGGCAATGGACCTAGTGATCTCCACATATGTATTCCTTCCATCTCTAAGGTTTATGATCTCAATGTGCCGGAACTGGGAGCTAGCCCTCCTCGTCGCGACCGCTATCAGTCCCGGAGCGGCAGCGGTTGCCGCCGGAGTGAAGGCGTGAAACCCGGGAGGCGTGATCCGGTCGATGGAGGTAAGCGAAGGAGTGTCTCCATCGGCAGCGATAGTTGCCCTGTACACGCTCCACCATCCATCGGAGCTCTCGCGATGAAAGAAGAACGTGGAGTCGTTGGCCCAGCAGGGCCATCCGCCGTGCTCGACCACCAAAGTCCTGGCCGAGCCGTCGCTGGTCTTGAAGACATAGATGCCGGTTTTCAGGTCCCGAACTTCGCCCGACCACCCAAGCTCGCCGTAAGAGGCGACCGCCGTCCACTTCCCGGAAGGAGAGACGGCAGGGCTGAAGTCAGCGATGCCTTCGGGAGTGAGGCGGGTGGTTGCGCCAGTAGGGAGGTGGGTGGAGTACACGGCGGCCCAGCTCTGCCTTGGCGAGAAGGAAGGCTCGTGAGTGGAGACGAAGATGAGGCGATCGCCGGAGACAGAAGGGCGGTCTTTCATGGAAACGGAAGGGTGGCCGCCGGCGGCGGTAGAGGGTAACAGGAGAAGGGGAAACTGGAGGCGGGTGGGGACTTCGAGATTCGATCTTCGATTAGATGAGTTTGAAGAGGAGGTGGGAAAGAGGTCGAGGTAGATGCTGGAGCGCCCGCCGCGCTCGGTGACGTAGATTAGGGCATCGAGTGAAGCTGAACCAATAGCCGGAGATGAAGCAGGGTGAAGAAGGGAGAGGAGGGAGGAGGGGGAGTAGGGGAAAAAGCCGTTGAAATTGACGGAGATACCATCGGTGAGCTGCGATTCACCTGCGTCAACGATAAGCTCAGCGTCGTCATAGGAAGACGATATGGCGCTGGCGAAGATGTCGAAGCCGTAGCGACTGCGGCCGAGGGTGGTGAAGAGGATGGTACCGGCGCTGGCGCCGGCGCCGGTGGCTAGATAGAGCGAGACCAGAGAGGACAAGAGAAAGGAGAGGAGGAAGAGCTTGAAGAGAAGCGATCCCCTCATCATCTTCTATCGGCTCTCTGCTGCTCCTTCTCTTCTCTAGCCGTTGCGGCCAAGTCCGGCGGATATACTGCTAGAATTTAACCTGTGAGTGACTGCAGCCCCCTGCCTGCCAATTGCTTTGCAAGGTAAATGACATTCGAGTCTCAGAGTTTACTGCCTATTATCATATAGTTTCATATTTTTAAAATTTTAATATTTAAGTTTCTAAATTTTAACATAATCATCTGAGTTAAAACTTTTAAAAAAATAAATATGTGCGATGATATGCTATAAGCTCAGTAACTCGAGTATAATTTATCCAAGATTTTAAAACTATTTGAGTTTAAATCATAAATTAAAAATATCAATTTCAATAATTTCTAGAATTTTAAACATGTATATTTTTATAGTTTCAGTATTTAATTTTCTGGATTATTTAGTGAATTAAATTTAAATTTTTTAGATAATCAGTGAATTAAAATATTAAATTATAATTGATTAATTTATTAAGTCAATTATTAAAGTTATATAACAAGGCTTTTAAAAAATATACATCTTTAATAAGTGATTAATAAATTAATTACTCATAATTCAAACATTTAATTTATTAAATAATAATTTAATAAATTAAAATTTTAAATAAGGATTGGTTGAAATTGTATTAAATCGTAAATATAGAAGTAAATTACACATTGCACCTATTAATCTTTTTTGATATTTTATACTCTTAAAAAATGAAAATATACACTAAAAGTCTCGTTTGGTTCGAGAGTTAAATTTTGAATAAGATAAAAAATATTTTATCTTATGAGTTTAATGTTAAAAAAATTAATTCTAATATTCATATTTATATTAGTTGTAAAATAAATTTAATTTTTACAATTAAAATTTGAGTTGGACTGAAAAAAATCTAAATCAAACGAGGCCCTTGTATTTTGGTAGCGAGTTTATCAAAATTGAAGTTCATGAGGTACACAGTGTTAATATTTGTTGTAAAAAAATAAATAAATTGTAAAAATTACTAAATATAAGGACTAAAATGCAATTGTCTAGGTACCTGCTCAAAATATGCTTAGAAACTCTTATGAACAATTTAAATTTCTCCTTCATCATTTATGATTACGTCTGCTTACTTTCAAGATCATGTTTGTGTTTGAGTGGTCAGATTAAAATTAAATTTAAATAATGAAAAATTTATTTTATAATTTGTGTGAAAGCTAAGAAATGTAATTATTTTTTTATTTTAATATATGAGTAAGTTGTGTGGTTAATTTATTTTTTATTTTAAAAATTATGTGACATGTAAAATATCATTAATTTTAAAGTTAAAAAACATGTAATATCTGATCTATAAATTAAGGCCAAACGCCAGGATCAAAATATTATTAATTTAAAAAATAATAATAATAAATTATTATTTTATTTTACATATTCAATAATTTTCAATAAAAATATCAATTTTATTTTACATTCTAGATCAAAATATTCGAATAAAATATTTTGATTTAGGATGTGAGATAAAGTTAATTTTTTTATTAAAAATTATTGAGTATGTGAAGTAAAATAGTATTTTTTTATATTAAAATTTATGTAAAATAATTTAAAAAATTTATTTATTATTATTATTATTTTTTAAACTCGTAAATTCTAATAAAAAATAAAATAATTTTAAAAATACCATATAAATTTGAAGATGTAAATGAAAAACAGATGTGACAATACTAGTTCATGAATTAGGTTGGAATCAATCTGATTTTGAGACTATTTATTTAATAAAAAAAATTTTGCTTACTGAGTTATTAAATTGATCAAATATCAAATTCCAAATTTAACTCATATATTAAACGTGTAACTGACCTAACCTAAATTCGTTAATTAAATTTTTGAGTTATAAAAATTTATAATTGTTAAAGGAAAAAAATATTCGTGTCATCCAATCATAACATATGAATAGGTTAGACTGATCTTCAAAACACAGTCAGTCCAATAAGGGTTCTCGAATAACCCAGGCAATCTGCTTGGAGTGGGGTCCGCTGGTCGAACAGCATGAAGCCAATTGAATGACTGAGTTGAACTATCGTCTTGCCATTAAACTAACTGTCATGTCATAGGCTCATAGCCACCCTATATAACATGACGACCCCCTATAGTAATAAAGAGGAGGTGACGATTGCCGGGCAACGTGAGCAAGTCCAGCCACCGACGCGTCACCCTATTGTTCCCTCATTCATAAAGCATACCTGAACTACCTAATCTCATTTATCCCATTCTCACTATAAATAATTTCATTTATAATCACATCTAGTTTAGCAATAATTTCTTTTCCAACATTATCCATATACATCATCTTTTCACCATCAAATATTTTTATTATTTAAAATCATTTTTTTTAAATTCTACCAACACATCATTCATTTTACGAATACAGTTAACAACCATCAGCCACATAAGATCAATTTTTTCTTTGATATTCCCCTGCCCAAATTCTAGAACATTCTTCTTAAAAATCCTAAACCCTCGACATTAAACTCTAAACTTAATTTAACTTAATAATTAGTTTAAAATCAAATAGATTTCAGTTGGCTTAATCAAATTTAACTTAAATTTAAAAACTTCATCACTGAGTTGAGCTATTGAGGTAAAAACTCGCTGGAGCTCAAATCGCTATCAGCATTACATATGCGCGTGGATATCATTTGTCTGCTAATCTTAATGCTCACTAATTTAATCAAAATTAAATTAAAAAAAAGGACAAGTTTTAATATTTTTTTAAAAATAATTAAATTCAATTTGCGTGGAAGATAAGATACGTAGATATGGGTGTTGATTAAACAAATTTTAAGGGATAACAGGAAATTTAATCCCTCTAATTTGAATTTATGTGCAAATAAATCTCTCTTAACTTCTAAATAAACTAAATTAATCTTTTCATTTAAAACATTTATGACCTATTTGTTTTTAAAATTTAAATTATATTTAAATGTAAATATTTTTTATTTAAAATTATAAATAATATGAAATAAAATTAATAATTATAATAAGATATCTAAAAATTATGATATAAATTAATTATTATTTTTAATATATATGAAAAATATAAAATAAATTTAATTTTTTATTTTAAATTATGTATGATACGAATTAATTTTTAATATTAAATTTTATACACTTAGTGTTAATAAATATTAAAATAAATTGAATTAGACCCAGATTGAAACGAGAATTTAAATTAATCTCAATTTAAAAAACTTTTCAAAACAAATTCCTCCTAAATATAATTTGTTCTGGCATATTTGATTCCAAATATTAAATTTTCATTAAAATGAAGATAAATTACTATTTTATTTTTGAAATTTTTATGTTGCCCAAAATAATGAACTTATTTCAGAAATTTTTTCCTTTAAAAAAAGAAAAATTAAATTAGAAAGATAAACTTAAACAGCAAAGAAAAAAGATTATAGAAATTGCAAGAATTAGATGAGAGAAATTTTTGAACATAAAGAAAAGTTTACTGACAATATTTCATTAATCCTAATAATTTACATCAATAACAACTACATTAACCAGTAAAAATCAAACTAGGGTCTTATATGTTCATACAAATTATATTTAAAAGACTCATGTGTTCGCACAAATTATACCTAAAGAACTGATCTTACAAAATTTTTAAAATTAAAATTATTTTACATTCTCTCTTCAACTTCAAGAGCCAAATACAATTTACCCTAAATATTAACATCAATTGTCTCCTAATCTCTGCTACCAAAGAGTCTCTCATTCGAAGTCTACTGACCAGAACTTTATTTGTGTTCTCCCCCATCTCTAACATCAGGCAATCATCAACTCAACAAGGTACGAACTTTTTTTTTCCCTACTTTCTCCCATCTTTGATATAAGGCAATCATCGATTCAACAAGATACCATACAGATAGCACCTAAAGGCGTTTAGCAAATTATCGCAAATAATACGAGATTTTGATCCCTACAATGTCCTTCTCTAGAGATGCATTTAAAAAACTTGCACTACTTTCACTAAAGTCGAATTCGTTCTCTGTTAGAACCTTCTCTAAACATCTCTTCCCAAGTCGAAGAGCAGCTCAACAGCCCCAAGTCGAAGAGCAGCTCAACAACAGCTCCTTGCCAAACAAGGAGCGCTCAACAGCAGCTCCTTGCCAAACAACAGCTCAACAGCCCCAAGTCGAAGAGCAGCTCAACAGCCCCAAGTCGAAGAGCAGCTCAACAGCCCCAAGTCGAAGAGCAGCTCAACAGCAGCTCCTTGCCAAACAAGGAGCGCTCAACAGCAGCTCCTTGCCAAACAGCAGCTCAACAGCAGCCCCACGTCGAAGAGCAGCTCAACAGCAGCTCTTTGCCAAACAGCTACTCAACAGCAGCCCCACGTCGAAGAGCAGCTCAACAGCAGCCCCACGTCGAAGAGCAGCTCAATAGCCCCACGTCGAAGAGCAGCTCAAAGAGCACATCAGATCGTACTCTCCGTACTACTATGTCAACTCAGCATTTAAGACAGTATGGGAGTCCACTCCCTAATCGTCTTTTGTAGGAATAAGTGTCAGATGTGACAGACTACCTATTGTACCCTCTCCTCCCCAGGCTGTAAAAAGGGGACTCAGGCTCTCTCACAAGGGGCCACTCTTTCTCTACCATCTCTCTCTCTTGTACTCATTTGGTCTCCCATTAGAGACGCTCAAGCTTTGTAAGACGAGATGAAATTAGTGGATTCAAATCGCCTGGACGGCGTCGTGATTTTTCCCCCAGACACTCGGGTTTCCACGTAAAAATCCCCGTCTCATTTCTCTCTGTGGTGTAGGGCTGTTATCGGGCCGATTTCGAGCGAGTCAAACTCAACTCGAAATCGAAAATTTCGAGCTCGGCTCGGCTCAAAATCGGTCCGAAATCGAAATGGGATATGATTCGAGCTGGCTCGGCTCGAAATGACTCGATTTCGAGCCGGCTCGAATCATGATTCGAATCAGCTCAGAATTGTAAAAAAAATGTTGAAATGTTATGTATCTAAGAGGATTTGATCCCTAGACCTTGAGGAAAATAAACCTTAAATCTCCTCTACTCTACCACTAAACCACTAACTAAATTATATAAAGTAACAATTTATTTATGTATATATTTATATAATATATCAATATTATTTATGCTATATATATAATTTCGAGCCAAATCGAATCATGTTTCGAGCGAGCTAGGGCCAACTCGAAATTGGCTCGAAATGAACTTCAAGCCAAAATCCTTAGTTCATGATTCGATTCAAAATTTTTGAACCGATTTCGAGTGGATTCAAAAATCGAACGAGTTCCGAGCGAGTTTCGAGTTTCGAATATTTTTAACACCCCTACTGTGGTGGTGCATTTTTTGCATCAACATTCTCACCCATTCAAGTTTTATATAAGTATATAACCCATTTTCCAAAATCTTGTATCCGATGTAGGATATTTCTTTTCCAATATAACATCTGAGTACTCAGTTACCGACTCTACGCGTCATATATTATAACTCCAAACATGTTACCATAATAATAACAATAATTTATATATATGAAAAAATGAAATTTGTGTGATTGACTTAACTTTTTGCACAATAAGTGATCATTTTAAGAAAATTTGAATTGTATTTGTTAATTAAGCACAATAAAGTGTTGCTAAAATAGAATTAAGTGGGATGATTTAGGATTGATTTATTTCACAAGCTCACTTTCTTCATCCTCTTCTTCAACATTGGGCCAGCTTTTTAGAGGAGATTAAAGAAGAGAAGGGAAAAAGGATTATAGGTAGAAATTAATTACTCATAAATGACATAAATAATAAATTTCAGTATATATGACCTTCAATATTGAAATATAACTACAGGTTTGCAATTTATGGTTTAATATTCTGAGTTCTTTGTTGTTAATTACTGGGTATGAAGAGGTTAGCAAAAATTTCATAGAGTTAATTAAGCATTTGTTGTATTTTTCAACATAGACAATGCTACTAGGGCTATTTTGGATTTCGCTAATAACTTTAAAAGATAATATAAGCTAGAACTTGAATAACACGAAAGTAATGAATTATGGGTTAACACACCAATTTTCTTTCCACCTGCTTGTAGTTCCTGCTTCTACAAGTGTCACACGGCTAACACTTTCGAACATCCTACTTGTTACTCCACCCGATCCCAATAATTTCTCCAACAACAAAGCCGCGGTCTAAATCTAGATGCGGTTAACTACATGCTCTTCGTTTGCCATACAATTCTACCAAGCAAAACAATGCTCTCCGCAAAACCACAATTATAAATATCACGACTTGAAACGTAGAAAGCAAACTATAACTTGATGCATCCAAAAATATGTTTCAGGTGCAGTAAAGAACAAATGGCCGAATCGATGGACCGATGACAAATTGAAATCCCAACAGAAAGTATAAAATTACTGATGCTATATAAGCCAGATGAAATATTTTCCTTTGTCCAACTGTATCAAAATCTATCAAAGGAGCTCATGAAAACGTTTCACCAAATTTCAGCTAAATCTCAGTCATTTTACTTGAGAAACAGATGAGATGCAATGATCAACCAACTCAGAAAGCATTCACGCAGAAAAAGCAGAAGTCCATGTCATGAAATTGTCTTGAATACATACTTCATTAAATTCATTTGGTACCATACCTTTACTCAAAAGGGTTTTAGGAGATTCGCATCACAAATCTTCCTAAAATATTACCCATAGGCAGGGGGCCCCTGCTCACAGAAATCAAACTACTCGTTAAAAATAGATCATTTCAGGATGAGATATAGGTAAGCAAACAAAAAGTGTGATAAATCACTAACCACATATGAGAATCATGGCTGTTGTTTCGATTGTCGCCCAATACAAATACATGACCCCGAGGAACACGCTACAAATCGCAGAGTGAAAGAAAGACAATTTCAAGGAACTATATAACAAGACCAGTAAAAACATAAAAAAAAAAATACGATCAAAACGGATACAGACCGAGCAGATTATGCACAATCTGAGGCTTATTGTGAAAAAGTATATCATTCACAAAAGGCACTCGAGATGTCAACAACATGGAGCAAGCCAATGGCCCAACTCTCCTATCTTTCATTAATTCCTTCAACAGTTTGCACATTGGCCCAGGCATTGATAACTCCTAAATGTTGTTCAAGAACATTATCTGCTGGTACATAAGTGCATGAAATGCATACCTATAGGAAGAAATGAATACAATGTAAGGACTAAAAGTCTTGCAGATTATGCACCATCTGAGGCTAGTGAAATATATAGCTTTCACAAGGGCACAACAGATGTCAACAACATGGAGCAAGCCAGGTCTGATTCTATATCAAATATCTATCCACCCTCGAACATAATAATGTTGCATAGTTCAACCCAGGTAGAAAAAACCCCATGCTGTTCAAGAGCATTGCACTGCCAGCACATTGAATATATGAAAATGCAAATGCGAATCACCATGAGAAACATACTGTAGCTCTAAAGCAATATTTTGGTTTTTGTGCAATGAAGTCTTCATTCCTTGCAATTCCATTTATGAAAAGTAAACCATGGTGAACCTACAAAGAATAAAGATAGCGACTAAGGTTACATTAAAAAAAATACAAAAAGATGCTTTGTGAAATTCAAATGTTAAGATATTTCATAGGTTTTCTTAAAAAGATGCTTTATAGTGGTACATCAACTTTCCACCCTATTAGCTCTATTCTAAGAACTAGTTAGAAAGATATGTAATACGCAAAGACAAGGGTCAAGCTTAAATTATTGATGGTGGATCAAAACAACAAACAAATATTGTTGAAGAAATTGTAAAGACAAAACTATTTGTCTTCCATTCACCCAAGAAAGAGAGAGTTGGCATAGCAAGACAACAGATTACGATGGAATTCAGGAAGCTTGAAGATATAGACTTATTATTTCAACTTCATACCCATATGTAAGACTTACGGTCAGCAATCAATTGAAAAAGAACAGTGCATCAAACAAAAAACACCAACGAACTTCAAGAAAATAGGAACTATTCATGAGTTGTCTATGCACTTCTTCGGAGGTCAGATTTGCAATCAAATTTGGATTTTGACCTGGTGATAAAAGTAGCCGAGTGCATTATATAAAGAAGCATGATAAAAACAGCTAGACTAAGTAATTTAATAGTAGAAAATACAGTAAACTGGGATGATAATAAAAAATACAGTACGTTGTCTTGAGGTTGCAATTACAAAATAACCTCATAAATTTTACAAGTATAATTCCCTGTAAATCAAACTAGCTCCTAAATCACTCTAAGGCTCTGTTTAGTTGGGAGAAATTTTAGCCATATCTCATCCGACACAAATACTAACACTAAACAATCATTTTATTTCACATCCAGCACAATTTTTAATATAACTAACTCACTTTATTTCACATTATATACATTTTTTCAAAAATTCTACAAAATTTTTTCATATCATCTTTTTTTTCCTCCAACCAAAAAAACCCTAAAAGCCCATTTTTAACAAAAATAGGAAAAAGTAAATTGTTTTAGCTGTTGACGTTTAAGTTGAAGGTTGTGAAACAATTTCTTAAGACTACTTATGGATTGATGCATAAGTTGTGTCATACAAGACAAGAAATTTACAAGGAAAGTAGTACCTCAACGAAGTCTCCTGCCAGTGCTACTATTCGCTTGATGAAAACAGCATCCTGCTTTAATCCAGAATCCTGCGAATATATGTGGGGCAGTAAAGCTGAGCAGCTGACAAAAAAAAAGAAATAAAAAATAGTAATTGCAGAAAATAAACAAAATCAACTAACCTGCATAGTAGGTGACGCTTTGAAAAGCACAATATCATTCACAGAAGGATTTCTGAAATAATATGTAACCTACAAAACCAAAATAGTTGTCATTTCAAAGTTCTAACTCCATAAATAAACATTTGCAAAGCATAGCTCAATATTCAAAACTATATAAAAAAGGAAGAGACCAAAGAGAAAGGCATCACTTTAAACAATCTTCAGACATTCTACCTCATTTCCAGTTTATGTATCTCTCAACAAGCAAATCTCGATTCTAATAAAAGGCAGGATCCATTAGTATGGACATAGCAAGTGCAAAATAAACTAAAGCAATGTGAAACCAATGGAAAAAGAATGAATTTTTATTGAAGAAAAGAATTGTAGCCCAATAAATTGACTAGCAGTGGGTTAGGGTTCTAATCAATACATTATCCAGTGAATTAAACCCATAATCCCTGGATAATCAGTGGATTAGACCGATAACTCACTACTAGTAAAACATTCTCTTTTGCAATCATCTTTCTTGATATAGTGATCTCCTCTGTCAGTAATATTTCCCAATGTTGACGTTTTTCACATGAATTTGTGTTCTTTCTAGTCTTTATATTTCTCGTTATTTATCGTCTTTTTCATTACATTGGGTTTCTCAAGGATGTCCAACAAAGGTGCATAAGGGTCCTTACAAACAAGAAAATCTTCCATCTAGTACTTCGAGATGTTCTAGTTGCTGCCATTCAGGCTGATTATTTTGGTGTTCACGGACTCTATCTACTATAGGGATAATCGAATCTAGAGCTCTAATACCACTTGCCAAAGATCAACTGATCAAGTGTAGGATAAAAGTTAACAACCTTTAGGAGATGTTAACACGTGGTTCCAGCGCTGCATCTCTGCCGTACACGTGGCGCCTAGCTGGCCTTCAGCTTTTATTCGTTTTAACTAATCCATCTATCTGTTCTCACAGGTCAGACCTCGGTCAAACCTCGGCCACGAAGGTTCAGCCAAACCTCGTCCACGACGAGCCAGGACCATCCCTGGTAACATCGTCCCCGATGTTACAAAACGATGCCTGTCACAATCAAGCTTGGTCCGACCGTGTCGTTCCCCGTACAAAGACATTTTTTCCAGACCCGCAAATCAAGGATCCGCATGCCTCAGCTGTCACGGATCCCCAGAAGTAGTACCAATATTAAAAGATAGCATCCTCCTTTCGCGGCTTCTGGCCCCTCCGGCGGCCGACAAGCGGCGCGAACCCAGAGCTGGTCCACCTCCTTTCCTCCGAAAAACCAGGACAAAGCTAAGCATTCTACCGCCTACAAATACCTCTGAACAGTCTTCAACTAAGGGGGATCAGAAGACGACAAATCAAATATTAGATCAAGGAGATCAATAGGAGCGACCAAGGTGCAAGCTGCTACTTGGATTCTCCCATTCTCATTGTATTAGAGCGCCAACTGAGGAGCTCTTTCTCCCTCTCTTTTTCCCAAATATTGTATTAAGCCTTCACGGCTACCCTTTTCACTCTAGTGAAATCCCTTCACTGATCGCTCGGTGGATGTAAGGGACCTCCTCCCTAAACCATCTTAAATCTTTGTGTGCTCTTCTGGATGCCCCGAACTCTCTCTCCTTATAAGCCTTAACCATCAGGCTTATACCTCTGCGCGCCGCCGTCTCTCAGGATTCTCTCTCTTTTTTAGTGTTTCTCGGGATCCTCTGCATCCTACGTCAACAGGAGATGTAAAAGTAGAACATTTCACCCTTTGCTCTATAAGATAAAAAGGTACAAAACAGAGCAAAACTATAAAGCAACAAAGAAATATAACGTGAGAATTCCAAAATAGGGAAGAAACCCATGAATTCGTGCTTTAGGCAATTTGCTTAACCATCAAGAGAGATTACATATATTTTGGACTTTCTCAGAGCACTGGAGGATTACTGCATAAAATTCTCTACTTGAAGGTGGAATACAAGATATACTTCATAGACAAACTATTCGAACTCCCTTCGGACAATTCTATGGATGTCGTGTGTTCTTCTTACAAATAGGATTACAGAAATCTCTTCCCTCTCACAAGAAGGCTTCAGTGAATGAACATAGTTGGGCTCTCCACAAATTAAGCTTTTCAACTAATAATATTATTTAGACACAATGATTAGGGAACCTTCCTCGTACAACTGTCATTTGCACTTGTGGCATATTTCACAGCAATTCTATCATAACACCATTTAAGACTTTAACAAGGAACATCTTTTTGAATAATTCTTTCGATGAACACCTATTCAAAGTGGTCCTTTCGAGGAACACCTCAAACAACTTTTTGAAGAATACCTTTCTGAACAACTCTTCGAGGAAAATCTTCTCGAGTAACTCTTCGAAGAACACCATCTCAAAAATCCCTTCAAGGAACATGATCTTGAACAGCTCTTCAAAAGAACTTATTAAACAAAAGTCGAAGACTCTCTTCACGGATCCCTCTTGAAGCAGCTTCTTCAAGGGAAGCCTTCTCAAAGAAGTTCTCTTTAAGAGGATCACCATATCAAAAAGTCATTCAACTAACAACTCTTCCTCCTCATAAAGAGGGATGCCCGAAAACTACAAAGTTGAACATTAATAATAGAGAGCTCTCCTCAAAAGAGAAAAACTATGATATGTTTGCATAAACCTAGAATACAAGAGAGATTAATGAGAGCTTCTATAGAAACCCCCATAGAAATTAGTGCATGAGAACCATTGACAACATCAAACTTAGGGTGTGTTTACTTGAATGAAATGACAGTTTCTTTTCACCCTTATTCCTTATGGAATAGTTATTTTCATGTTTACTTTGATGGAAACTTTTTCCTAAAAGCTAAAAATATTATTCTAAAATTACTCTTGTTCATACACATATACACGTACATATATATATATATGCATAATACAAGTATGCATCTTTATATGTATGCTACGTATACATATAGATTTATATAAATTAAATTCATTTAATTATTTATATAAAATCAAATTTAATAATAATAAATAATATAAAATTTTATTAAGTTATATTTATGAGTGTTTTAATAATTTTTTTCTATTCGCTTCATATTTCATGTTCAATTCCATCCAAATAAATAAAAGAATTGTCCTTTTATTTCCCTTAGAATGACAATTTCATTCTCATACAATGATAATTCCATTCTAACCTTATTACATTTCATCCAAGCAAATGTACTGTTAGAGCATATCAAATGCAGTAAAGTGCTGCAAAAAGCAACATTCATACCTTTTCAGCAATAATCCTGTCTCCCACGTGAAGTGTAGGGTACATAGAGGAAGAAGCAATGAACCGCATTTCCGCAAACATTGTGAAAATCATAAGCAGCGCAAGCAAGATCTTAAGCCCGTCATTATCCGGCCACCAACCCCCTAAAGAACGCATCCATTTCCCCTTGCCATAAGCCACAGCTCCCAGCACAGCGGACTCCCTCTCAACGCAGAAAAAAGAAGGCGAACGAAGAAAACCAAGAAACTCATGGCATGGCATCCACCTCAAAGAATGCCAGGCCATCAATCCAACCCTGAACCTCCACGGCCTCAAGAAACCCATGCGGCAAAATCTGCAGGACGAAGAAGTCTGGCAGGAAACCAATCAAGCAAAAACGGGCTTCAATCTGACAGAGAGGCGACGGATTCGATGGAGGCGTCGGTCGTAGAGGCAGTGAGGAGGGTGGATAGAAAGGCAGAGTGAGGGAGAGATACTCCGCGTTCGGGTAAGCAGCTCGGCGAGGACGAGGAGAAAAAAGGCTAGAAAGGAGGTCGAGCCGTCGTTCTGGGGCCGCCACCAGTCCCCGTTGACAGCCCGGATTTGGGAGCAGTTCGTGCAGGGAGAACTGAGAAGAAAGAATGCTAGAAGGAAGGTCACGAAGTAGTAGAAGAAGTTCTCAGGCATAATAGCTCCAGTGGTATCGGAGAAGGATGAGAAAGCTCAAGGAAGAAAAACTTGGAGAGATCTTCAATCGCAGCACGCCATTAGCATCTTAACGAAGAAGAAAGAAAGGGAATCCTAGGCTGGAACACACAGGGGATCGACGAACTTTGGGACCTGCGTGAGGATGAACCCATGAAGCTTACCCCTTTCTTCCTCTACAAGTTTCTCTCTCTCTTTTTTTTTTTTTTTTTTTGATCCACCAAGTTTCTCCGATTTACCTTTTGGTACATGGCATAAAAAAGTCACACAAAAATTGTCATCATCAAAATTATATATTTTAAAAAATACTTAACCACATAAATTTTAATATTATATAATTATTTTCTCTTATATTTAAAATGACTCATAATTTAAATTGCATTCAGCCTAGTAAAAATATTACAAATTAATTTTAGTTTTTTAAAAATTTTAATTTGAACACTTAAAATTATATATAAAAGTGCTACAATTTTAAGTGCAATTCTCAATCCCTCAATTTTTATTAATTTTTTTACAAATAATATAAAATTTAATTATTTTTTACTCACATCCCTCAATTTTCACCCAATTTTAAATATTTAATTAAAAAACTAAATTTTAATTTCCCATCTCTTACTTCCTAAAAATTTAAAATTTAAATATAAATATTTTAAAAGTATATATAATAAAAATTATAAAATTAATTTTATAACATATTAATAAAACTTTAACAATTGTTTCTTAATTAAGACAAAAAGTATACAATGTTTACAACTTTATAGGCTTAAATTAAAATTTTAAAGAATAAAAATCAATTCGCAATGTCACTCCAATCTTAGGAGCTTGGATGCAATTTACCCTTAATTCTCATTTTTTTTCAAAACATATCTATGTTTAAAAAAATGTAACTAAATAATGCAAAATACTATTACTTAATTACTATCAAAATAATGCTATTACTTCATAAAATTATTATAATTATATAATTAAAATATACATTTTTTTTTCTCACACAACATGTGACATGTGTAACTAAACTTGGGCAATGAGCAGACCGTATTTGGCATAGGCCGAGCTTAACCGAACTTTAACTAAGTCAAATTAGGTTCAGGCTAAGCTTAGCCAGATTTACGGACCTACTTTTATTACCAATCCCGCCCGCACGGCCACCCACACGCCCAAAAAGCTTGAAAATTTATATCCAAACATAAATTTAAGTTCTAGGCATTCTGGCATGATATATTATTATTTGCGTCTTTCATAATTATATATTAGTATAATTTTATTTAAATTGTAATTACTAAAATCCTATAATATCTTATCTAACACATTAATTTAAAAATAGTTAAACAAATTAGTGAATAATAATATCTAATACATGTTAAATTAATATATTAAAATATTTAACGATAAAAATTTAAATTATTATTTTTAATTTTACAAAATAACACAGATCATCAATCAAATTATATAAGACTCATCTAATAATAATAGCAATAAATCAATATATTTTAAATATATAAATTATAACATAAATTTATCATTAATTACACTTAGACAATTAAATAAATTTAAAAAAAAAATCAATATTATCACAAAAATAACATAAATCAATAAAAATAATTAATTAGAAGTCAAGATATGAAAAATAGACCTGAACAATTAGACCTGGACAATGAGCAGGCTGAGTTTGACATGGATCGAGATTAACCGGGCATTGACTAAGTTAAATTGGGCTTGAGCCGGGCTTAGCCCAGCTTACGGGCCAAAATAATTAATCAAACTTATTTAAAATTTATCGATTTTTGACTAGCTCATCGTCATCGGGCCATATATGTGTAACTCATTTCCCAAAAATAAATTAAAAAGTATTTCAATATTATAGCATTGTTTGTCACTTCACAAGTACTATACATCACATGTTAACCATAACGGCTCATCACGCGGCCCTCTGAGCTTCTCACCCACATTTGAAACCAGAGAAAGTGACCCAATGTCTGGAACTCCACAATCCCCATGCCACGCTGGCGTTCCATTCTCGTAAGCATTACACGTCAGCCGTGTCAACCGAGTTCCATCGAGGCGGCAGGTCCACAGATCGCCATACGGCTGAAACTGGTTCGGCATCGAAACTGTTTCGGCCGAAACGCTGGCGAGGTTCGCCGTGAAGAGGAGCCACTTCGAATCCGGGCTGAAGCACACGTGGTTAATTCTTTCCCTGTCCACGTCACTGGACCCCGGTGGACCCGCCACGTGGACTCGCCTCAGGTCCGAACCGTCCGACCGAACCAGAAATATGCTGAACGCCTCCGGGTTGGTCGGGTTGTGTCGGTTCGACGAGAAGGCGATCAGCTCGCCGTCCGGCGACCACGACGGCATTGTGTCCACCCAATCCCCCTCCGTCAGCCGCCGAATCCCGCCGCCCGAGGATTGCTCCCCGTTGATGGCGTCGAGGATGTAGAGGTTCTTTTGACCAGACCGGCCGGATCGGAACACGATGTGCTTCCCGTCCGGCGAGCAGGAAGGAAACGCGTTGTTGCCAGCGGAGCTGCAGGTGAGGATCTTCAAATCGGCGGCGATCTCGTCACGATCGGCTGTAAGATCGGAGGGATCGAAAGAGACTCGGGCGATCTCGACCGTCGTCTTGCTTGATTCGAAGATAGGGCCGATTGAAGTAAATATCACGCCCTTCTCCGCCGGGCTCCACGAGGTGTAGAACATTGCGGGAGATTTGAGCACGGTCCACCGCCTGGATCCGTCCGATCGGAGGATCATCAGGCCGGGGGATTTGTTGAAATCGCCATTGATTGCTATGAATTTGCTGTCAGGGGAGAAGGACGCGAAGGTCCCGTTGTACCGGATCATGCGGAGATTTGCTACCGGAGAGATCACGGGCTGGAGGTGCGGCACCCTTTCGTCCGATTCCCCTCGGAACCGATGATAACCGAGTCGAGCCGAATCAGGTGAGAAAAACGGGTTGTAGTGGTGGAGATTAGGGTTTAATCTCGCTGTAATCGGCTCGAAGCGTTCTGACTCGAGATCAAAAAGCTCGATGTGCCTGAAGTTCTTCCCCTTCCTCCGCGTGGCAACGCCTATCCGCTTCCCGTCGTGCGCCGCTGCCGGCGTTAAAGCGTGGACCCCTGGCGGGGTAATCCGTCGAGCGTTGTCCTCTTCGCCGGCGAGGTTGTCGAGATTCTCGGGCAGATCGATGCGGTAGATGCTCCACCAACCATCTTCAGCCTTGCGGTGGAAGAAGATGGTGGAATTGCCAGCGAAAGACGGCCAACCGCCTCTGCCGGAAACTACGGTGCGGCGCGATGGATCAGAAACCCTAAAGACGACGATCTCTGTCTCGAGGTCGCGGAAATCGCCTTTCCACGGCCGGGACCCGTAAGACGCAACGGCGACGAGCTCGCCGGATTCGGAGACCGCCGGGCTGAAATCGACGACGCCGGTGGGAGTGAGCCGGACCGTTTCCTCCGTGTCGAGCCGGGTGAGGTAGACCGCACTCCAGCTCTTGAACGGCTCGGGCGGCGGTTCATGGGCCGAGACGTAGAACAAACGGCGGTTTTTGACCGTGGGCCGGTCGTGGAAAAGGCTGTCGGGGTTGGTCGGGAGCGGCTTGGGTTTACCGTGGATCGGTCCGACCATGTAGAGCCGGGCCGAACCGGTTCGCTCGGAGACGAAGGTAACGCCGTCGCCGCCGGCGTCGGCGAACTGGGCGTTAAAATTAACTGAGGCGCCGTCTGTGTGGCGGCGCTCCGTTAAATCGGCGGCAGGCTCAGCGGGGAGGAGGGTGGAGAAGACGTCGAAGCCGTATTCCGGCAATCCGACAGTGGAGAAAGCGATAGTTCCGCTGGGCTCCATCAATCGGACGGCGGAGATTAATTGGTCGAAATGGAAGAGTGTGCGAGAGTTTGGGTACAAGCCCATCGTCTTTATACGGGTGATTACACGGATAACGATAAAGTCTTATCTCCACATCTCCTTGAATAATCTCCTTCTTTGACACGTGTCATAATTGTGATGAACTTTAACGAGACACGTTTTTGGACTAGATATTGGGACTTGAGGATGATTGGCAAATAGCAAGGGAGGAAAAAGTCGTGATAGTTGGGAATTTTGGATATTGGGTGCGGTTTGGGTGAACTAAAGTATTGTTGTTTTGAATAATGGAATGCATTAGTGTGAATGGGGATTAGGAGGGAATCTAACAATGCCAAAAATAAATATTAAAAAGTGTCGAGATATTTTTATTAGAATTTTTTGAGAAAATGTGTGATAAAAAATAGAGTAAATTAATTATATTAAAAATTATAAAATAATGTTATACAGTTTATTAAGAATTAGGTAAAATATAATATTTTAATATTAAAATGTATATATAATAAAATATAAAATAATTTTATATAGGGATAATTACACCAGATTCTTGAGTTTAATGCTTAATAACATAAAATTTCACATTTTTAAAATTATAAAATGGATCCTGAGTTTTAATAAATTATCAAATAGATTTTTTTATTATTTTTTTATTATTAAAAATTTTTAAAATTATCATTTTACCACTCTCCCTTCTCTCTCCCCTCCCGATCCTCATGCACACAGGCCGAGCAGCCGCAGACGGCGCGCTGCGTGTGCGACTCA
>JAEMOT010002199.1:32507-49285 GCA_019297695.1 Apostasia ramifera
TCGACGACAGAGATCGAGCGGCTCTGTTTGGGGAATTAGGGTTCGAAAATAACTTGCAGGTGTCTGGATTTTTGATCGAGCTAAAATCGTGATTCAAAGGCGAGAAAAGTTGGGGAAATACCTTAAATTTCTTTAAGGTATTTAGGGATTTTCACCCAAGGCCCCAACCGGGATATAACACACAATATTCAAACTCAAAATAATTTCATTCCAGGATCCACCAAAAAGTACTAGTTCTTACCTTTATATAGGCGATTACAATAAAAATTAAAATTTGCAGAAATAAATGCTAAAATAAAAACTGATTACAATATGCCAAATATAAATATCTAAAAATAGAAGAAAAATAAACGAGATCAGCCCAAAATTTTGAATATTCCCATTCAAATCAATAAATTGATTTAAATGGTTGCTGGGGACACGATGACATCGGACCGTCGATTTATTCCAGACAGGGTTTACAATCGACGTCCGAGATCTCACCACGTGGCGTCAATCTGGATGGAGGATTGATATAGGCAGATTTGGCAGCAGGCACGATTGATGGCTGATCAGTGGATTGAAAATATGACCTAGATGTTACATTATTCGGTCGCTCGAACTTTTGTGCTTTTAAGTACAAGGGTGATCGCATCGTGAACGGTCCATCGCCACCGCGATTGACCTCAAAGCGAGCGACAGTCGCACCAAAAAAGCCCGATAAGAAGAAAGAACTCCACCTGATTAACGCTAGTGAGATCGAGAAAGAAATCACATCAGGAGGGTTTGTTTGGGCCGTTGCTATTCATGAACTCCAAGAGGCTCCCACTGCTGAGCACCCACCTGAGGTGACCCCACTGTTAAGTGAGTTCACTGAGATCTTTCCTGACGATCTCCCGGATAGTCTCCCTCCTATGCGTGACATTCAGCACGCTATAGACCTTGTTCCGGGATCCACCCTCCTGAACTTGCCTCATTATCGCCTTAATCCTACTAAGCATGCGGAATTAAAGAGGCAAGTTGATCTGTTACGGAAAGGGTTCGTTAGAGAGAGTCTTAGCCCATGTGCCGTTCCAGCTCTTCTTACTCCCAAAAAGGACGGCTCATGGCGGATGTGCGTGGATAGCTGTGCCATCAATAAGATTACTGTGAAGTACCGCTTTCCCATTCCCCGCCTAAATGATATGTTAGATATGATGGCTGGAGCCACTATCTTTTCGAAGATCGATTTAAAGAGTGATTACCATCAGGTTCGAGTCAAGCCTGGGGACGAGTGGAAGATGGCCTTTAAGACGAAAGATGGGCTATATGAGTGGATGGTCATGCCCTTTGGGCTGTCCAACGCCCCTAGTATGTTCATGCGTTTGATGACGCAAGTATTACGATCTTTTATTGTCATCTTTGCTGTCGTATACTTTGACGACATCTTGATATATAGCTGGACTAGGGAGGACCACTTAGACCATCTTCGCCAAATCTTTCAAGTCTTAAGAGCGGAAAGTTTATTTGCGAATCCTAAGAAGTGTGCCTTTCTCACTGACCGTGTAGTCTTCCTGGGATTTGTCGTCTCTCCAGACGGTGTCTCAGCTGACCCTAAGAAGTTTCACGCCATATCTGAATGGCAGAATCTCAGAACATCCATGACGTTTGTAGCTTTCATGGCTTAGCTACATTCTATCGACGATTCATACGGGGGTTTAGCACCATCATTGCTCCTACTACGGACTGTATCCGGAAGGGAGCTTTTGAGTGGACGAAGGCAGCAACAAGAGCCTTCGTTGAAATTAAGGCTCGCATGTCTGCAGCTCCTGTTTTATGACTCTCCGACTTTTCTAAAGTCTTTGAGGTATCTTGTGACGTCTCAGGAGTTGGTATAGGTGGAGTCCTAAGTCAAGAAGGTCATCCTGTAGCCTTCTTTAGTGAGAAGTTAAATGATATTAGGCAACGATACTCCACCTATGATAAGGAATTTTATGCCGTGGTTCAGGCTCTCTGACATTGGAGGCATTATCTCCTACCCTAGGAGTTTACTCTCTATTCCGACTACGAAGTTTTGAGATACCTGAATTCACAGAAGAAGCTCAACCCAAGACATGCCAAGTGGGTTGAATTTCTTCGAGAGTACACTTTTGTACTCAGGCATAAATCAGGAATTGAGAATAAAGTAGCAGACGCTTTGAGTCGTCGAGTCTCTTTGTTGACTACGATGAGCGTCGAGGTTGTCGGGTTTGACAGGCTAAAGGAGACTTATATTGATTGCCCCAATTTTGGAATTATTTAGACGACGATGAGCTCGGAGCCGACTAGTGAGTACCCAGACTACCTCGTCCACGATGGTTACCTCTTTCGCGATCATCGCTTATGTTTGCCCCATACTTCTGTGAGAGATTTTATGATTTGGGAACTTCATACTGGTGGTCTCGCCAGTCACTTCGGGCGAAATAAGACCATCGAAACAGTTGAGAGTCGATTTTATTGGCCAAGTCTAAAGAAAGATGTAGCTCGGATCGTTGCCCAGTGTCGGACTTGTGATGTTACAAAACAGCAAAAGCAGAACACCGAGTTATATACACCCGTACCTATTCCTGATAGACCTTAGCAGAACCTGAGTATTGACTTCGTTCTAGGTCTGCCTCGAACGGTTGCCCGGCACAACTCAATCTGTGTTGTTGTGGACAGGTTTTCTAAAATGGCGCATTTTCTTCCCTGTTCGAAGACCTCTGACGCTTCTAGGATAGCCCACCTCTTCTTTGATGGGGTTGTTCGCTTGCATGGTCTGCCCAAAAGTATGGTTTCGAATAGAGACGTAAAATTTACAAGTTATTTTTGGAAGACACAGGCATCTCCTAGGAACTAAGTTAAAATTCTCAACAGCTTATCATCCTCAGACTGATGGCCAGACCGAGGTGGTCAATAGGAATCTAGAAAACCTTCTTAGGTGTCTGGTAGGAGAAAATAGTAAGAATTGAGATCTGATCATACCTAGGGCTAAGTTTGCATATAATAATTCTGTCAATAGGTCCATAGGCATGAATCCATTTAAGGTCGTGCATGGTTATAAGCCTAGGACCCTCACTGACCTAATTCCCTTACCACTGCATCATAGAATTTCCGAGTCTGCACAATCATTTGTCGAGCATATTAGGCATTTGCATCAAGAGATCAGTAAAAGAATAAGTCTCAGCAATGAGGCTTATAAAAAATTAGCGGATGCTCATAAAAAAACACAAGAATTTTCTGAAGGTGATTATGTGATGATTCGGGTAAGACCTGAGCGATTCCCTTCAGGAGCCATTAAGAAGTTACAAGCTCATGGGGCAGGTCCATTTAAAATATTAAAAAAGCTTGGATCAAATGCATATGTGGTTGATTTTTTACCATCGAATTTTGGGATCAGTACTACATTTAACATTTCAGATCTGGTGGCTTACAAAGAACCAACAACAATACCAGTGATTCATTTGAACCTTCTTCTCCCATTGAGAGAGAACCTACCCTTGAGTATCCACTTTCACAGCCTTCCACAAAAAAAGAGCAAATTGAGCAGATTCTTGATGATCAGATAATCTCGACTAGAAATCGCGNTGACGGTCCGATGTCGTCGTGTCCCCACCAGGTGCTCTCATTATTCAGTCTGCAAAGGTGAGCATTCACTTGAACTTGCACAAAAANAATATCAGAGATATTTGGTCAAGTGAAAAGGTTTGCCATCATCAGAAGATTTTTGGATCACTAGAGATGAGTTGCAGCAGCTTGATCCGGACTTGCTTGAGAGGTACTGCAGTGGAGTTGACCCTTACTCGACGGGGTCGAGTTCTTCGCACCCAGGAAGAGTTGGTGGGGACACGACGACATCGGACCGTCGATTTATTTCAGGTAGGGTCTACACTCGACGTCCGAGATCACACCACGTAGCGTCGATCTGGATGGAGGATTGATATAGGCAGATTTGGCAGCAGGCACGATTGNTATAAGGCATTAGCATTCATTGAACTACTAGCAAATCACAGCATTTATCAACAAAAAATAATGATATTAAAACACACACAGCTTGAAGTTGACATATAAATCGACAAGTAATAGATTGATGACAACAAAGTAGAATAGGGTACAATGCATAAGGACAGTATGTCAGAACATATCGAAGGGGACATGCATACTGAAGCTTAAAGGGTTTCTCCAATATATTTGGAAGTCAAATATGCCAACCTTGAATACAATGATGATTTTATATTTTGCTATCAAACTGGAGGTGGCGTGATGAAAAATACCCCAAAGAAACCTTTAAAAACTACCAAATTTGTGATAACGTTTCTAAAGGTGCTCCAAATTAAATGCATCACAATCAGAAACAACAGAGAAAACATTGGAAAACATAAGAATGAAGCACAAAACGTTTCCAAGTCAATTAAATCCAGAAAAATGGAGACCTTGGCAAATAAAGGCATACTTACAAATAGGTCCTAAAAAGAAAATTGAAGACAGATAAATGAAAATGCAAGTTTAGAGATCAGCAGATTCACATAACAGATCAGCAGAATCACATCTCTTGTGAATTCTCTGCTTATCTATCACTCTACTTTGTACGAATTTTACATATCTCTGAACATTTGCACTGCTCAGTTGAAACTCCATGCATCTCTATATATTTTCTTGCTCCTCCCTCCTTTGTTCTTTTTGTGTGTCATTTGGCCATAGTGTTTTTTCGTTTCTCTAAAAAATGAAACAAGTTGGATATACCTGACAACAACACTCCAACGGTGGGAATGTAAGAAAATATTCTCTAATTGTTCTCTAATATTTTTTGTTAATTGCAATATATATAAAATAGGAACTTAATTTGTTTCCTTATTTACTAGTTTCCTTGTTGCTTGTTTTTCTTTTGTAATTTTTTTATTTTTAAGTTTTCATATTATATTCACCTCTTAAAGTATAATAGGAAGGTTCTCTCATTATCTAACATCAAATCAATGCTATCACAATTCCGATGGTGTAATCTCCTTCAATCAAGTTATATAAATAATGACAAAAGAATGCATGATAAATTGATTCTAGATTCATTGATGTCAAAAATATAAGAAGTTCTGAGAAAAAATACTAGATCAAGAAAAGATAAGATCACGAACTCTCGAGAAGTAATAAAAATCAAACATAGAATGTCCCAAAAATTCTACAAGCGTGTAAAGTAATATCATGTCATTAGCATGCAATTAAGCATAAGAGCTATATAAGTGAGTGGTAAAGGCTCAAAACTAAAGAAGGGTGAAAGGCCATTAGTACCTTTTTCCCTCAACATCAACCCCATGAACAAGAAACTCATCAGCATATATTGCAAGTAATGCCAAACTTTGCTCATCCAAAACCAAATTACTAAACTTTTGCCATCTATCCGTTACAATCACGTAATTATGATCCTACACAAGCCAACTTAAAGCATGAGAATATGTCACACAAGAGATGGCACAATATTACGTGTGCCTTATCTCCCATGATCAGGAACAATATTAACTTGAATTGTAAATTGCATTCGTCCATTTAGGAAAAAACTACACACCCAAGCCAAATACAGTGAACATGCATATATAAAACAGGGGTGAGGGAAAGGGCCATGACTCTTGATGAGGATAGACTAATCATAAATGTTATATTAGTTCAAAACAACAAATTAATCTCTCACTGGTGGAAGAATAAAATTGTTTATGTCAAACCTCCATAAACTTATTCCTCTTTTTCTTTTATGATTTCAATTCGGGTAATATACGAGCTACTTCAGCGAGGTATCCATCAATGTAAAATAGTGTCGTTACTCATTGAGAACCAATGATCTTTTTTCTGAGTGTGATTGTAAATAGTGGTAAATTTCTAGCAAAAATACTGCACTAATTTGAATTCTCCTTTCAAATCATCCTATAGTTGCATACAACTAATTGGTTTAATCCTACTATCACTTATCTATTCTTTTTATAATGGCAGCAGTTCTCCCGTGCAAAAATGCGTTTCCTTTCCCGCGTTTCCTATTCACGTTTCCGCATTCGCTGTAGGGTTGCAATTTAGAAGATGAAGAGGCGAGAGATGAACATATTCCTGCCGGGAGAGCTCGACTGACGGAAACGGAGATTGGGGTGCCAGAGGAGAGATGAAACAGGCGCGACACGAGAATTTCCTGATGGCGTTCAAGCAAGGAGGCCAACAGGTGTGTGGGCAAGGATTTTCGACAACGGAGACGGACGGCTGCGAGGCGAATTCAAAATTTATGCTAAAGAGGGCGTCTAAATCCTCTAAAACCTAGCTATTGGAAGAAGAAGAAGAAGAAGAGGTCAAAGCAGCGAATGAGCCTTTTTCCCTCTTCAGGGGAGTCGCGAGCATTTCTGCTAGAGGCCCGGGAGCCAAAGAGACAACATATTTGCTGTCAGTGGCGAAAGATGAAGTTGAAAATTTCGCACAAAAATGAAGAGACAACGCTTCTTCTTCCCCTCCAGAGAAACATCAGCGGCTGCCACCTCTCAGGTCTATCAATGTCTACAAGCACGGGCTTTGAATCTATCGTTTCTTTGTTACTGCTAGCCGATGTCTACGGAGTTGGAGGGGAAAGCCCATCTTCGTCGAAGAACATGCACAATAGAAGGACCAAAGGTGCATTTCCTTTCCATTTCGCGTTTTCAATTTTTTAAGGATTTTGTCAGAGTTTCAATCTGAGAAGATGGAGTGGAGAAAGCTATTTAAGATGGAGATCTGCTATGATGTTTCCGGCGAGGGATTCTTGGCAACGTCTAGGCAGGGAGACGGAACGTCTAGGCAGGGAGACGGACCGTCGACTAGCTATGCGAGAAGAGGACATGGATGGGCGGGTGGGGAACGACAGCTACAAGTTGGGCAGATGAATGGGCCAGCCATCCGCAACGCATCCGCTATATATATTTTTGGGACATGTTATGAAAAGAATGAATATCTGAAATTGTGATTTATACGGTATACAATGTAAATATTTGGGAATATGATATTTGTATGTACTTGGTGGTCGTGTATATAAATATGAAATTGTGGAATTTATAATTTGCCTTGATTAGTCATCTATATATTATAGAAAGAAAAAATGCTTCCGCTATTGCATGATTGATTATGATAATTCATGACACATAGTTCATTTTATTAGATTTTGGGTCGTGACATTGTCCCTTTTGTAGAAGCTCTAATCATACTAGAATGTTCCAACTTTTGTTTCATTAACTAAAAATTGCTTAACATACAAGCAAAAATGAGAAGTTTTCAATCTAAACCTGCAAGGTTGACCTGGTTAGTCTTCTGCAAGTACTCCAGCACTCAGACTAAAAGGGTAGAATGGAAAACATAGGTTATAATAATCCCATTGGGCTAATGCTTCTAGGGTAGTAGACCACTACCAAACTCAAAGCAAGCTTCAACAAAGGTATTAGCAACTGCTATATGAATTAACCAAATGCAATATCATTTAATTAAATGATTAGCATTTATACCTTTATAAATGCAAAATGATGGAGATTTTTCATAATAAAATACACAAATATCACGAGTAGAAAATGCAAACTTAAACTGCTAACTACTGTTGAAATGTGACGATATTTTTATACCTTTTTTCGGCAGCTAAGATCCAAGACAAGCATACGCTTTCCAACAATATCAACAAGATTTTTGAGCCGTTCAAGATCGACAATTCCATCTCTAAAAACATACTGCAACACTAATACAATTAGACTCATTTTAAAAGCAAAATTAAACACTTAATGCAACTAAGAGTATAACGTAGAAGTAGAGGGGTGACTTTAAGTTAATTTCAAGTAAGCCGGGCTAAACTCGAAATCGAAATTTTCAATTTCGAGTCAAGTTTGATTCGCACCTGCTAAAATTTTTCAATTTCGAGTTCATTTTCAAATTTAATTGAGCCGAATTGTAAGTCATATTTATCTATAAAAATATATATCATATATATTAGATACTTTAAAATATAATATTATAATTCATTTCTAAATCTTAAGAGTATATCTATAATTTCATCTCTTTTATATAAGTTATTATAATAAATATATATATTTATATACATAAAATTTCTCAGTTATACTTTAAAAAATTATAAATATATACATTTATACACATATCAAGTCAATTTAAATTTGAATCAAGTTTTTTAAAGCAAGCTAAATTCAAGCCAAAAGAAAATCAAATTAATTTCGAATCGAGCAAAATACGAGCGAGTTTTGATTTTCACATAAAATTGTCGTGTCTAAGTAGAAGTCAAAAAAGCGAGAAAAAAGTTGAGAACCAAGCTCAAAGTAAATCAACTTAATGCAGAAATATTATACAAAATTATAACAAAATTTGCGTGAAGATCATATCGGCTGAACGAAGTAAATGGTCAAAAGTAACGTACTGAGGTAACAATCACATGGCTAGCTCCCTGTTTAATGTAACTCGAAGCATTTTCTGAATTGATCCCACCACCAACTTGCATTCCACCTGCAAGTTGCAAAATCCTCCAATTTAGTTAATGAAAACTGGTAAGTGTAACCGAAATCCCTCCATCAATCTTAAAATATTATTTCTAAAAGAGTTACAGCGTATTAAGCACTAAGTATAACCAAAGAGGCTTTTTGCCTCACGGCATAGTTCATGGTTCATTTCCACAAAACTCCAGCGAAGCCTAAAATACAAAATTGCTAATATCTTCTATTTTATGACATGGCAGAAAATATCACAGATATGCCAATTTTAAGCCAAATTTTAATGTGGATCACATGCAAGTT
This sequence comes from Apostasia ramifera, assembly GCA_019297695.1. Lineage (NCBI taxonomy): Eukaryota > Viridiplantae > Streptophyta > Magnoliopsida > Asparagales > Orchidaceae > Apostasia > Apostasia ramifera. The sequence continues at coordinate 41,264 of JAEMOT010002199.1, forward strand.
CCTAGAACTTCATTATTAACCCAAAGAAAGCAGTATGATAAGAGAATATATTTTGGTTTTATTATACAGTTCACTTCTAACCTATTCTCCCTCCTCCATTAATTTCTAATCATTCACCACTATTTTCCCTGCTCATTGGAAGGCACCTTGATCAAAAGCAATGTAACAAAACAGAAACCATGAAATAACTAATTATTCCCATCCAAGCCATATGAGTGGTTCAACTATAGTAAAATTGAACAACTTCGCTCATAATAATTTAATTATGATTAATAGTGACTCCTCCTAATAATGTTCTTACAGAATACCTCTGAATGGTATTTCCAATATGCAAACTCGTGTCCTCAAAGATATCATAGTATCAAAAAGAAGAAAAGGATTTTAGCTCAAACACTTTGAGAATACATTAAGAATAGATGTTTCATCATTCTCTTTCATCCCAATCACATAAGAGAGTAACTAGACTTTGAGATATCTTCACCTCATAGTTACATCTCCATTTAGGATTAAATTAATTCAACTTTCTCTTTCAATTACTTAATTGTCAAAAATAAACATAACTTAATCTTCCAATCATTGATGTTTGACATCTGTTTCTCACTATTCTATTTGAATAGAGAATTAGATTGATTTTATGTTTGATCAGGAATGCCATGGTCAATGTACTTTCATTTTTGTGGCACAGCCCGCTACTTTCCCCACAAACCAAATTGTAGGAACTTTCATTCTGCAAATCCACTATGATCAAACTAACTTCAGAAGAATGTTGGCCTTAAATGAAGGAACATTGTTTGTCCAGCATAAACCAGATTATCAACTTCATGAAAAACAATAAAGTATCCAGAAGTTTAGTAGTATCCATGAAATTATAGAATTACATAAACAACAGCAAAAACAAAAACAAGAAGCCCTATTCTCCAAATGGTTTAGACAATTTAAAGCAATGCTCCCCTCACCATTCAGCTCAAGTTAAAGCAGAACTTTCAGGACATTAAAGTAAACAATATTGTTTCTAATTACTATATCCAAAATCACTTTGGTTACCTTCTCTTGTCTTGACTAGGACCCCTTCATATTTCCATACAAAGGCGCAAGAGATCATGATAGATATAGCCAAACAACCTTAACTGCACGTCCATCATCTTATAGGTTCCCATTGATCCTCTCTCAAAATCATGTCCAATGCAATCTCTTAAATCATTTTCAATGTGTCACCCCCTTCTCATGACAGAGGGTTTTAGCCACCAGTGAAACAATTTGCACGACTAGAAGCAAATGATTAAGAAGTTCCAATAGCAACTTCTTTGACAACTTAGTAGCCAGTAAGCCAATATAAGTGAGAGTAGCATTAGCAGTCGAAGCCCAAGGAGGGGAGGCCAAGCCACAATAAAGGTAATAGTGAGAGAAGAATAAGAATTTGGAGAAGAGATAAGCAATGAAGGCTTTCAATCACTTTATGTTTCTATGTGTTCGCAACACTTTTTCTCAAAAAAAAAAGACAGAGGAACAGAGAGATAGGGCACCAAAGCCAAGTCATAAGTCAAAGAAAGAGAAGCGACAAGTGGCTATTGGTAGGGGAAGCGCTTTCCAATTGGAAGACAAAATATTGCTATGCACCTTTAAGAAACACACCAACTGTGAATTCAGCCGCTTCATCGCATACATAGCCTAGCTATCTAAGCTTCCAAAAATTATGAAAAAGGAAAAAAAAAAGGGTAAAATCTCTACAGAAATTCTAAACAATGGCTAGAAAGCCAATAAAAGGGCTAAATATACACAACACAAACTTCACTTGTCCCTAAAGAGTTGGAAGCATTTTCATGACGATTCTTACTTTGTCGAAATGAAAAAAGAAAAAAGGAACGAACCAATCTTTCAAGTGGAGAAGACTATTTTGTACCACATTTTATGAATTTGGGTAAATTGATCACCAATTATTCAATATTTTCCCTTGAACAAGGAAATGAATAAGGTTCAAGATTTGATTTCAATTTTCAAAATGTGTATATATATGTTATTCGATATTAGTATTGTTGTAGTTCTTCTCTCGGAATAATGTTTAAGATCCTGTAAACATTCCTTGTAAGTAGACTACCTAGTTGCAATTTCTCCTGCTTTCATAGATAATCAAAAGAGATTTCCTCTTTTATAGTAAATGTTTGCTATGATCAAACCATAAAGCAAAGCAAACTCTAGAATAAACTTTCCCTATTAATTTCTAGTCTTAAACCCATTGTCTCCACGTGCTCTCTCAGAACTAACATTGCCCTGAATAATGTGTCCACTGAAATATATATGGAGCATGCCAATTCATGAATCATTAAAGTTGTCTTCTATTTTCTTATAATGAAGATGTACACACGAAGCTATGAGCAATGAGAAGCAAATACTTAATATTTTCCTGTTTAATATTTTCTTCAAGAATTTCAAACATAATTGAAAAACAGAATGAACATCGCCACCAAAATTGCAATTATAAGAGAGAAGACGAAAAGGCCAAGAGAGAGGAAGGAGGTGGGGGAGAGTGAGGAAGAGCTACATATAAGTGTACATATTTATATGTATATAAACATGTACTTATACATACATACATACATATATATACATCTATATGCACAGAGAGAAAGAGAGAGAGCACAAGTAGTTTTACCAGGGTAGGCATGTAAGACTTCCATCACTGCTGATTTGCTTGCATCATCAGCGCCAAGCATTATTACATGACCACCTGTTAGACCATCCTGTTTGTACAAATAAGCAAACTCTGCCGCAGACTTATCCGATTCAAAGTTGGTTATGAGAGTGTTTTTTTCAGTTGAATCTTCTAGTGTAGAGCCCACTATTTGCTTTACTTTACCCTAGTAGCACTTAAAGCAGTTAATAATAAAAGATGACTGTTCATTGTCATATAATCTTATAAAGTATTTGGCAATTAGCAGAGAAAACACACAAAATCAGTGCAAGCAAAAATAAAACAAAATATATTTCATAAAATGATGCTCGATGGAGAAAGAAATGATGTGTGAAACATTGAATTAGCAAATTTAATTGATGAATTATTATAATTAAAAAGTAATTATTTTTAAAATACAATTATATTTAAAATAAAGATTAAATTCTACAAATTAAGTTATTTTAAAATTTCAATTGAAGCAGATCACTGATAAATAAGAATTTATCAGTTACATTAAAACTTATCAATTTTAAATTCAACAAAATCAGATCCATCGATCAGAAGTAAATTGAAATTCCTTATATCAAGTAGCAACAGTAATTTCATTTCAGAAATATTTGGATCTCTCAAATAGAGAGCTCAATCAACATCCAACCAACCCAAAAATTTCAATAGAATCAAATAATCAAACATTTAAAATCAAGAATATTTTTACCATATCTGAGAATAGACAAATGTGAGTAAAATTGGAGTATGAACAGGCTGATACTAAATCAATGATGAGCTCAAATTCTAACCTTATATGCATGAATCATTGCGAAGGTCAAAAGAGCATGTTAGCAACGCACGAGTGTCGTTGAGCCATCGAAACATACAAAACAAGGATGCGATCAGATGCAGCATCACTGCAAGCACCAATAGGGTGGGTTTGGGGGTAGAAGCAAGATGGCAGCAAGCTCGATAAAAAATTAGTCGACTTTGTAAGCAATGATCATGCAATAAGGCGCATGACTCGAGTTCTGGTGCACAATTGATGGGAAAGAAGCACCTGGTGTAACAAATGTTGGGCACAGTAGAGTTACAGGGATGAACACGTCTACAAGAAAGTGGAACGGAGTCAGCAATGTAGAACCGCATGAATGCAAGCAAAAAGTTGAAATGAATGGAAGAGAAGGAGGATGGCTAGGCTGGGAGTGAAAGAAAATATGGATTGATTTTTTCTTTAAAAAAGTAGGAACACTACGATTGACAATCGATTTATTCCTGATAGAATTTTCACCGACGACTAAGATGTGATCACATTACCTCGATCTATATCGACTTCTTGCAAAAGTTGGTTGCTAAGGAATATTGACATGATTGATTGGATATTTCCTGTTTATTTTACTAGTTTCATTAATAGGAGAATTCATTTTGCGATGACTTTATTTCTAGTTATTTTATATTAGTCATTTTTTATTCTGTGAGCATCGTATTAGGTATGATGTTAAGTATTTTTTCGTCTGTACAAAAAAATCACTTAATATTATATTTTGCTTTTATTGAGTCAGTTTGTATAAAGATGTGATCTCGAAGACTGATTCGCCTAGAGAGTTCGATCCCATTGTCTTCCCAAATCCCTCACATCGATGACACATGCCCACGTTGACCTCTAGTGAGTGCTTGAAATTGTCTTGTTGCATCCCAAGATCTCTGGTCCCATCTCATCACACATCTAACCCACAGAACTAGCCCACCTGCGTGAAACAAGCTACAATGCACTATAGATTCTAAAGGCTCATTCGCCAGATTCCATCAGCATGAAACCCTGTGAACCAAGATCCATCCAATCTGCTTGTGAAGCACCGCGATGCCCAACCGATCCACGCAAAACACCACGAGCCTAGCTTGATCGCTCACAACTTGTTTATATGGGAAACTTACATATGAGTACCTAGACTCCTTGCCCAACCGATCCACGCAAAACACCACGAGCCTAGCTTGATCGCTCACAACTTGTTTATATGGGAAACTTACATATGAGTACCTAGACTCCTTGATTTAGGTATAAATTTCAATGAATTATAAGTCTTGCTACGCATCTCCAATAATTGGCCCATAAATTGACTCATCATGGTTTAAGGCTTGCACTTTCATTAATTCATCCTATATCAAAACGTAAATAGGCTTTTTGAGAGATTCTCACCTAAAGATGCCTCTTAGTTTTTCCTTCACTAGAATATAACACAAAATTTCATTCATTACTCTAATAATCTGTTATAGTAATTATGTCTAGGTAAATGCCTTAAACTAGAGAAGTTATTTTATTTATTCAGTTTACTTTTGAGCATTTAAGTTATTTAAATAAGAGACTTTTTATGGTATTTAGGCAAAAGACTTATGAGGGTTGATTTGTGTCCTTTATTTATGGAATAAAAAATACTCTATATAAGTGCACAATGTGCCTGTGTATCTTTCAGTCAAAATTATCTAATAAAATATTCCCTCTAAATCTGATTTATCTCTTCTTCCTTCTCTTCGCTTTTCTTCTTCCTCTACTTCTTCCTTTTATTTTCCTTATCTATTACCACTCTTTTTCTCCCTTCTCATTCTACATCAATAACAAGATCACCATTACTACCAACAGTCTTACACCGACTATTCAATTAGATGTTATGAATTCTTTTTTTGCCGATCATTTCAGTCCAATTTACCAAACTAAATTGATTCTAGCTTATTCAAATCCTTTTGCTTGTGAAAACCATTTTTCTCCATACCTCTCACAATAATGACATTTTTTGGGCTTAATTGTGCATCATATTAAAAATGTGATTAGAGGGTAACTACAGCTCAAGTGATTCATGAATTTTGCCATCACCCAAATACGTAACTAATAGTTCAATGTAGATGGAAAAATAACTCTAAGCAGCAAAAAATTCTAAACTCTTCTATGTGTATTCATGAAACAATCAAGAAGTAGCAAAAGTTGCCTAATAAAATAGTCTCCATTGTCTAACATCAGGTATTAGTGAATAGTGACACTTTCATGATCAACATCTTCATGAGCCTATAGCCAATTCAAGCCATGCATCTTGAAACTTTATATGGACTGGCTTCCATTTTGTCAATCACGTGCCTTACTGAAATTTCTATATAAATTAGGCGAGCCCCTCTAACCAACCATTGATGAGTAAACACACTGAATTCACTTAAAGATCTAAATATAGATAGTTGAGCAATATATCTCTAAAAATTAATATTCCTATTAGTTAGGTAGCACATGATGACTAGATCTAGCACTTCAAAAAGGAGATAAAATTCTCAATAGTGGAGTATTGCTTGAGGCGAGTAGTAGAGATTGGGGGAACGCACTTCAAAAAGCAGATAAAAAGATTTTTTTTATCTGTTATTGCGATAAAGGGTATAGTCGACAACACTCAAAAGTAAGGTTATTACATAATTAATTAGGGTGATGCCTCTAGCTTTAAAAAGATTTGAGTGAAAAAAATACATTTGACTTTGATCATTTTCATGCAATAAATCAACAAAACCCAAGGTCATCTCATGTTCCCCTACTTGTTTACCTGCTACTGTACTAGAATGAATATAATCTCCACTAGATATACGAAATGCTTTAGCTAGTATACAAAATTGCATACCATGTATACAACTATAAGTGCTATCATATGGGCACAGTCATAGTGGTTTTGACATTGGAAAAATCTCTAATTATATTTTTTTTTTAAAAAGTGAACCCAACAGATCATTGAAAAAAACAAACTGTTGAAATGTATTTTTGAGAAGAGTAAAAAGTACATGTCTACTTAAAACACAACAAAGGATTCCCTGAAACATCTAAAAATTTGGCAAGAGAGATACATTTCAATCTTATCATTGCCCAAAAACAGACTTGCATAAATTCATTCATACTTTCTGACACAAATAATACATTTTACATTGTTCAATCTCTGTACAAGACAAAAATAGGAACATTTTAACGGATAATTTCAGATGATGAGAGCAACCTTATGTATGTCTATGCAAGGTCTGAAATGGATAGCACACTGGATGGGACATGTAATTCCTGCAACAAAGTTACAACTTAGCTTACATGGAAAGACAGAAATAAGGAAATTTAAAGGAAGCCTTACTCAATGTTTTCTTCTTTGAGGAAACTGGAAAGAACCTCCATATCTTTGCATGATGAGCAGATGCGAGATTAGTGTACATAGGGTATCAATGCCTGGATGCATTCAAGGAGCCATGGAAAACAGATACAAATCAAACAAAATAATAATAAAACAGAAATAAAATCTCTCTCCAGAGTTCCTTTCTTTGCTTCTCTTAAAACTAAATCGGCAGTAGAAGATGGCAAAGAGAATGGGTGACTGGCGAAATGTTCTTGCTTTGCTTAGGGTAACAGTTTAGTTAGAATACTTGCAAGCAAACTCCAGTTGGATGTAAAATGAAAATCAAGTACCGTGAATATGACGTCTTTTTTTATGTCAGACACAAACTTCGTCCAAAACCCTAAACAAATTTTCACATCTAGTCTCTGCAAGCAAAGGTTGAGACGCCAACTTGAATAATCAGATCCAGCATTCGCAGATCCGATTGACAGCATTACTTGTGGAAGAGCAGACCATTGACATCGCCTACTCGGCAGATCCTCAAGCAGAAAAAATGTACCCTGGCTCTAAGGTCCATGGAGCCAGTAATGCAGAGAGAAAGGAAGAGCTTACTGGCTGTGCCCGACGCGTAGCGAAGAGAGGCCGAGTTTGCTGTTCGGTGGGGGCGACGACAGAGCTCGAACGCCGCGGCGCCGTCGGAGAGGTAGGTCGAGTGTAGCATTTGGCGGTTGCCAGGCGGGTCGGGTCTTACCCAACTCAGGTACTGGGCTAACATATATACTATAAAAAGGGTAAATTACATCCAGACCTCTGTAGTTAGGAAATTATATAACAGATCTATAATTCTAAACTTTTTAAAATCTGAACCCTTAAATTTTCAAATAATTATCAATAAGATCTTTTTTTAATATTTTTATAATTAAAAATATCGAAAAATAGATTTTTATCCCACTATTTTCCCCTCTCTCTTACACTCTCATGCCTAAATAATTATTAATATTAAAAATTTTAAATTAAGAATTTACCGAATAACTCTATAATTAAAAATTTAAATGTAATTTATCTTATAAATATATATATATATATATATATATTAATTTTCACTTTCAATATATTCATAGCTTAAACTACTGATAGATTTATATAATTTACAATTAATTATATTTTAATTAATAGTTTTAAAATATTTTTACTTAAATTTTATTTTAAATTAGATAAAAAATTTATTTAAAATTCTAAGAA
>JAEMOT010002199.1:49461-223584 GCA_019297695.1 Apostasia ramifera
ATTGATAAAAATATAATTATAAATAAATTATAAAAACTCATCAATAATTTACCTTAATTGATTTTGGAAATAATTCACCCTAGACTTTATTTTAACAATTTAATTTTATTTTATGTATTATATAAATATCAAATTATAATATGTATTAAGAAGATTTTAATTTTTTTAACAAAAAAATTATTTTTTTATTCTCAATAAAAATATCAAATTGAAGTAAGACTTGTTGAAAAAAACAGTAACTGAATGATTTTGGTGTAACTGTCACTAGTTTAATGTCATCGCCTTGCTTAATATTACTTTGGGTAGTATGTCACTATTGAAAGAGATTAGATTTGACTAATGAGCGTCGGATGCATAATATAATAAATAAATTAATTGTACCTCTTCTAATTAAGCATTTAGAAGAGCTATTAGCATTAAGAATCCTAACATCACTACCCAACCCAATGCCAAAGCCTGATGTAATAAATCATTTAGTTAAAATAGCTCAACACAGAACAACGCGACTAAAAAATACTGTTAAATTAACATAGTTCAAAATATCGAAGAAGCTAGTAATTAGAATATTCTTTCAAGACAAAAATTACATATTACTATACTACACTGGTTTATCAATATTAGAAATAAATTATACAAAAAAAAAATTTAAAATAAATATCTCAGTCCAATTTATATAATATTAAAAGTACTAAGAATTTGTACAATACAAATTTTCAAAAGTACAAAATAATACTAGTACATTAAGGTAAACTCAATCTAAAAAATATTACTAATTTGCTTTTTTTTTCCTTCCAGCGATCCCTTGTAATATTAGTATCTGCCAAAATAGGCTTCAGCCATTCAACCCAAACTAAGTAGACACTAACACTAATAAGTTATAAATAAAAAAATCACACGGATATGTACAATTTCAATTTTATCACAAATAACATTAATAATTAATAGATTAGACAAATAAGTATAATTATAATGCCACATATATGGTTGCAATTTAAAAGAAATGATTTCAAGTCTCATTTTATTTGATATCGCATTTACTTAATAGGATTCTGTTTTTTGATTTATATCTAACTATCCTTTTTCATACATCAAATATTTTCGAGTTAAATTAGTATGAAGGATCCTGCCAATTAATCATAGCCCTCTGTAGTAAGTTAGTTATAGCCCTCTATAGCATGTTAAATATCGTCACCTCTTGAGACGATTCATTTTTGTGCCTTTCTCACCACTTTTTATCTGTCTAAAAACTTGCCAACAGCCACACTTTATTTTAGTGATTTCTTTCTTTTTAGGACATCACTCGACGACCACTCTCTGCCCTCTTCAGCTTTAAATGTCACAAATATCATGTGAGTTTCTAAGGTTAGGGATAATATAAAATAGGCATTTTATAAAAAACATTATCAAATATAAATAAAAACACAATTTTATCACTTGTCCCTCTCTTTTCTCCTAGTGTTCGTGGTATTTTAGTATTTGTAAAAATAAGAAACTAAAAAACCTCACTTTTTAGTAATATGATAATAAAAGTTTGACGGAAACAATAAAATGGGGTTCATTTGAAATGTTAATGTCAAGATTTGAATTTATAAAATTTGATAGAATTTCAAGAACTTAAATGATATTTTTTGAAAATTTGATATAATTCCCTAATCTCAACGACCTATTTGATATATATCACCTGTATTAAAAATTTAATTTCGACCTAATTTTTGGCTTGTTTTAATGAAACTCAATCATATCACCAACCCTCCTCTATCTGCTACCCTACAGGAGGGGTATGGAGAGAGAATGGAAAGAGAGGGGATGGGTAGCAACTAGCAAGCGAAGAGGGGAGAAGGAGAGGGAAAGGAGAGAGAGAGAGAGGAGGAGAGGAGAGAGAGGGAGGAGGGAGAGAGAGTAGAAATAGTATTTTAAAAATTTTTAATAACAAAAATTATAAAAATATTTATTTGATGTTTTATATGATATTGAGGAGTCTAGATATTAAAAAATTAAAATTATAGATTTATATGATATTATATTATAAATTCAAAAATATAAATATAATTTATCATTAAATAAATTCCTACTAATTATATATTTTAAACTTTAATATTATTGAATCGTGTAAGAATTGAGAAGAAAGAGTATATGCTGGTAGATTTTCGTGCACTCTTTCAACATATAAAAAAATATTTTTTTAATAAATTAAAAATATACTATTTTACTTTAAGTATATCCATCCATTTTAACAATTATATATAATTATTAGGATAATTCTTATGTAGTTATTATATATACAAATAAAAAAATACTTATAAAAGATGCAAACTGATCATCAAAAAATAATTATATGAAACAACAAAATAATACAAAATAATATTTTTTTATCGTATAATAGGCTTATACAACACACTAAAATTGGACGTCGAATATCCTAGTTAGAGCTTATTTGATTTTTATATTATTTTGATCATAATAAAAATCAAAATAATTTACTCATTATAAAAAATTAATATTAAATTATTTTTTTCATATTTTACATAATTTTTAATATAAAAAATAAATTTATTTAATATTTAATATTAATATTAATTTATTAATTAATTTATTTTACAATATTTATTATTTTTAATATAATTAATTAATTTTATTTTCATATGTGTATTTTAAGGATGGACTACGTCATTTATTCGTTATTTATTAGGTCGCGCACAACATGCATTATCGAAAAAGGAAAAAAAAAAAAAAACGTACAAGCGCACGTTCTGCAATATCGTACGCTGGGTGAGGCCCGCACCACACAGCATTATTATTTAATTTCGTACCTGCGCTTGAATAACGTTGTTCAATTCTTCCCTCTCTCTCTCTCTCCGTCACTTCAGCTCTGTGTCGCTCGGAGTCCCCACTATACCCCGGAGGCCACGAAATTGATCTCTGGCTAGGTAAAAGAGATGGAGACTGAAGGAAGCGAAGGCGGAGAGGCGGTGGTCGGCGGGCCTGCTCGTGAAGTCATTCTCATCTCTGCAGGGGCCAGCCACTCTGTCGCTCTCCTCTGTAAGAGGCTCCTACTCCAACCCGAACCTCGATTCGTGTTCTCATCACTACTTCCTGCTTTTTAATCTGATTGGATCTGCTTCTGCTGAGATTAAAACTTGAAAACGTCCTCTGATGGCGGTAGCTGCTCTAGATCAACTCTTGGGCCTGTTTGTTTGGCCGTTTGAAAATTAATTTGATTTAATTTTAATTTGGTATATCACACCACACATAAAATTTAATATTAAAAATTAACTTTATTTCACATCCTACACACATTACTAAAATAATAACTAACTTATGTCACATCTCTCATATATCCCAATATAATAACTAATTTTATATCACATCCCTCACATATCCCAATATAATAACTAATTTTATTTCACATCATTCACAACTTTTAATAAAAAAATATCTCTATATAAATTTAATTTTAACCTTGTTAAATTTAACCTTACAAACAAACAGGCTCTTGAAGTTGGCTTCTGGAGGCTTCTTGGTTCTTGTATTTCGTTGACATTTTACGGGCTTCAACAAATATGAAAGAATGCTTAGAATATTCGTATCTATGTTATTTCGCACATCTCTCAACTTTGGTGTTAAATGAATTGCAATGTAGAACAACAAAACTTAGGCCTGTTTTAATATATCAGATTCTTAGAAGTTGAGTATAATTTAGCTTTGAAATTAGGGGAAAAAATTGAATGTGATAAGCAGATTATGGTTCAACTTAGGCAGAAAAGATTAAACAGGCTAAAGTAATTGGTTCATTTATCTTTCTTCTTCTTTTCAACTTAGCTAAGATTTGGTCTATGACTTGGCCGACCAAACTACTTGGTCTACCACTTGGTCAATGTACAAACGCCTCAATACCTTGATTGGTAAAATTTTTTACCTCTCTTGACTTGGCCTATCGGCTTGTTTACCACTTGGTCTACCAAAAGTTTGAACAATGTACACACACTATTCTAAGTCAATCTGAATCACTGTTATTCAATTCTAACTCGAACCTTTTCTACTTCTAACATGATTTTTGTGTTCAAGACTTGCTACATCATACTTTCTATGCATTCATTAGTTGACTTTACAGTAAATCTACTTGAAGTAAATCCAAAATAATTTTTTTTTAAAATAATCTTGAATCTTGATATACAAGTTATCTTGCTAACACATTATCCATCTCAAACACTTGATACTTCAATTTTCAACCATTTTTACTCTTGACTTGACCTCTCTAACCTGTAACTTGCTCATCTTCAATCTAGGTCAAATGATCAAGCTTATTATCAATCTCTTCAAAATTGAAGTGTTTGAGCTACAATAATTTTTATAAACATTAATACCATAACTAACTTAAACATGTTGTCCTAACAACAAAACATTTAAACACACGAGGAAGTAACATTTTCATTTTTGGAATTTAATTGTTAAGTTTCATTCATCATATGAGGTGTAATTGGACCTAACATAAGAGGTGTAATTAGTCCTAACACTTGTTGCTTGATGAAGTATGATGGAACTCCAATTCAGCTAGCCTAGAGCAGAAATGATCTCAAAATTTTCTCAAAATTATACTAGTGCTATCTCCTATATGGCCTTCAAAAGGTTTGCACATTACTTATATAATACTAAATATTTCTTCTTTCTCGAATACAACTGAGAACATTATGGTCTTCTTTAATATTTATAATCTGGGAATCTATTCTTGTAACGTTTTCCACTTTTTAGCTCACACTTATTATTCCAGTTCAAATGTTATTCATCTTTTTACTTGGTCGTGGTCGCTTCACTTGACAAATTCACACTTGAAAAGTGAGATTTGTTATTACAGTTTTCTCTTATCAAGTTCATTATGGCACTATGATTTGCCCTTTGCTAAGGTCAAGTCATTTAGGGCATTTGGTTCGATATTATTTTGATATTATGTCATGTTATTTAGAGAAAATGATTGTTTGATTTGATGATATATGTAAATATTCTTGTAAAATATAATAGAATTATCTCTAAAAATATGATATCTTGACATCAAGACATCTAAATAATAATGACCTAACATTAAGATAACATTGAACTAAACACCTCCTTAACTTGGTGTTTGCGAATTTGTCCTACGCTTATCTTTGCTTTTGTTCGAGAACAACACAATCATCAGAAACTTTTTTTAATACTTTCACTATGACATAGTGTAGGTGCTTCATGTTACACTGAGGTCATTGCTTTATTCAAGAATGATCTAGTGAGTATCTCCAAGTACATTCATGTGTGCAAAATTAAAGGAAAAGAACATGATACTTTCCCAAAAAGAGCCTTTACCTTAAAAAATCATTTTGCAAAATGTTCACAATTCTTTTCATACAAATGACAAAAACTCATCAAGTAGATACAAGAGTTTATTCATTCCATGCAATCACTGGATTTTTTTGGCTTGCACACTTTTCATTTTTCCTTATCTGAAGTGGAGAAGAGTGCCCAATTCTTACATTTTGAAGAAGAGTCCCTTGAAGATATCTGGTCTCTCCGAGCAGTGCTGAACTTCCAGAGCTGCAATGGTCTTTTGACTTAGAAGTCGCATATAAAACTTGGTTCTAGGCCTTCCCAAGCCCATCTTTAATGACCTTGGCATACTTAATGGTCCTTTTTATACAAAAAGGACTGCAACTGGCCTTCGTCTCCTGAAGTTCTTGACATGTCTATGCTTTAGTTTTTCCGTCTCTTTTGTCAGCCATTCCACGTCATTTCATAGTCCTACATGTTGGGCTTCAAGAGTTGAAAGGCCAATGGCTCTCTATGAAAGAATCAGCTAAGACACCAGGGTGTTCGATAGTAAAAGTTTCTATTCTCACACATTAAATTGTAGTAATTAAAAGCCCATCAACCACTTCCTTATCCAGATGGATGTGAAGACAAAAGATGTATTTGTGAAGGGAAATGAAGTGACTCCATGACTTATGCCTAATGTCATCATGAGAAGCATTTGTTTTTCCTTAATAAATAGTGGGGTGGAACCATCTCTAAGAACAACCATCACTTTTGCACTGAGATGCAAACCCGACAAGTTCTTCGTGTCTTTTGTCCTCTTACTACTCCCTTCACACCAAAACTGTCACTTTATATTAGGCTATTTGACTTGGTGCATTATTTTATTTGGCGTGGTGCTCTTTAAGTAGCCAACTAAGGTGCTTTTTTTTTTATCCCAGTACTCTGATTTTCACATAAACATATCTGGTGTGATTGATATTCACATAAGATCATGACCCTCGTAGTTGTGTTGACAAGGATTTATGTCAACAGTGACATTGGGGATACTGTTGTGTGAGAATCATGAATGCGTTGGATACATGGATGATACTTAATTGTGAAATTTGCACTTTGCTAGCATGTACTCTTCAAGTGTTATTCCAATCTCACTATGTACATTGCTTCATCCTTTAAGTTGGATACTATTTTTTAAGCATCTCACCCAAGGCTTCCATGTATTCTTTATATTGATTAGTCAAGATATATAGCAAGATGTGCCATTCTTTTGAAGAGCGATGAAATTACAAATGCTTTGTCACAATTTCGGTCTAATAACAACAACAACGAACTAAGTATTTATCTCACTAGGTGAGGCCAGCTACATTAATCTTTTATTTTCATTGCACTTTATCAAATATCAAATTCATTTTTAGCTCTAAATATATAATATTATTTTTTATAGTTTTTTGTTATATCTTTTTTAGCCTTTTTCTTCCTCTTTTCACATGAAATTTTTTTAATAATTTAATTTTCTTTATTAGAGTTTCTATAATCCTACGACTTATATGTCCAAATCATCTAGGCCGACTTTTTCTGGGCTGATTCTTAATTGAGGTAATTCCAACTTTCTCTTCCGTGTATATTCGTTTATCTATCTTAACATCCTCATTTCTGTAAAACTTATTTTATTTGTGTATTTCTGTTTTGTAGGCTAACATTCAGTACTATGTAATATCGCTGACCTTACAACTATTTTATAAAATTTACCTTTAAGTCTGATTAAATTTTTTTATTACACAATATACCAAATATAATTTTTTATTTTATCCGTCCTGTTTGAATTTTGCTTATAACATTACTATTTATTTTATCGTTATTCTGCATGATTGATCCAAGATATCTAAACCGCTCATTATTCATAATATCTTAATTATCAATTGTCATTTTTTCACTATAAGTGTTTCTGTGTTGACTAAATTTATGTTCTATATTCAGTTTTGGCCTTTTATAACTCGAATTTTATTTTAGTATCTTCTCTAATCTTGTCAATTGGGACAATATTATCTATAAAAAATATACACTAAGATACTTTTTCTCGAATGTGTTCAGACGAAATTTTCATAACTAATACAAGAGATATAAACTTAAAGTTGAACCTTGGGAAAATCTAACTGAAATAAAAAATTCGTAGTGTATCTAAACACATGTAATAATCTCTTATACATATTCTGAATAACATGACTGTAAGTAATACTGTGACGTGCCGACTGCCGGTACTCGATCGCTCTCTTTTTCACAATCGGGCCAAGCCACCAACAATTGAGATGTTAAACTTAAAACTTTATACAACTTGCAGCTTATCATTTAAACATTCCTTTTGCTACTTGTTGCTGTAACCTGCGATATCTCACACTATGTCCTGTGATCCTTCTAGTGCATTACCTGCCACAAAAAATAACAGGAATTTATTAATACAAACTCTATAGGTAAAATAGTATCCAAACATATAACATAACATAAATATTCAAAATATGTGCAGATATCATAATAAAATAATACAAATAAGATTATGAAATAGTCAATTATTATACATATAAATAAATTTACACAATATACCTTACATTAAAATTATCATAAATTCTCATATTCATGATCTCACTCAATTTCTTAACATCATAACATTATTCTGTTTAGTGATATGAATCTATCATTTTCATACTCTTTTACTTGGAAGCCTGACAAAAGTTCCTACAGCTTGTTATCCTAGAAGCCTTGCCAGAAGCTGCACCTTGCATCGGTGACTCTATTTTAGGACATCACCCAGCGTACACTCCCCACCCTCGTCTGAATAACACATTATAAGCAACTTTTTGCCTTTGTTGGTTCTTGGTATACAAAAATTCATTAGTACATCACTACACAAATCATCAAATCTAACTTATTTCTATTTACAGTTGATAAAATACTTGACTTAACCTCACAATTTCATATTCTCATAACATTAAATTTATATTCACAAACATAATAAATTAATATTAATTTTAGGGGAAAGAATTACCTACTGATTTATCGTTTTAACAAAGCTTGGAATCCCCCCTTAGTTCCCCTTTACTTTTTCTTCCTTCTTCTTTTTTATCTGTTTTTTCCAACAGCAGTCGTTGTTGCTCTCTTCTCTGGGCTTGGTGAAAACATCGGACTAGAGGGCCAGAGACAGCAACAACAAAGCTTAATCTTTAATCTTCATTCCCTTTTTTTTATTTTTTTTCTTTCCTCCACACGACAAAGGAAAAGGGAAGAGGCGGGTTGGCTAGCATTGCTTGCTGGCCATCTTTATCCTTTTTTTAAAAAAATTATAATTTAGTCCCCCAACTTTCATATCTTTATAAATAGGTCCAAAATTATTTATTTTGGGTCTAATCAGCTCAAATTTTTAAATCTCAAATCAAATTCTTGAATGTCACAAATGCAATCTTCTTTTTTTTTTTCTAAATCTCTTTAAATCATTTCTCTTGAAATTTTATCATAAGTCTTTTTTAAATTAATAAAAACTAAATACAGATATTTTCTAAATATCTCTATTAAATTTTTTAACAAATGAATTACATTTATGATAGATCTTTTTAGCAAAAAATCAAATTGATTCTGTGATACACTAGTATTATGACGTAATCTATATTCGATCACTTTTTTTTTTTTAAGTTTTTAAAGTATGGCTCGTTAATGTAATTTTTTTATAATTAGCACAATCTTGTATACCTCTTTTATTCTTATAAATAATGTTAATATATTTTTTCTCCATTTATTTGGTATTTTTAAGTTTTTAAAATTATATTAAATAACTTGATGAGTTAAAAAATTCTTTCATCTCTTTTATATTTTTTCTCGTCAACTTCAAATTTACTTATACACTGAATATAAAAGCAATTTCTATCATTTTTTTGGATGCTAAGATTAGTAAGATCAATTGTATTATTATAATCGTTATTAATTTTTTTTTCAAAATACTCATTCTTTATGTTAAAAATACTATTTAATTCTTATCTTTAATTTATTTTATTTCAATCAAATCCTTAGTTTTTTATCTCTTACTTTGACAAACTTATATACGTGGATTTCACCTTTTTAAAGTGTATTACTTTTTATAAAGATCATCGAAAGTTGCATTTTTTGCATTATAGACTGCTTTCTTTGATTTTTTTGAGCAATTTTATATGTTTTTATTTTTTTCTTACATTTATATGAAGCTTTTAACAATTTTTTTAAAAATCTTTACTTGTATTTCTTCTTTTTATTACCAAATATTTTTATTGTTTGAAGCTTTTCTTTTGAGTTCTCCCAACACATTCTTTGCAATTTTACGAATTTAATTAGGAACCCTCAATCATATACGAGCAGCTTCCCTTTTAATGTACAATTGCCCATGTTCTAAAACTTTTTTTTAAATATATTTTTATTTTCATTATTTAGATTTTACCATTGAGTTTAAGGCAATTGTTTTGACTTATTATTCTTTGTTCAGCTCTTTATTTTAAAATCTAAGACCATTGATCGATACTGGATAGTCAAACATTTACTTAAAATAATTTCATAATTTTTACAGTTCAAGCAATTTTATTTTTTTATAAAGAAATAGTCAATCCGTCTGTTTGAAGATCCATTCTTATGAGTAATAAGATACTCATCTCTTTTCTTAAATAAAATATTAGTAATAAAAAAAATTATAAGATAGGAAAGACTGTAAAATTATTTTACTCTCATTAGTCTTTTCAAAATCACACTCACTATGAATTGTATTAAATTTCTCAACCATATTTTTAACATATCGTTTTAAATTTTTTTCGATAAATATTCTCTCTTCCCTGAGTATCCCTTGTACTAACTCTTTTGAATCATTTTAAAACTTCTTTTTTATTCTCGTATTTAAATCTACTTGGGGAGCATACACACATACAATATTAATAATCATCTCATTGATAATAATTTTTAAAATTATAATTCTATGTTCATTCATGTTGATTTTTACTATATGATCGTTTAAACTCTTATCGAGAATTATACCATATTCATTCTTGATTCTATTTCTATCAAAATATTAAAGTTTGAAACCCAAGCTATTAATTTCTTTGGCTTTGTCACCTACCCATTTCATTTCTCAAAGGCACAAAATATTAATTTTCTTATAAATCATAATATCCATTAACTTTATTAGCTTGCTCGTCAGAGTACTTATATTCCAAGTTTCTAATCTTATCCTAATAAGTTAAACTGGTTTTTTTACCTGCATCCGTTCATAATATGTAAATTTTTGCTCACTTATCACTATACTCGAGTACCGATGCAGCGGTGTTTGCATACTTTTCATTATATTTAGGTAATACATCGCATCATTTTAGTGCAACGCTCTAGCTTTAATGCAATTTCTTAAAGGATTCATATTATGTTTGTTTAATAAATTTTACGCTGGTTGTCGACTGCTTTAGCAACCCTCCATGTTTCCCATCCGGAACTTAGACTTGGCAACTGTGTTACAATTTCGATCCAATATGGAAAATTGTTCATTAAGATAATTTGTCTTCTACTTGGGATGTTAAAAGTACTCTCTTTTCTTTTATGGCAATAGCAATGTGGAAAATGTGTCTATCATTTGGTCTTTCTACTTTGTATGATAGGAAAATATTGTAATTTTGGATATCTACACTTGAGAAGCGTAATATGAGATCTATTCTTATTGACATGGAAAAGATAGTTTTGTTGTCTCTTTAGTTTTTGCATCGAAAGTATGTGATAATAACAACAATAACAACCAAGCTTTAATCCCGCTAGGTGCTACATGAATCCTTTGTTTCCATTGCGCTATATTAATTAACAAATTTTTATCTAAATCTAAGTAACTAAGATCATTCCTTATAATTTCTTGTCATGTCTTCTTTGGTCTCTCTCTTCCTCTTTGTACATTGACAAGATTCAATAACTCGATTTTTCTAACTGGAGCTTCAATCAGCTTACGATTTATATGTCCAAACCATCTAAGCCGACTTTCTCTAAGTTTATCTTCAATTGATGTAACACCAATTGAAATAAAATCCTTTGTCACTTGAAAAACTCTCATTATGCATATAAATTGCGAGAACAAGGTACAATAAGGAGTGGACCGAAATAATTAAACTCCCCCTCAAGTTGGAGCATAGATTTCATATAACTCCAACTTGTTATAAAGGATAGTGAAACGATTTAAAACAATATCAGCAAGTTGTCCCTTGGAGCTAACATAAGGTGTAACAATCTTCTTTCTGAGCACAAAATTTCTAATAAAATGACAGTTGACCTCCATATACTTAGTTTTTAATGAAAGAAATGATTGTTGGTAATGTAAATTATAGTTTTGTTATCATAATACAAAATTGTTGGCTGAATTGACTTGAAAACTATGAACTCCTAAAAGGTGTTTTACTTGTATCTTCTAATACAATGTGTGAGCCATACTGGTCCTTTCAACTGCATTTTCTTAATGAATATGCTTAAGTTAGTAGTAGATATATAAACTATGGAGCCAACATAATCAACTTGCTTTAACATCATGTTTGCTCGTGTTTTTATATAGTAGCCCTTTGCCTAGAGACTTTTTAATATACTTTAGAATCTTAATAATTGCAACCTAATGTTTCTCTTCAGGATTTTGTATATATTAATTAATAACCGCAAAGGTAAAAGAACATAAATTAGTTAATTAACTAGTCTCCTGTAGGCTATAGTCAAAGATATCTTTTATGACATTTTCATTATTTGAGATGGCAAAAATGTTCATAGCAGAATTGGTAGGTTTATTACCAAAAAGTCTAATATCTTCAAGTAGATCAGTAGCATGCTTCTTTACCGTGAGTAGTCTCAATTCCAAAAAAATACTTACGACAACCTATATTCTTGGTAATAAAATGAAGTTTAAAGTGTACCTTGAATTCAAGAATACCATCCTGGTCATTGTCGATTAGTAAGATGTTATCCACATAAACTGCTGGGATGATCGATCCGGTCTATGCTTGTTAAATGAAGATAGAGAAGTCGGCATCACTACTTTTGAGACCAATTTGAAAAGTCACTTTGTTGAATTTTTTGAACCAAGCTCTTGGGTTTTGTTTAAGATTGTATTCAACTTTCCAAAACTTTCAAACTTGACTTTCCTTAGCAAAGATGCACTAGAGGTTGCTCCATGAACACAACTTCAGAGAGGTGCCTATAGAGAAATATGTTACATCTATCTGTAAAGTTTTCCATATTTGATTTATAGCGATAGAAGCACGTGAATAGAAGTCAAGCACAACAACAGAGGCCCCACAATAATTGACACCATGCATTTGAGTAAATGCTTTTGCTACAAGTTTGACTTTATATTAATCTATATTGATATCAAGGTTGAAATTTAGAGTGTACACCCATTTTTAGACAACCAAGAGTACACTAGGAGGAGAAACTAGTTCTTCCTATAGTTGCATTCTTTTCTGGAATTAGAAGATCCTTATGATGACATGGGAATAGATATAGAGGGCAGAGCAAAATAATGGAAGGGTGAAGAGAGTTGAATGTCATGTAAGAATGCAAGTACCCTGGCCTTTATATAAAGTAATAGGAAGCTCCAATTAGAGGTTTCGGTAGTGGAAGTAGTTGTAAGAGAAAGAGGATTCTACCAAGTGATCAAATGTTAGCATGGGTGTCAACAGGTAGTGGATGATTTCATCGATTATAGGCCTTTAAGGGGTGGGTAGGAATAATAGGAGCTAGTAGAGGCCGTGGCTCAGAAAGATTAGTACTAGTTGATGGTTCACAAGAAAAATAAAAAGTGAGTTCAAAGAAAATAACATCTATAATGAGATAAAGGCTTCAAACTATAGGATATTGTAACAATTAACCTTTTGTGTCCTAGAATATTCTTAGAAGTACAATGAATACACTGGGGTGATAGCCTGTCAATACTAGGATGATGTGAGTGTACAAAACAACACCCAAAAACCATGGGAATCACAAGAAAGAAAATGTGTCATATGTAACATGGAAAAGGAGATACATTCACTAATGGAGTTGTAACTGAATGATTATTAGAAAACATGTAGTGAAAACTGTATTCCTCCAAAAGGACCAATGAACATTTATTTGAAATACCATGGTATGAGCAATGTCAAGCAAGTTGCCGTTATTGTGCTCAATAGCACCATTTTGGTAAGATGAGTAAGCAAATGATGTTTGATAAAATGATCCCATTATCAGAGAAAAAGGAGGTAAATGCAAATTGCTTATACTTTGAAGCATCATCAATGTAGATTATAGACTTGGGTGAGCAGGCGGGCTAGGTGAGCAAGCTGGTGGGGCAAATAATCAGGTAGGGCATGCCACAAGAGGCTGAGGCTAGTTAGCAGAATGTGAGGTGGGTGGAATGCACGGGCAGGTGGTCAGTGCAAGGTGGGCAGTTAGTGTGAGCTGCTTGGGGACGAAGTGATCAGGTGGGCTGGCTAGTGGCCGACTTGTGAATGGGCAGCACAACATTGAAGGCTTAGGTTTTGCCCTGTTTGGCGCGAGGACCAAAATCAGGACTAAAATAGTACTAGTTTAAAAAACAACAATAATAATAATAAATAATTTTTTTTTAATTATACTACACAAATTCTAATATAAAAAATTATTATTTTACTTCACATATTCTATAATTTTTAATAAAAAATATTAACTTTATTTCACATCCTATATTAAATTACTCGATTTGAATATTTTGGTCTAGAATGTGAAGTAAAATTGATATTTTTATTGAAAAATATTGAGTATGTGAAGTAAAATAATGTTTTTGTTTTATTAAAATTTGTGTGAAATGATTAAAGAAATTTATTTATTATTATTATTGTTGTTTTTTAAACTAGTATTATTTTGGTCCTGATTTTAGTCCTCACGCCAAACAGGGCTAGAGTGGACGCTCTTATACAATGTTAAGTGAAATAAAATCATCATCACTTGAGAAGGCTCCCATTTAGCATATATATAGCAAATTAGACCAGCACATAGATGACTACTCTTCCAACAGTAAAACTTCCTATGACAATATGGATTTGAGGTGCAATTGACTGCAGAAAAGAGCCTAAAGTAATATTTCTGTCTTTTCTAGTCTTTTTAACCGTTTTTATATTTTTTGTATGTTTAATGGTATCGTGCTTCATATATTTTAAATGAATGACATCCATAGTACTTCATTAGATCTTATATGTGTATCCCTTTGCCAGATTATGAAGCATTTACTGGTGCGGGAAAAAAGTTATTTACGTTGGGTTAAATATTTATTGGTGAAGAATTTTGAATGTGGTTGCTGATTCCTATCTATACCTTAATCATTTCGTTCTCACTACCACTTATTCACGTTAGGTTAAATATTTGTTAGTGAAGAATTTTGAATATGGTTGCTGATACCCAGCTATACCTTAATCATTTCATTCTCACTACCACTCCAGCTGGATGTGATGAAATGGATTAATATGTTAATACCTCTTTGTACGTGCCAGCTGGCAATCTTGCTTGTTCGTGGGGACGAGGTGAAGATGGACAGTTGGGCCATGGAGATGCTGAGGACCGATATCTTCCGGCACTGTTAAATGCTCTGGATGGTGAAGGAATAGTGTCTGTTACTTGTGGAGCAGATCATACAACTGCTTACTCAGAAAATCAGTTGCAGTTATATAGTTGGGGATGGTGAGCACCATCTTAATCCCACTTTTCATTGTCACTTTGTTTTTGTTTTCTGAAAATCACATGCTATATCTAAACTATTTTAGTTTTTCTGCTTTGTTTTATTTAAGCAAAATTTGGGGTTAAACTAGTTAATTTTGGATCCTAGGTCTCATATATGTGATTAGTTCTCACAGAATGTATTAGCTGCATGATAAAGCGCAGTCCTCTGCAAAGCTTTTTGTTGAATTTTTTTGTACTAGAACTAGAAGTTCCAGATTTGTTGTTTTAATATGGAAATTGTCTCTGCCCTTTAGACATATACTAATGATGATATCCTTGCCATTATGTTGCTGCAACATGCTGTATTTATTAAAAATTTTCAAATTCCTGTAAATTCAATCTTCGAAATTTCTAGATCATTTTTTTGATGTAAAATTTCTAGATCAATTTATTTGTTCTTTTTGTTGTAAATCTTTTATGCATGTTAGTTGAGTGGTCAGTTGTCCAACTTCCAAAGGAGAGGTTATGGTTCTTTTTTTTTAATAGTAAATGATTCTTGTCTTGCATCCGCCACAAAAATAATTAAAATAAAATTTCAAAAAAAACAATTGCTTTTTTTTGCATGCAGGGGTGACTTTGGAAGACTGGGGCATGGTAATTCAAGTGATTTATTTACTCCACAACCCATTAAAGCTTTACAAGGCATTAAAATTAAGCATATTGCATGCGGGGATAGCCATTGCTTGACTGTAACCATAACTGGAGAGGTTCAGAGGTATGCATTCAGCTTATAATAATAATGGAGGTTTGCTTCGATTGCACCTTCTTAGTACTTCTGAAACTTCATTCAATATTAGCTCAAATTTAGTTATGTATGCCATGACTTTAGCTTTAGGTTATTATTTGTACTAGGTTATCCATACATACACATCAAAATTGGTAGCAATATGTGGTTGATATTTCTTTCAAGGTGTCTGTACACCATTTAAATCTTTACCTTTTTGTTAGACAAAGTTTGTGCTTCTATTGCTTTGTGGATATATTTTGTGTGAATGTTTCTGAATAGTGTCATCTATTTCCTGGCAGTTGGGGTCGGAATCAAAATGGTCAACTTGGCCTGGGCAATACTGAAGATTCTCTTCTACCACAAAAAATTAGAGCGTTTGATGTAAGTGGAAGATTTGAATTTTCAAAAGGTTTTTTTTGCGTCTTTGTCGAGCATCACTTTTATTACAAAGAAATCTCTAGTTGTGATGACATTCTCTCAAATTTATGATTTACTTGCTTGCAGTTAGTGCTAAATTCCTGTATTTTCCAGATGGTGCAACAAAATGTTATAGCAATGGTAAGAATGGGGAAGTTTTTCTTTAGCTTGAAGTGTCATGATTCGAAATTCAACAAAATGAACAGTGCCAGTGAAAACACTTTTAAATCTATAAAATATAGGTGACTACTCAGTGCAAACTATAAATTTCACAATTCCATATTTCCATACATGACTACCAAGTGTGTATACTTATCATATTCCCAAAAATTTACATTATACTCCGTACAAATAACAACTTTGATAGACATATTTTTCATATACACATATCCCAAAATAGATATATGCATGATTTTCATATACATGTCTATAAGGTGCTAATTTCCAAATGCATCATAACCTATACAAAAGAGAAGCTGACACAGCTTCCAAAAGATAGTGAAACTCTAGTCTTAAGTATTATTTTCAATCTGAAAATTTAAGTGTAAATAAGTGAGCTTACTGCTCAGTAACAAGGCTCTTCACAATAAATATAAATGAATACATAGATATACTTAATTTAGCCATGCTTATAAATATATGTCAACAATTTATTTATATGTCAACATTTAAAACAACTACCTGTATTTCTAATTCATTATTAGATTTCATACACACAAATAAGTGAATTCATAGGACATAAGCAGATGAAATGTAATATATATATATCTTATCGAATATATATGGATGGACAAACAACATATACTTACTGGTCAAAGGTTTTATATTTTCTCAATGAGGAACAGATACTTATATGCTAGCCAAGATTTTTCTCCCACATACAGGTCCTATCAAAGGTCATGTGAATTGACTCCTAACACCAAACAAGTCTATCCAGATGACGAATTACAGTGCCTATATCAGATTAGGGAATAAAGTCCCACAATTTACTTGGATAGGCTTCATTGCGCTCCTATAATCAAAAGCAAATAAACATACATGTGCAATGAACGCGCTCTATATATTAGCCAAAAGTTTTTCTTTTAATACATAGCATTCTTATGTTATTCATATAACAAGCAATTACCATATTGCTTAAGAACAGAACCCAAAATACATTAAAAACACATAGTGCAGCACTAAAGCATTTCATTCTCACTTGAAAACATTAGAAAAACTATTATATATTAATTTGATAGCAATCATATTCAATTAAGTAGCAAATACACTTGTTTATAGAGCAAAATACTATTATTAGTCACAGAAATTTCATTCTAAAAAGCAAAAAAATATATTAATTGATTTTCTCTTCTTGCCCAAAGGTAAGGGCACCTGCAGCAGCTTTCCGTTAAACTAGCATCGTTTGCTTCTGAAAGAAGTTGTGGGCTTGCCCAAGCCACGCGACATTGATTTATTGGCTGCTAAAATTTTGGCGTGGAACGTTATCTGAAAGCTCTCCTGTCTAGGCTTGGCAATGTGAACAACACAAAGGAGGTTGGAATTAGATCCCAGCAGTTCCAAACCTGTGCTGGAATCGATTCCACATGGAATTGAAACCAACAATTCTTGGAGGCTGTAACTAGTCTAACCTACTTATGGGTTCCAGCACTGAGCCGATTTCGAGTACCTTCAATCCAATCTAATTAAGAGAATTTTCGTTTTATTTCTTTTAGTCTTTATAAATACCTCTTTAGCATTGTATTGGTGATCTTAAGTGAAATAATATGATAATGTTCCTTAGGAATTATGATCCTTCCTAATCGATATTCTGGAAAGGAATGGGCTTAAGTCTTGGGTAAGAATCTCTGAATTCACCTTGCTCAAGTTCTACTCTATTTAGTTTGTTTGTTCTCTTATCTCTTGTTTTCCTTTGTACCAATTTCTCTCTTAGCTCATTTGACTCCTCATCAATTTCCACTCTTCGACAACTCGTCTGCATGCACTGCTCAACTCTTGCACATTTCCCACCATTGACCTCCCATGGTTCTCCACTTTTCCCACGATGTTTCGTGCCACCTATAGGTATGCCAGTACGTCATTTCATCATAATCTTGTTGTTGCTTGCACTCCTGACTACTTATTGAGCTGTGAAATTTCCAACTACTCACCTACACTTCTTATTTAGTCTCAATTGTGGTAAACCAACCCTTATGTTGCTTTCATATTGCATTTGACTACTAGTGCAGTCAGACCTCCCTTTCGTGGTTCTCATAATTGGCTCTTGTGAGCCCACCATAGATTCCATTTAACTTTTAAACCATTTCCCCACCAACTTCACGCTGGCATCTCTAGGCTCCTTAGCGTCGATCATCCTGAGTCATGAAGCCTCCTGTCTAAAGGCTTCATTCACTTATTAGCTTGCCCTATCACTACGCTGCCAAATTGAACTAGTTGCCGCATTCAATGTCGTTGGCTCTATTTGTTGGTTTGAGTAAGGGTAGTAATTTAGGTTGGCGGTTTGGATTCGCGTCAACTTGTTTTTTGACCATTTAAGCTTGACTCGAACCTGACGCGTTTATTAAATGGGTCAAGCATCAAGACTCATATCCAAACCATTTAAAAATGTACTAATTTTGATAAATAAGTCATTAGTGGGTCATAATTAGATGACCCGCCAACTTGTACTTGAGTTTGCTTAAGTGGGTCAAATTTAGGTCAATCCGTTTATGGACTTATACTCGTATAAGTTTGACTCATACCTGGTTAGGTCGGGTGTTGGATTCGAGTTGAATTCACGGGTCGAGTCAAAAATTCCCACCTAAGTTTGAATCTAGCAACTCAAATTGAACATATTCCGACTAATTTTATGACAAATGCTTTGAATTCCAACAAATTAATTAGTCCTAATTACTTGACAAGCTGGCTTTTATTGCTTGTTTGGATTTTGCTCGACACTAATTCGTTGTTAATCTTATATTATTAAGCTCAAATAATTGTTCTTGGTAATATTTGTGTGAACTCTGTATCCTCTTGCTTTATTTCTGAGTTATTGAAAATAAATATGCCTTCTTTTTGAAAATAGATATGCCATAATTTGAGCTAGTTAAATTACCTTCGATCCTATCTACAACAATACAATAACAACCAAGTCTTTATCTTACTAGGTGGGGTTGGCTACATGGATCTTGCGTCCATTGCACTCTATCAAATAACTTCTTGTTTAGCTCCAACTATTGCACCAGATCATTCCTTATATTTTCTTGCCATGTTTTTTTTGTCTACCTCTTCCTCTTTTTACATGCGTAAGATCTAATAACCAAACTTTTACATCTAGGTGATATTATCCATTATGCACATACATTTTATGACCAATTGACCCTCATGAGCATGATGAGTCAATAGCTCCAAACTCACCAAAGTGATAGGAAGATTTTTTTTTTTGAAATTCAGTGGTAGGAAGAATTCGACTAAAGCAAATATGAATCTAAATCTCAAGCAAAAAAGTCTATACTATAAACGAAGTTGGAGTTACATCAGCTCTAAGAGAATGCAGTGCCTCAGTCATGGTGCTATGGTGAAGCCCCTTTGGTCAACTCGGCTGCCATCACTTTCTTACTACTAGCTTCAGTGAGCTCCCTCAAGGTTCATTTTTGCCATTTGCTTATGGAAGCTGTTTTTTTTTTTTTTGAATGATTATGGAAGCTGGTTTTACTGATGCAAATACTGTCACATTTGTCAACAATTCTGGTCAAGTTTTACGTGATCTGGTGGCTTTCCTGTTGAATGCTATTGTTGGTTCAAATTATCATTCCAACTTGTGATGGAGCCTATATAAGTTTCTGTAGCTTGTCTATCCCTTCATGATACTATATGTTTGTAATACGTATCATTGCTTTTTTTGAATTTATGGCTGATTGAAGTGAAGTGACTGGAAGTCTTAACTTCCCTTTGATTGATCATTTCACTTGAAATGAATTTTTGTATTTTATTTTGAGTGGCCTATATATGTAGAGCATTTCAATAGTAGTTTCATTCATCACCTATTCCCTGTCTGATTAGCTATAATCTGCTTTTCAGAAATATGCAAGCACTGGATGCGTGCTGGGTGCATACCCATGATCTCTGATTTTTTGACTAGTTTTATTTTGTTGATATAATTTAATTGTGATTAATGGTTTTTGGCTGAGAATTTATACGCTCTATGTGTTTCACCATTGATATGTTTTTCAGGGCATTCCTATCAAAATGGTCTCTGCTGGTGCAGAGCATTCTGCTGCTGTTTCAGAAGATGGAAAACTCTACGGATGGGGATGGGGTCGATATGGGAATTTAGGTTTAGGTGATCGAAATGACTGTTTGATTCCACAAAAGGCCGCAACTATCAATGTATGCATATCTTTCCGCATTGTCTTTTTTTTGTTTGTTTAAATCTTAGAGTTGTTTGATACCACAATTATTTTTGGTCAAGTTTATGTTTTTTTTTATGGAAAAGTCAAGTTTATGTTTTTTTTTATGGAAAAGTCAAGTTTATGTTACAAGATCATTCAACATAAATATAAATTCTAGCACTGACCCCTTAGACGTGCCTTCTGTACATACTCTTTGTCAATTAAACTTCTTTACAGTGTGATTTATCAGTGTTAAACATGACATCATTAGGTAAAATAGAGATTTTTTATACCTTTAATATCGTACAAAGCGTGACAAGCATCATAGCCATGCTTTGAAGGTAAATATCAGCAACTTTCAAATGAGATGCCTGTACTTATCAATCAGTAATCTGGATCTTTGAAGATAATTACTCTTTGGATTGCATATGCGTTAACCAATATGTCTAAATTTAATTTTAGTTTGATGATAGACTACTTTTCACTTTGTCAAGGTCGATATCCATCTTTAATTAGTATTTAGTTTGTGCAAAAATTTCAGCATAGAAAACTAAAACTTCGGCATAGAAAACTATAGGCGTGAAGCAAATATTTACTTGATGTTTTCTTGAATCTGCAAATGATGTATACATATTTTGAGACATCTTTGTTTCTGTAGGATATTGTCATCTTTCCATCTTGTGTTGAATTTAGGGGGAAAAAATGGCACTTGTTGCTTGTGGTTGGCGTCACACTATTACAGTGTCCTCCTCTGGAAGCATATACACCTATGGGTGGAGTAAATATGGTCAACTAGGGCATGGGAACTTTGAAGATCATCTAGTTCCACATCAATTGGAGACCCTTAGAGATATCTGCATTTCTCAGGTGCGGTTATTTCAGTTAACGGTCACACTCCTTTCCACTTGTAACGTATGTAACAATGAAGAAAATCGGCACTAACATGGACAAATTTTCTTATATACTAGAATATTCTACTACTAAGTAATTTGAAACTCTAATAAGATTTTGAATTTCTCCTTCCATGTAACAATCTAAATCACTTGTGCCAACAGAGGGTTTTACTTTACAAGTTTACATAGACTTAAATGAAAAAGAGAAATCCATGTGGCTGTCCAAATTAGCTTGGAATTGAGCGTTTGTTGTTTTTATTGTTATTATTCCTGATGATATTTCTAGGAAGGAATTATTGTGAATCATAGCGTTAACAACATGCTTGATTACATAACTGTTTCGTTTCTATTTACTATTTAAACTTTCTTATAAATTTTTAAGATATCTGGTGGATGGAGACATAGCATGGCACTCACACATGATGGAAAACTCTACGGATGGGGGTGGAATAAGGTTTGGTTGCTTATAGCATATACTCATTCTTATATATCTTGTCAGTCATTATTTGTATATTTAATATTCAATTTATGGCGTCCCCTTTTCAGGACACCACAATAACAAACTTTCTCACAGGGGAGATTATATGAATCAAATAACTTCAACGACACAGAACAATTTAAAACTTGCAGCGAAAACAGTATAATTTAAATATCAAATTGAATTACAGGAAACATGTCAAAACACAAGTTTATTTATATATGTCATATTTATCAGTTTCATACATTTATCCTGATTTATATAAAAAATTAAAGTCAAAATGAAATATATAATTCTCTTTGTTTTAGTGCTCATTGTTCCCTTGTATGTCCATTTCTCCACTAGTATCTGCCAATAAAGGCAGCAGTTCACCGACCCCAGGACTGAATAAGTAATAAACACTAATTTGCTAAATAAAAATATTTGCAAGCAGACATACATTATTTTTTTCCAACAGCATCAATATCATATAATAATGACAATTAACAGTCATAAACATAAATGCTCATCTCACATAAATATGTAATAATAATATGCTGTAAATCTTTTTATTCTTTATATATTTTATCTGTTGGACTTTAGTTTCTTAGATGCCTCAACTGTCTTATTTCATCATCGTAAATACATAGGATCCTTGGTAACTTTTATATCACGTAAATAGAGGAGTGCCGCATATACAATCATCTTCGAATTTAACAAATTGTTTACGCATCTTGACAACCATCCCCGAATTTGGCAGGTTATCATATCATATAGCTCGAGCATAGGCGGGGACATAAACACGACAAGAAACTCTTTTTAATTCGTTGTCAAATTTTAAAATATCATATTAATTTTATTTGGTTGTTTCAAGTTCACAAGTCATAACTTGCCTTTTAACTTAATAAATAACTCAGTAATTCATTAAATATACATCATTATATTCTTTAACATACTTTTGATTTTATTTCAGCATAATGAATATAAATCATGTGTTCTATTCTACGAATTCTCAAACATGCAGTTTAGTCATAAATCATGCATATAACATCATATTTTGTAAAATAATAATTTTAGTAAACCTAAAATTAATTGAAAATAAGCATCCAACCATATACATAATATTATATAAATCAACTTAATTAATTAATTTAAAAACCTTTTATATCATATTGAAGACTCGATAAAGAATACAGAAATATGTGGAGAGAATTGAACAAAAGATTTCGCTGCGCTTCTTCCCTTCCTCTTCCTCTTTCCTTTCTTCTTCTTCTTCTTCTTCTTCTTCTTCGATTTTTCAGGCTTGGCAGCAGCCCTAGCAGCAAAATAGAGTCGCAGAGAGAGAGGCACAGAAATGAAAAGGAAAGAGAAAACCGAGAGAGAAAGAGAGGGTGAGCACACGCTGCAAAAAATAGGGAAGAGAGAGAGAGTGCTCGGGTGATAAGGTAGGGGGAAAGAGGCGGTAAGTCGCTATGCTTATCCCATTTAATGGAAAAATTATATTTTGGTCCCTCAGTTTTTATTCTCTTATAAATAGGTCCAAAATTCTTACACTTAAGTCCAAATTTATTTATTTTATGTCCAAAATAGTTTTAATAAATTTTAAATCTTATTTTGAGTTGTCAACAATTACAAAAGTAATCCAATAATATGGTTAAAATAATTTTTAACAAAACATTATATCAAACATTAAATTTGAAAAACCTGGACGTCACACAATTCTTCCTAGCTTTGGTGTAACATCTCTTGATCCGAATGTAGGGGATCCAAATGTAGAGTAGAAAATTGTATAACTTGAGTCTTCCTAAAAGGTCACTCACTCAATGTCACTCCAGCTCAAGCACGCTTAATTACGAAGTTTCTCATTATTAACGTCACGATTTTATCCTAAACGATACTTCTACTATTTGGCATCACGTTTTTATATATTTGCTGCAGGATCTGCCCCTAACTTGTCCATGTGAGATTATACTATTGTGCTTGTTCGCGTGGGATTTGCCTACTAGTACTCCCTTAGTACCCCCTCCCACCCTTGGGGGATTCAACATCCTCACTAAGATTTGCCCCACCATGACTCAGAAGCATGTGAATTCAGGCCATATCCCACATGTGACCCACCCACCATGACTTAGAGGTCAAGGTTGGCTCTGATACCATGTTAAAAAAATATGAACATATTTTGCATCTAAGGAGATTAGATTCTTAGTCTAAGTAGAGATATTATCTTTTTTGGCTTCTAAAAATTTCATAGTTAAGTGTACTTGGGTTGGAGTGATATTGAAATGGGTAATCTACTGGTAAGTGCTCAAGTCACAATGAGATCAAAAGATGTTACATTTGGTACTTCATTTTTTTGGTATATTTAATATTCACCTCGTCGTTGCTTTGCTACTCTCCACTCTTCCAGTTAGATCCAAGGATAACATTCTAAAGTTTAAATGTATTACTAATTTTTCTTAAGAACGGACCATTTTTTAACTACATGAATTGGCTCTCTAAAGCTCTTGCAAGCATGTTTTCCTTATTGCTTTTGTCGGAGTATTGTAAATGAAAGTAAATTGATATATAGAATGATTTTTTTTGATATTGAATATATAGAGCGATTTAATTAAAATAAGTTAGTTCGAATGGATAATTGTTACTTGAATGTTGCTATCAACAATCACTGATACGAATACAAACACGGTTGGCATTTTTTAGGCACTTCTTATGTGCTTACTTCCCTTATTCTCGATCCTACTTGGCTTTGTTTTTGCATATCTGCTAATGATTGATAGAAGTAGTTTCTTGAAATTTTGCTGCTAGACCCAATCTTACTAAAAATTCAAATAGTCGAAGTAAGGTCTCCTAGACTTCTTTCTTTGAGGAAGGTTCCTTGTCTTCTTACTGTTTTAAGGATTTGACAATCCAACTTGTCCTTGATTGATGCGGGACTGATGAGTAATGATGCGGTTTTAGAGATCAGCAAAATCATATATAGCAGAATAGTCGCAAATCAATGCTAAAATTTTCAGGAATCAATTTTGCAACGACTGAGAAATCAATTAAACCCGCAAAACTAATTACTTTCATAATTTTAAATAAATTAGATCGAAGGTAATTGAAAAATTACCAATTCAGATTAGGGCGCAATTCAGTTTTCAACAAATCAGGAACGGGGTAACAAGAATATGAGTAAATTGCACTCAATAATGTAAGGTCACACAGGCGAAATAAGTTTGCATAAATCACAGGTGAGCAAAATGATCCAGAGTATTCAATTTAACCAAGTTAAAAGGTTACAGAAGTTTGTACCTGAGTCGGATAATCCAGGGACCACAATATAATTTCTTAACATTAGGGCTTGGTAGCGGCTGGGCAGGGCGAGGCACAGGCGTCAGGCGTGCGCGGCGCAGGCACGGGCGCGCACTCACGTGGGTCACAGGGGTGCAGGCATCGGGCGCGNGGCTGAATAGTCTAGGTGGGCGTGTAGTTGCGGCGTGCGCAGGACTCGGGCGCCCAGTTGCGGCGCGAGGGCGTCGTCAGCGATGTGGGTGCGCAGTAACACGACCATGTCGGATCTTAATCGGCGAGTTGGACGCAGGAACACAAACTAGCAAGCAGAATGGACGAGGACGAGATAAGGTGAATGCTGAGGGGTGCAAGAAGAATGGAGTCGAATTCAGAGGGGAGGAGCTGGAGTGGGTGGAGTTTAGGGATTCTCACCCAAGGTCCAACCCCTTCCCTATTCGGGATATCGATTCATTCCAGAATCAAATAATCTCAAGGGAAACACAAATCAAGTTCATTCAGCATTAAAAAAAACAAGAATAACAAGAAAGTGTTTATATAGACCTCCATACAAACTGACTCAATAAAAAAAAATACATAATGTAATAAATTCCTCACACAAAGGAGAAAATTTCAGATAACATGCCTAAAATAATAATCACAGAAATCGAAACAACTAATATAAGATAAGTGTGAGAAATAAAATCATCCAAAATGGAATCCCCAATTAATCAGAATAAATGAGAGATTTTCAATCCACTGAGTCAGCAATCCGCTGCATCCATCTTTCCAAATCTGTCCTAAGTCAGTCGATCCAGATCTAAGCAGTGTAGCTAGATCTCGGCCGTCGACGATAAACTCTGTCAGGAATGAATCGACGGTCGATCGTGGTGTCCCCACCATTGATCCTGAATGATGGACAGAAGTGTAATTTATTGCAATCCTTTCTATTTAAACTTAATAAGATGGTGTAAGATACTCTTATTCTTATTCAACTTTTTTATCAAATGTTTGAAGACAAAAGACCTTGAGCTAGCTAAATTAGCTTGGGATTGAGCAGCCAAATTCAGAACCTTCAAGCATCCTCAAAAGTCCGAAATCTTTACTCAATTAAGACATAATGGTTCTTCAATAAATTAAATCAGCATCAGATCTTTGTGAATTTCTGTTAACCTAATCTAGAATGAATTATCTGGTAGCTTGATGTCCCCACTTTTAGGCTTTCTTAAGTTCTCAGAACACGAGGATTACCATGAAATACAACGTTGAGAAGCTGGATGGGAAATTCATCATGTAGGTGAAGATGCTTGCCATCCTCGTTCAGTTGGACCTGGACGATGCCTTGCTAGCCAAGGATAAGGGGCCTACAAATGCAGAAGAGGAGAGAGAAAAGATCAAACGATGGTTTCCCAGATCCACTTGCATATATAAACAAGGTTTTGAAGGATTACTTGAAGGAAAAGATGGCGGCTGCTTTGTGGCTCAAGTTGGGGCCACTCTGTATGATAGAAAATAAAAATAATCAATAAATATTTCTTGAAGGAAATGCTGTATTCTCATCATTTAGTGGAATGTAACAGTATTAAGGCTCATCTTGATAAATTTATGAGTGTGTTTAGTGATCTGAAGATGATGGAGGAGAAATACAGACAAAGATCTATCTCTTCTGTTGTTATGTTTGTTTTCACCTTCCTATTGACGCTTTAGAGGTATTATGTTTGATGTAAAGGTCAGGTTTTGCTTCAAGTTGAATTTGCTTTTGGTTGAAAAAAAAGCAGAGGGGTGGCTCACATATGATCAGGCACTGAAATTTGTGTTACAACTATTGCAGAAGGGTTTCATTAGGGTGAATTGCTTCAAGTTGAAAAAGGAGAGCATTTCAAAAATCATGACTAGAAGAGGGAGAGAGCTCAGGCAAAACCTGTGTTGCTACTTGGGAGAGTGGTAATGGTAGCATTCGTCACTTAACTGTTGTGGAAGAAAGGTTCATTTTAAAATGGAGTCTTGATTCAGTATGTTCTTTTCATATGATGCCCAATATGATTTGGTTTCAACTTAAGAATCTGTTAACAATGTTGTATTTCTAATGGGCAGTGTTTTAGGGGTTGGAATCGTGAGAATCCGGATGTTCAATGTTGTTCGAACTCTGATGAATGAGATGTGTTACACAATTGAAGGAAAATTTGATTTCTCTACATACTACATATTCAAGAGGGTACAAGTATCAGCGGAGGTCTGAAGATCTTGAAAGGTGCCATAGTGGTGTTGAAGGGTTGTGTAAGGTCAGATGGCAAAGTATACATGTTGGAGGGTTTTATAGTGAGTCAGTGAGAGGAGCATTTTTGA
The DNA here is from genome assembly GCA_019297695.1 of Apostasia ramifera. NCBI lineage: Eukaryota > Viridiplantae > Streptophyta > Magnoliopsida > Asparagales > Orchidaceae > Apostasia > Apostasia ramifera. The sequence continues at coordinate 76,960 of JAEMOT010002199.1, forward strand.
CTTGGACACATGGGTGAGAGAGCATCAATAAAATGTAGGAGAAGATGGTTTCTGTGCGACAAGCACACAGGGAAGATGTAGAAGTGTTGCCGGGCAAGTAGAAAAGGACATCCATTAGTCAAGAAATGGACATAAATAAAGAAAATTTTGATGAGATAGACTCTAATCTCTAGGGTTCGATCGAAGGGTGGAGCAAACTATATGCTTCTCTTTATAAATTATTTTCGAGGAATGTGTAGACTTATTTCCTGAAGCAAAAATTAGATGTATTCATGATTTTGAAGCAAAAAACTGACTTGAAGGTCTTTTGAGTGACTTATAACAACAGGTTGGAATTTTACTCGAAGGTGTTCAATAGTTGCTATAGAGAAGGGATTGTTCAACTGCGGAATTATCGAAAGGCCATAGAAGAATGGCATGACTAAGCAGTATAATTTTGTAATAAGTATGCTCTTCTTGAAACACCCACACAAGTCATTTTGGTTAGATGCAGGTTCAGTTGTCTATTGTATGATCAACCACTCTCCTTGTTCAGCTCGAATTGAAGATAACAATGGAATTGTGTTCTAGTAATCATCTAGCTTATTCTATCAAAAAAAAAAGACACATCTAGCTTACTCTAGAGTTGGAGACTTTTGGCATCTATTATATGCTCATTCGAGGGAAGGATACTTGGATCCTAGGTTAAAGAAATTAACATTCCTAGGATATGGGTGGAAAGACAAAAATCATTGTCGATGAAGACTATGCTCTTCTCGATAATTTCAACACCTTCATCCCAAGGCAGTATAAGGTGCTTTCAAGAAACTGGAGTTGAAAATTTGAAACCACCTTTCTCTAACTTCAAAACAATAGAACTACCAAAGAAGAGAAGCAAGCTTCATTGGTAGAGCAATTCTTCTCAATTTTAAGAACCTGAGAAAGAAGAGAGATTAAACTGCCATAATGGTATGTAGGTTTGACCTTGTTGCTTATGTTTTCTTTGCTTGGCAGGAGTTAGATGGCTGACAAACTATGCACATACACAAAGGTTGTATGAAGTGCTGATTCTTTAAGGTGGGTGGTTGCTTTAGAGGAAGAGATGAAGCCATTTAGGAAAACCAAACTAGAGTGCTTGTAAAAGTTCTTAATGGTAGGATAGAAGTCAAATGCACGTGGGTATAGGAGAAGAAAGAAGATAGAATGAGTGCAGAGCACATGAGATAGCAGGCTAGATACCAGGAATCAACCTCAATAATTTGTTCTCGCCAGTCGTGAAGCACAAATCCATCTGCAACTTGCTTGAACTATTTGACCAAGTGGCATGGAGCTTTAGTAGCTTGAAGTAAATATTACTTTACTATATGAAGATCTTGAGAAGGAGATTTATATGCAACAACTTGAAGGTTTCAAAGTGGTAGGCATGGAAAATTATGTGTGCTGGTTGAAGAAGTCATTGTATAACTTAAAATAATCTCTTCGATAATCACGTGAGAGGTTCAACTCTTTTATTCTTAATCATGATTTTTCGAGATGGAATTTTGATAGTTTGTACTGTGTATGTAAAGAGATTGCATGATGGCTCTTTCATTTATCTATATATCGATATATCGATGACATATTAGCCTCGAAAAATGTTGTCGAAATTCAAATTTGAAATGTCGCCTGAGTGTAGAATTTGAAGTGATAGATCTAGCCACAACTGAGAAGGTGTTTGGCATGAAGATTCAAAGAAGTTGAAGCAAGTTGTTTCTACCTTAGAAGGATCATGAAGATGAGAAGATTTTAAATGAACGATGACATGAAAGCCTATAAATTTATGCTTGCGCATTTCAATTTTCTACAAAATTGGCACCAAAGATACTAGAGGAGTTGGAATACTATATGTGAGTGCAATGGGGAATCTAATATATGATATGGTCAACACCTGACCAAAATTATCACATGTAGTAGGTGCAATAAGTAGATAAACTGCTGATCCGGGATGATTATATTGAAAGACAATTTAGGTTATTTTAAGGTATTGACAAGGTATTATGAAAGCATGCTTATAGTTTGGGGCTACTAGTTCCAGTATAGTCTATTGCATTGACTTAGATTATGCATGGGATACTGATAAGAGAAGATCTCTTACTGATTTCTTCTTTCCTTTAGGAGGATGTGTAGTTAGTTGAAGATCATCATTACTACATACGGTTGCATTTTCTATTGCTTAGGCAGAGTATATAGCAATCATAGAGGTTGTAAGCAAGCCAATTTGGCTTAGAAGCTTATTTCAAGAATTTCATAGGGTTCTTCAGAAAGGTCACAATATTCTACAACAGTCAAAGTGCAATCTACTTGACAAAGGAACAAATGTTTTGCGAAAGGATAAATCATATAAAAATCAAATATCACTTTGTTCGAGAGATTATTGCTCGTTCTAATGTTTAAGGTCAACAATGTTAGTACTCATGAAATCCCAGACACGTTAACTAAGCCTCTTGCATTACCCAAGTTGCTTGAACTCGATTTGCTTCTCATGGTTTGTTTTATGGGTGCGGAGTGGAGATTCAGTTTTTGAAAAAGAGTGAATTCATCTCAAAGTGGAGATATGTTGATGCATCCTTGAATTCCTCTTTGAGGGCAAAATCGATTGGGAAGTGTTCTTTTGAGCTCACAAACTTAGGGGTTGACATTTTCCATAATAACCCATCTCGAAAATATCCATCATCAAATAATGAATCTTTTTACCGTCCTTTGGGTTTCATAATGCTTCTCGAAGACAGACGCTTAGATTTTGTAAGCTTAAACATGAAAAACTATCTCAAAGACAGAGCCTCAAAGATTGAAGATTGAAAGCATTACTTTTGAGGAGGTTCTCAAAAATATTTCATCCTAGATTTTGACAAGACGTTTCGAGAGTTTGTCAATTGTTAGAGGCAGTGTCTCAAGGTTGTTTCAAGAGCACCTATGATCACTCCGTTAGGGATATTTTTTGTACATATACTTGAAATAGGTTTGTTGGCATAGGGCCATAATTTGATCTCTATATAAGGAGTTGTTTGGTTTTGTTAGCCATCATTGCCTTCCACAAATTGTTGAAAGGCTCTGCTGTGCTCTCATATGGTTTTCCCATAAACGTTCAATATAAAACTCTGCGCATTCACTTTTTCGTCTTTGTTGGTTGTTGCTTCTTGTTTTACTATTTGTTTGCTTAGCGTTTTCATTCATCCAAACAATGTCTCCACTCTACATTATGTTCAACGTAAGAAAGTTTATAGGCCTTTCATTGACTTTTATTTCTTTCATTTTTCTCCCATCTTTTGATGAAATTTTCTTTTCTCTAATTTAAAGAAAACATGCACCTGTTGTATGTTGGATAAAACTTGTTCCACATAAATTTTCTATAAGTCTGGCTCAAGGAGTTGTTTCCTAAAACCTTTATATTAGCATATTGTGTTTCTTTCAAAGATGGATTTCATTCAATAGTTATCATGCTCCAGAATGATCACAATACATGCATCCTTGAGCAATTTTGCTTGTACCAGTGGCTCAGTTTTAATTCAAAAACATGAAATATTTCAATTCACGTCAATGTTACGGGAAATATCTTTCATCCAGAAAGAGGAAAAAACGAAGTCCCTTATCAGCTAGAGAAATGCATTGAGAAAGGGCACATGTACAGAAAATACTTGTTGCGGTGTATCGAGGTAAAAAGTAAAGTGTCTTGTCTTCCTTACATTTGAATGTAGCCTTTAAGGTCTTTCTCCAAAAGAAATTCATGCAAGAAATTACTTCACATTTATTGTGTAAAATTAGCTTTGCATTTGCTTGTACTTGGGCCATTTTTAAAAATAAAATAATGTCCTTATATTCTTCTTTTTTGATCTAATTGTAACAAATTGCATATTAGTATTCTTTATTAGCTTCGCCATGCTAATGCAATCCAGTTGCCATTCTTCAGTTCGGACAACTTGGTGTTGGTGACAATGTTGATCACTGTTCTCCAGTGCAAGTTGGATTCCCTAATGATGAGGCATGTTTGTATTTTAACTTTCCAATATCTGTTTTTACTAGGATATTTTATCATTTCTTAGAAGGTTTCCATTACTTGTTTTATTGCTTGAAGTACTTTGATAAGCTTAGGAGAATTCATCATATGCTGAACTGTCTTGTTTTTAATCCCATTGCAGACAGTTGTTCAGATATCTTGTGGCTGGAGGCACACACTTGCTTTGACGGAGAAGAAAAACATATTCTCTTGGGGTAGGGGCACTAATGGTCAGCTGGGCCATGGAGATATTTTGGATAGGTAATTGTCAATCTATACAATATTAGTTCTTTTGAAGTTTCAAGCTTTTAAGATGTCTGTTTGTCTCCATGTTAATGGCTTCTGTAGTGAATGAAACCATTGTGTTTATGTCTGCGAGAGAGGAAGTTTGCAGGTGTGAGTGAGATGTGTGTGTTTGTGTGTGAGTGAGACAGTGAAAGTGAGGTTTAAAAGCTTTTTTTGTTTAATGTAAAAGCTATTTAGAGATGGGTATTTTGACTGGTTACTGTCAAGATTTTGTTCTTTACTGGTACAGTTAGGCTTAGTATAGTTATTATTTGAAGCTTCATAAGGAACAGTTACGTGTAATGAAGTATAAAGGTTCTCATAGTAATATTGCCTGAAACCTTTTCATGTTGCATCTTTTCCGATTCCATGCAAACTTTATTGGGTAATGAAAGCCCATTCATTGTTTGAAATTTGCAGAATCATTCCAAAACTAATCGAAGCCATAAGCACAGATGGATCGTGTTGCAGGTTTTTAACATCTTCAAAAATCGAGTCATCATCAGGTTGGGATTTCCATTTGTAATTTTTTTTCTGCAGTTACCACTGCTTGAATTGAACTGCTTTTTTTCTGAAGAAAGATAAAGCAATCTTCAATCTTACAGGCAAAGTTTGGGTCTCACCATCAAAGCGGTATGCTATAGTGCCTGGCGAATCTGTAAGTTAGCGTTTATGAACTTTTTTCTGGCTGTTTTATATTGAGAGAGAAAACATGGGATTTTTTATTTCATGACCAAGCTATAAGCTGTTATGATATCCCTTCTTATGGTCAGTGGTGAAATAATTTGTCATCAAAGGAACTATTTGTCAAAGAAATGGTCCCTCAGAAGAAATGATTGTTGGAGAATTGTTTTTCGAAAATCAGTGGCTTCGACAATGTTGCAAGATCCGAGGTTTGAATCCCTAACGAAGAGAAATCCTGATGAAGGATCAAGCTTGAGGTTTGAATTCTTGCATAAGACGGAAACCTCAAAGGAAATTAGTGTTGAAGAAGAAATCTTCGATAACCAGAATGAGGATTAGTAATCCTCATATAAGCAATGTCCTCGAAGATTAAACCCGGAAAAGGTATCTTTAGATCTAAAAGCAACGTGCTTCCAGAAGATAAAGAAGACCAGAGGTGGTTACACATGAGTAGCCTACGTCAGCTCTATGTCAAAACCGTTATACATGTTGACACCGAAAGAGAAAGAGGGGAATTAAATAAAAATTTTAAGTATAACAAAATAGTAAATTATTCTTAAGAATCCACCAAGAGGTTAAAGGTGTTTTTCCTTTGAGAGAACAACAGAATGAAAAAATTCAAAAACTTGTATTCCACTTTAAATGGTTATATATTTTTAGGCATTTTAAACTCTTTTCATGACTTTAATCAACACGAAAAAACCTCTCTTCATGACATTGACATGACATATAACTAATCAAAGATATCTCACAAAGTCAAAAGTAATCTCACAACTTTTAATAAAAATTTACTACTATCACTACATGACAAGACTTAAAAATTCAAAAATTGCAACTCCATCATCTTGATAAGATGAAGTTCACAATTGTAACTCAAAAGTTAGCAATTACAACTATGATATTATGGCATGATAAAAGTCAACAATTACAACTCAAATGATAAAAACTCTAAAGTTGAACTTTCATAATGTTGAGTCAACCCAAGTTAAACATTGATGCCATTCTTATTCAGTTGAAAAGAACTCATCCTTATGTATTCTTCTTCCTTATAGGAGGGTGACAGGTCTACTATGCAAAAGTAGAGACACGTTATATTCTACATGAAGTCCCACAAGGATTGTTTCTTATTGGTGAAAGATCTATAAAGAATCTCATTTAGAGATAATTCATGAAATTTGTTTCCAAATGAGGAAAGTAGGAGACTACATTAGTCTTGCACCAAATCTCTCGTAAGAGTGAGATCAATTCCTATATGATCCTGGGTTAACTAGGATCAATATTGCTCCCAAGGTCTTCCTAGACCTTGGTGAAAGAAAGTGAAAAAGGTACAAAATGAATCTTTCTTACAAAGATTAGTAATACATTGAGGAGACTATGAATAAAACATAGATTTCTTGGCTTCGAACAAGCACTCTTGCGTAGAAGATTGATTTCCCAACTCCTTGAAAGCATTGTTCTTTGAAGGCTAAGATAGTTCTTTTGATTTTTCTAGTATGACTTAAAAATTCATCAGTGACTTTAGCGAACTATTTGTAGCCTAAACAAACCTCCCAAAATGATCATTAGATCATTGAGAAAGAATTAAAAATAAATTTTTTTAATGGTATCTCCAACAATATTTCGTAATTTTTGGCATTACCCAAACTGTCTACTTAGACATCTAGACTGTCCACCTAGGCATCTAGACTATCCCCTAATTCAAAAAAATGTACCTATCAAGGCTATGTTGTTTGCCTTTCAATCGAGTTGCCACCTAACATAGCCATCGAACTTATCATATATAAATTGAACAGGCATTCTAAGAAGTTCGATTGTCCGTGACACAAAAGTTTAGGCTCATATCCAAATAGTTTGTGTACGCAAATACTGTGTTGGACCGTTCGGCTATGACCAGCGAACATTTTGTTATTTCGAGGACCCGACGACTTTTTTATCTTAATTTAATTTTGATTTACTAGCTAATTAAATTAGAGTATTTTAGTCAATTTTCAAGTAGTATTGTTTATACTCTAAAATGACTTATAAGGTACAATAAGTTTTAGAAATGAAATAAAGTTATTAAGCAATGGCTATAGTGTAAGGTGAATGTCACAGATAGTTTTGTTTCTTCTCACAAGTGGATAAGCTTCTTTTGAATTTCCAAGGTCTTGATCAAATTGAGATTTTGAAGAAAAGAAACTGTCTTATCCATTGGAAGATTTGGATTATTTTCAAGTTTAGAAGGTTTTAAGTTCTTGATCAAATCTCCAAGGTCTTTGAGGAAGTGGGATATGATGAAGCTTTTGAGAATTTTTTTTGATATTGTAAGATCCATTCTCCCGATTGTAAGCACTCATGATTTTTGGACTGGTCCTAAAAGCTGTTAGTTTACAATTATCTTTTGCCTTAAGTTGCCTTTCAATATTTGTTGCAAGTTTGAAAACATCATAACATATGTGGTAAGGTTGAAGTTGAACAATATTGAAGATTTCTTGTCGAATTTCACCAAGATAGTGGGCAATGATTTATTCATTCGGTTCGGACGGACCACAACTCGTGATAAGGTGATTAAATTTTTCAGTATGCTCCTAGACTAAGTGATGCTCCTAAGAAAAGTAGTGAAGTTTATAAAAAGCATCTTGAAATAATTTTCTTGAATAATTGTCTTTTTTCTTTATTTTCTCACACGAATTGATTTTCTATTTGTCTTTGCATGCTCTTCTATGCTTTAGTTTTACGAAATTGAAATATGTTTCTTGTGTTAATGGCGATGATCTTGATCGTTCGATCATACGAAGCTTCTTTGTAATAAAAAACTCACTTATCAGTGTTGAAGAAATCTATGAACTTAATCAATTTTGATATGCCATTTGAAATTAGGAAGTGTCAACCTTTAGGTAAATATCCCTTCGGAATTAAAAATTCCTTTGGGTACTTTGATTGTTGAAATGACACTCTTCATCATTTGATACTTGATAGGGGTAACCTTGCATTCAACGGCACTTAAAGCTTGATACTCCAAGACATGGTGAGGGTCATCATGTCTCGAAGCTTTCATCCATTTAAGATGCTTTTAGAAAAGTCTCACTTGTCTCCTTAGTTCTTCGATCTGCACTTTCTTCAAATCGCATTCATGTGCTATGGGTTGGTTGGGATTGTGTCCATTGCTACGACTAGCGATCTCAACCTTAGCTTTGATTCCAACTTGACGCCGGAAGAGGAAAAGAGAGTAAAGAGAAGATACAAGTATAACAAGATAGTAACTATTCTTGAGAATCCATCTAGGAGGTTGAAGATATTCTTTCTTCAGGAAAATAATAAAATTGATTTTGTATTTGTTCGCTGTCATTTTCTTTGTAAGCTATATAACAGGGAACAATATGCATGAATTAAGAATCTTGTACTTGAACACAATTGTCAATATAAGAATAATTGTACTCAAACTTGGTAAAATTTATACTGATTAAAGAATGTACTTGAGTACGTTCTTTAAGAACTAAAATATTGTACTCCCATCTATTGTGCAAGTGAAGATTAATTGGGTATAATGTGTAATATCAAAAATTATAGACTTAAGTACATATGTTTAACAGATATAATGACAATCAAAACATTATAATCTGCATCAATGAATGTTGTGTACTTAATACTTTCTTAAATAAAAATTGAGATGCACTTTTTCAAATGATTTTTTTCACTGTAAATTGTTGTGTTATTTGTTAAAAATGAAGTTGCTTCAAAAAAAAAAAAAAGGTTGCTTGAACTTCATTTGGGTTATGAGTGTTGCTTGAATACAACCTATATCAAGAATGATGGTGTATTCTAGTAATGTAATAAGCTCAACAAAACATAATGAATTAGAATACAATTATATCATACTTGAGGACATCACATTTATTCGACTTTTCTTGTAAATTCAATTAATTATCATAAACTATTCACAGATTTTAAATGAAATACACAATAATAGCTAGTGCTTATTTCCTTATAAAATAAATTTTTGGCCAAAATGTGCACATTAGTCTTGCCACATGTCAAATTTTGTTGGGTTGTCTACACAAGGGCTTCAATGTTACCCTTATGTAAGTCATATCTATATGTTACTACAAGATTTCACAACCTCAATGGCTAAGAATATAATCAAGAAAAGAATAACACCATGGCTTTGAAAACTAAATAAAGATGTGAAATCTAAAGCACGGACACAAAAGCAAATAATTAAATATATTGATATTGAATATGGTAAATAAGTTATATATCAAAAAAATAATAAGTTATACTAAAAAAATTATCAACATAGCACATATAAACATATTAGTATAAGTTAAACCTAGAGATGTAATCCATAGATTAAGTATGAATATTTCACATAATTTCAAGACTACTATCCCTTGATTGTATGTGGTATTTCGGTTAGTTTGTTTAGTTCAGTTTTCAAATATAAGAATTAAACTCAAACGATATAAGCAAATAAATTCAATTATGAACCATTAACTAAATCAATATTTTTTAAACCAAACTAAATTGATCAAATTTAATGCACACCTCTACTTGCATGGAAACAATCCAATGCTACCTTCATGAAGTAACCATACAACTGAAAAAAAAAACTATGGAGAAGGCTCATTCAGAAGTTTGCAAAATAGGTACAGGTGTTGAGAAGATCATACTTTCGTTACTTTTATCAATCAATTTTTGAGGAAGACTTGGATGTATATATGGAAAACCAAAAATTAAGTGTTCAAGAAGTTTTAAGAGTTCTACATGATGACAGAACAAGAATTTAGAAGGCATTTGAAGTGTGTCCGTTTTGGCAATGGAGGATATGTTCTTGCACTCTTCAATTAGACGTGTCGAAGAAATGGCATTCACATTAGTGGACAGTGCTAAAGTTGCCTCCATAGAATAGTGTTGATGAACAGGATCATAGTGGAGAAGATTAGGTGTCTACTATCTTACTCCAAGTTACCGAAGATTTTATGAGTAGTGGTAGTGATGATACCATTTGTGTGGGAGTTTTCCGAAAGAGTTTGGAGTGGTAAGGAGATATCCCTCAAATTCTTGAAATTGTTTAACTGTCACGCCTTCGTGCATAAAACGAACGAATTTGGGTACAAGTTATGGGAATGAAAGGAAAAGAAAGTCATCCGATGTCTAATATGTTTTCTTTGAGAAGCAGACTCTCCAAGACATGAAAATGAGGAGATGGGTCAATCCTCTCTAATGAACCTTGACAACAAAGGATCAGCTTAGATTAACAGGGAAATCGAAGAAAGCTCATCGGATGCAAGCCTTAGAGTCAAGATGTATATGAAGATTTTGTTAAAGAAGGAGAAGAGAAACAAGATGAAGACAAGCAAGATGCCTTCAAGGACATGTCTTCAATAATGCTTGAAGATGAACAACCTAGGTGGTCCTTATTTATTTAACATCTTTCCCATTTATGGTTGTAAGGGGATTCGAGCAAAAGCCTACGATTGTCCTCAAAGAAATAATTTCCCTAATTGTGAAGATGATCAAAACGTCAATGTCAAACATCTAATCGTAAAGAAAGCCTTCCTTCATGGCTTGCGGGAAAGCTAGACGAAGAAATATATATGGAGCAGCCTAAAGGCTTTGGAAGGAAAGGAACGTTTGTTCTGCCACCTGAAGAAATGCTTGTACTGTATGAATCAAGCTCCATGACAATGGTTAGTATGTTTGATGCATTCATGATCTAACGTAAGTATCAGTAAAGTTCTTTAGATCACTCTGTTCTTTTGTTTGCTTTCAGACCATTTAAACCACATTAAAGCTAACTTTCTGGGATTTTAATTAAACCACATTTTTCTGGGAAGTTGAAGGTATCTGGTATATACCTTCTACACTGAAGCACCGAATGGGGGGAGTGAGAGTGAATATTAAGGACTCAACTAGAAGCCTCTACAACTGTGTTTTATACAAGTGGTGTTCTAGGTGTCGCGTTCAAAAACAACCCAACCCATGAACTTCTGATGCGGTTATTGTTTGAGCCAGGCTTTGGTAACAATATTTGAGCTGTTTATTGAATGGTTCTAGTTTCAATACTTGTTTTCTCGATCTTGCAAGTTCAAGTTAACATGTTCATAGCATGTCTATATTAAAAAGAGCTAAACTATGTATGTACCTGAGATTTATCTGCCTTCTGTAAGGATCTACATTTTAAATCATTTTGGTAACAACAGATCTTTCTGTTTACAATTTCACCAGTTCAGATTGAAATAGCATGGCACAAATTGTGTATATGAGATAGGGATTGGGAAGAAGGGTTTGAATGGTGGCTTGGTGCAGTTGCAGGGGAGAAAGTATGGGAGCAGAGAGATTTTAACCAATTTATTCAAATACAACTGTTAAATTATGCTGAGAAATCGTTTAAAAGGACTACATTAAAATAAATCAGAAAACCCTTTAGTGTATGTGAAAATAAATGTATTTGGCAGAATGTTTCAGAAAATGTGAATCTGCATTAAACTGGGTCTAATTCTCAAGAAGTGCTATGTACTCTATAAAATCTTTCAACGGGTCAAGCTAGGTCAACTTAAACTTTTTTGGCTTGTTAATTAAAGAAGGTTTGTCCATACTTGATTAAAAAAAAAAAAATTGCCCTAATAGATACTAATTATTTGCACATCAACAACTAACAGAGAACACTTTTGAGTAGAAAAAAGCTCAAAATCTCTGTGATGACCAAGCTAACATGAAGCTTGCTGGTTATTTCGACTATCAACAAGAATAGGTCACACTTTGCATAGGGTTAAGCTTTGGTTTGGTTAAACCTTGCTCCAGCCCTTAATGACTAACTTTGAATTATGAAAACTTTGGCTTGACATGTTTCTTAGTTTGCAACTGCATTGTCAAGATGCGGAATAAAGTTATTTTAATGCTTATTTTTGTAGGATGTAAAATAAAATTAATTTTGTTATTGGAATATGTATTAAATATGAAATAAATTTGATTTTAATATTGAGATTTGTGTAGGATATGAAGTAAGATTTGTTATATTAGATTTCTTGTTATAGGTGAAATTAAGTTTTTAAGTGCTATAGTGTTGCATCTATCTTTTTTTGTTACAGTCATTTCTAATACAATCTACTTTAGAGCAATCACTCATCTATCAAAGTATCCTCATTTCAATTATACTTATTTTATGGATACTTGTGTACTTAAGTTCCTTGAGCTCAGTTTGATTTACCATTAATTTTTTGTGATAGTGTTATAAAAATTTTCCATCAAACTTGATGTGTATCTTCCGATCACACTATCCCGTCACACATTTATCCATTTGAATCATATTGCATAGGTTTTGCGATTAATGTCCTCTATTTCTGCCCACAAATATATTCTAGTTATTTGAAGGCCTTGGTCTCACAGTATTATCATTTTTTTTTTAAAATACATACTCATTTATCCTATTATTACTTAATTTAAATAACTCTAAGTTGATTATCTCCTCCATTAGTCTTACGCATTATAACTATATCATCAATAAAAAAAACACACCATAAATAACATTTCGGATGTACTTAATCAACTCATCTATTGTCCCCAGTTCTATCAAATATAGCTTTTAACGAGATGTACTGTGTTCGAATGGCCAATAAACACGCAAGCACACAAAAATAATTAAAGAAAAAGCTCGAAAGCAAAAGAGAAACTGATGCGCTAAACTAAACTAAAGCATGCACATGCCTTTTGCAGGGTAGAAGTGGGTTGGCAAATCCATCCAACAGCAGCTCAAGCGATGCAAATGTTCCTGAGTCTTTGCCAGATTTTTGAATCCTGCGCTTGATTCGCTCCCTGTAAGTCTGCTGCACTTAATTCTGTTAATGCGTTGAATAACTTGAGCTTCTATTATTGATTCCCATTAAACTGTTCGCTTCTATGATGAATTTGGTCTTCGTTGATGTAAAAAATTTGGAGATTTTAAGGCTGAAACTATGCGTTTCACCTAACGTCTTCAAAAATTACGCATGTCTCACGTGCTTTCGTATAATATTAACATGTTTTATGTTAATTCATTCAAATTCACATATCTTTTCTGTTTCATCAAAGTAAATAAAATATTTAAGAGCTTATATACTTCGCTAGACGGAGTTGACTGAGTCATATATAGCACATGATTTCATGTACCTGAATGTAAATCTCAAAAAAAAAACAGTGTACTTTCTTAAAAAAATTAATAAAAATTGATAAAATGAAAAATATTGAGCATTTATCTTGCAAAAATATAGTCTCACATTGGTAAAAGAAAAGCCGTAAATTTTGCATATATAATTTTATTTATGCATGATTTTAATGAAAACCTGACTGGTCCAATCGCAACAATCAATCGATTTTTTAATTTGACTCCTGTTCAGTTGGTTTAATGCAAAACTGGTCATAAGGATTGATCGAACTGGCCACACCACTGGTTTATGATCAAATCAGTTGAACTGGCCGGTCTGATTCGATTTTTAAAATTTCGCAGGCCACTAAAAAAAAATATTCCTGTGATAAAAAGATAAACAGAACAATTAAAGTTTTATAGTTGGCAAAATATTCCTGCATGATAATCATTATCATTTTATTTAATATTTAAAACATTATAAAATAAATTAAAAAATGAAATAAAAGATTAAAATATGTATGTTATATTTATGTTTTGCACTGACAAAGTCGTTTTTATTGATTATTTCCTTTGAGTTATTATCTCTGGGAACATTATAATTCACACATTTGTTAAATTAGCAGTCCAAGGTGCTCAAAATTCAAATTTATCAATAAAAATTTGAATATTTTAATAGAGATAAAAGAGAATTTTTTTTTTAAATTTTTACTATTAAAATTTATGTTTGCAAGAAATATTATTAATTTAATATTAAAATTATGCTATGTCAATTATAAAATAAATTTTAATTTATGTTAAACTTAATCTTACAAACAGAAGTCCAGAGTTTATAGGCAAGCAGTACCTGTGCATGGCTTTTTCTTTTTATTAAAATAACACAAAAAAATATTTTACACTATTTTAATTGGTTTATATTATTTAATTAGTTTGAAAAGTTAAATATATTTTGATGCAGGACGGAAAAAGGATATCAATGATATTTTATATTTATATTCAGTAAGATTGATTAGCAAATTATTTTAATCAAGAGAAAAATATTTTTTAAATAAATTAGATGATAAATTAAGATATTTTAAAATTAAAATTAAACTGGATCGTATGATAAATAAGAATTTATCAATTTAGATTAGGGCGTCAATTTAAATTCAATAAATCAGATTCGCGGTTCAAGAATTTAGGACAGACGTTTCACAGTTAAATTCAACAATAATTGACACACAAAGAAATATCGGGTCACACAATTAGTGTCAAATAAATAATTCAAGTCAAGCGAATAATTTGTGTTGAAGTCAAATAATCAGCTTAATGAACTTCGAAAAAGAATTTATCAGCGATTTGAATCAGAGAAGAGTTACTGACGATGATTAATTGACTTACATATTTGTTTACGAAGAGCTTGAATTTTTCAGGCTTATAAGTGGAGGAGCCAAATAAAAAGGTAATTCAATTTAAGTTAATATTATTTTAGTTCCTTCCCCATTTCATCTCTCCATAAATATTTTTTAAAATTTTTTGATCTAAACACCACAATTACTTCTACCTCAATTAAAAATTATAATAAAACAAATTTGAACGCGAGTAAACTCCTTCCACTGAGTTACGAGAAACTTCATTAGTCTCTAGATATTAATGTGTTATGTTATTGAATTAGTCTGAATTATTTTACTATTAGTAAAAGAGAAAATTATTCTAATATTTTAATATGAATTGTGAAAATTATTATAATATTGATATGTGTTTAAAGAGAAAAAGAGATGAAAAAAATCACGTGACAAAAAATTATAAGAAATAACTCACATAATGGAATAAAAACTTGATTGTGTTGTTATATAATATTGATATTTGTAATGAATTTAAAATAAAAGATTGTTTGGTTCAATATTATCATGTTATGTTATGTATAAAAAATAATTATTTAATTTGATAATATGTATAAATAATTTTCTAAAAAAAAATAAAATTATCACTCAAAAGATGACATATAGGAGAGTTTGATTCAACATTATCTTAATATTATGTCATATTTCTAGATATCTAATATTTAAATATTATTTTTTGAGTGATAATACTATAATAATTTATAAAATTATTTATAAATATTATTAAATCAAATAATTATTTTTTACATATAATATAACATTAAGATAATAATAAACTAAATACCTTCTTAGATTACATGGCATACTACCAAAAAATATTAATGAAAATTTTAATTCAATATTATCTTGATATTTTTTATATTATTTAGAGAAAATAATTTATGTAATTTGATAATATTTTTTAATAATTATTAAAAATTATAAAATTATAAATCAAAAAAAAAAAATCCTAGATAACATAAAGATAAATACGTGAAAGTTCGGAATGTATTGATGTTTTATTTAAATATCTGTAAATGTAAAAAAAAAAAGCATAAAGTTTTTGTCATTGGATCCATCAAAAATGTAAATTTTATAATTTTGTCCCCTAAAGGGTAGGGTTGCAATTTCATTGCATTAATTAATTCCGTTAGAGAAGACCAAAAAAAAATATTTTTCGTGATAAATTATGATATGGTACAACCGTACAACACAACAGAAGTAAAAAAAAAAAAAAAAAAATCAATTAATCAGCGCCCTTGAAGGGCTTGTAGACCTTGAGAGCGTCGACGATGCCGGCGACGGAGCCGACGGCGGCCGCCAACGAGATGATGAGGCAGGCGGCGCTCAGCAGCTGCAGGCAGACCCACCTCGTGCTCCACCTCGGCACCTCCCTCCGCGCCACGTACATCTCCACCGGAAAATAAACCGTCAACGGCCAAAATCCCAGCGCCCCCAGCAGCCCCACGACGTTGTCGAAGAACGGCAGCAGCATCGACAGCACCGTCGTCAGAACCACGAACGCCGTCCGCCACACCATCCGGAACAGATTCATCTTGCAGGTCTTCTTCCTCCCCACCGGCACCGACATATCCTTTCTGATGAGCCGCGATTCCGGCCACCTCCGCTTCGCCCAGTTCTCCACGAACGCGAAGAGCGGCTGGCAGTACACCTGGTATGCTCCGACGAGGTGGACGGCGATGGCCGCGTTGGCGACGTTCAGCAGCCAGTACGGGTTGTAGAATCCGAAGCCGGTGAGGAGGTTCCCCGGAGCCCTGTCGCCGAAGGCGGCGAAGCCGAAGCAGCCGCAGAGCGTGTAGAAGGAGGTGGTGACAGCGACGCTGACGAGGGTTGCCTTCTTCATGACGGTCGACTCGGAGGGCGGCGCCGACTTGATGGTGTCCTGGATCTCGATGAGGATGACGGAGTAGGAGTAGGCGAAGGCGATGTCCCCGAAGGCCTGGAGGCTGTTCCAGATCTTGGTCATCTGGCTGACGGTGGGGCCGACGGCGACGCCGGTGAGGCCGCCCTTCAGGGCGCCGTTCTTGACGACTTGGGCGATGCCGAGGCCGAGGCCGATGGAGGAGTAGGTGAAGGACATGACGGCGGCGAGGATGGAGAGCCACCATAGCTGGTCGAA
The DNA here is from genome assembly GCA_019297695.1 of Apostasia ramifera. Classification (NCBI taxonomy): domain Eukaryota; kingdom Viridiplantae; phylum Streptophyta; class Magnoliopsida; order Asparagales; family Orchidaceae; genus Apostasia; species Apostasia ramifera. The sequence goes on from JAEMOT010002199.1 coordinate 93,543, forward strand.
GTCCGGGATCTGCGAGAGGACGATCTCTGTCAAGCCGAAGATGATCATGAAGGGGTTGCTTGAGGTCCGGCAGGGGCTGCCGTCGCCGTTCTCGTGGAAGCAGTTCGACCTCTTTATCGCCCTGTTTCATTTTCCGATCATCATCCATACATCGATCGGTTAACACGCGTTACGATTTAATTACCACAATTTTGAATTTAAACTGCTCATTAATGAGTTAATCTTTAATTATTTCAATAACATATATATCATACACTAATAATGAATTTTTTTTTTTCATTTTCGGATGTCGTAGTTCCTCTGCTTAGTCTGCTACGATGAGAAACAGAGAAGGGGAAAGAGGAGAAGAGGGCTTACGTCATGCTAATGGAGGCGGCGATGGTGTATCCGATGGAGACGCCGAAGAGATTGGCGTACTGAATGTAGCCGCAGATCTTCACCTTGAGGCCGCCGAGATTGGCGTGGACGGCGTCCATGTAGGTGTAGTTCCGTTTTCCGGTGACGGGGTGGCCGGAGCGGTAGCAGTCAGCGAGGAGGGAGGAGGTGTAGTAGATGACGAAGGCGAAGAGGATCATGACGGACGGGCCGGCGATCCAGCCAAGCTGCGCGATCGACCAGGCGAGCGAGAGCACGCCGGAGCCGATCACCGCCGTGATGATGTGTGCGCTCGCAGTCCACATCGTCCCTATTGATCAAGTCCTCCATCGTCAGAATTTCGAATTGAAGAGGCAAACAAAGGAGAAATCCGGAGGCAATGGCGGCTGTACCTGTTCTTCTCGGCTTGCCATCGTCGTCGAAGCGCTGCTGAGGGCCTAGCTCCAGGGAGACAGCAATGGAGGATGGATGCGGAGGCTGGAGGTCGTCGATCTCCGTACCATCGGCACCCATTTATGCACCCTTTGAGATTAGAAGAAGAAGAAGAAGATACATGAGCTTGGGCAGGGAACTCCGCCATGGTCAACCATGGTAGCTTAATTTCTTACCTTGGCGACGGAGGAAGACGACGGATTGATCTACAGAGAACTGGGGGCTAAGGGGTTATATATGCAAGAAGGCACGTGTGAGAGGAGGAAACCACACGTGTGAAGGCTGACCTCTATCCTCTCTCAGTTGTCTTTCTCTCTTCCTCAATCCTCATTTCTCTTTTATTTTTAATTATTACTTAAAAATCTTTTTTATAGTAACTTTTTTTTTTTGATAATAACATGAAAATCTTTTTACTTATTTAAATTCTAAAATTAAATAATATGATCTTTACATCATTTTAAATAAGAAAAACTTAATCTTTAAATAACATATGTAATTTTCTTTAGGTAATTTTTAATTTTAAATAAGAGTTTGATTGCTCCAAACTTCAATAGACACTTCTGTTGAAAAATTCACAGATAAGCATAGAAAAAGATTAGGGGTGCCAATATTGAATCCGAACGTATTCGAATTCGATTTTAAATTTTTCAATCTAAGTTCAGCCGATTTGTTTATAGACTGTATCTTTCAAGTTAAATATTTATAAGAAACACCCCAAAATCAAATATTTACAGACAGTATTTTCTATTTTGAATATAAATTTAGTGGCAACACCCTCATGCTAATTTTTATTTGTTATTTTTTTAATTTAATTAAGATTAACACATTTAACTAATATTATATTTAGCTCATTTTAAGAAAATTCACACTAATGAAATTATATAAAAAAAAAAAGCAAAGTTCTTGAAAATGAATAAAAAATTGAAATAAAAAATTAGAAAAAATATTTAGTCCTTAAATGAGTAGCTAAATATAATCTTGGCCTGTTTGGCTCGAGGACCAGAAAAGTACTTTTTAAAAAAATAATAATAATAATAAATATTTTTTTTAATCATTCTATATAAATTTTAATATAAAAATATTATTTTATTTCACATACTCAATAATTTTCAATAAAAATATCAGCTTTATTTCACATCCTAAACCAAGATACTAAATTCTAGCATTTTGGTATAGGATGTGAAATAAAGTTGATATTTTTATTGAAAATATTTTACAGATCGTGCTCGGGTTAGAGATCTTGACTATAAAATAATTTTAATTGATATCTTCCAATAGGTCACCATGACTTTGAATTCGACCCACGAGCCCAACTCGATGCCTTTAATTTGCAGCCAAGTAACGATAAATGTGGTTTTATATCAATATTATAATGAGAGGATCGAGCAATGAATAATATAAAAGATCAGATTATCTTATTGACATACACACGGGGAATTATCTCATATTAGATATTCAATTTAAGTTATAGTTTTAATATACAATTCATGATCCTTACCCATTAACCTAAGCTCTTGAACTAGGTATTTATCAATTATATATTGGGACCAACTTGAGCTCTCTTATGATAACTTCTCACTTCCTCAAACCTTGGCGAGGAGATAGAAACGAAGGATTTTGTTGAGATTAAGATAGAACCAAATTTGAACAAGCGTATTTTCGTCAGGCCCATCCGAAGAGAGGATAGAGCTAGATGCAAACATTTATAACAAAACAATGTACGTATCAAGTAAATAAAAAAACACGTTGCGTGTACGGTGGGCCCTCCTACTTATGTGGCGCGCACCCACTAATGGTCACCCAATAGGGGTTGTGTGACATCAATTTTATCATTAATTTTCGGGTAAATTATACTCAGTTTTTTTAAATTTATAATATAATAACACTCATGTGCATGTTTTTAAAATTTTAATATTTAACTCTTTTTAAAATTTTTATTATTAAAATTTCAAAAATTTTCAATTGTACCATCTCTGCTCTTTTTCTCCTTGTGGTGACAGCTAAAAGGAGGGAGACTATAGTTTTATTTTTTTAAAAAGTTAATAATAATAATAAAAAAAAGACTTAATAAAACTCTAGCTCGAGTTGTCGCTTGAAGCTCAATTAGAGTTCATTCAAGTAGAGCCCAAATTCAAGTTTAAAGCGAGTTTCAACCTTATGGTTATTTTTACAACTCTCATTTATTTGACTTTATGACTCAATTCGACTAAACTTTTTGAGTTGTTTAAGAATGCCGTTCAAGAGCTAGTTGACGAATTACCTTAAACTGTCACATAATGGGTCAGACTGATATAATACATTTCCACCTCGCTTTAAACTTGAATTTGGGCTCTATTTAAATGAACTCTAGTTGAGCTTCAAGCGACAACTCGAGCTAGAGTTTTATTAAGTTAAACGATTTAAGAATATCTATTTATGCCATTTAGAGATTTTCAAATTTGCAAGCATCTACAGTTTAAAATGCACTGAAATACCTTTGAATGATGTTAACGTTTTACAGGTTACTTGAGCACCAGAACATGCTTAGAGATGGGGGAATAACCAAGCCTTGTGGATCATGAACACCTATCGTATGATGAAATTTTTACATATGTATCTCTTCGACTTAAAAATTTTGTACTTATAGATATGTCACTAAACACTATAAGCATTTATATTTACATATATATATATATATATTTATATTGTTAAGAGAAAATATATCATATCAGGCTGACCCAGTATGTGATAGTTAAGGCTAATGCGTCAACTAGCTCTCGAATAGCATTCTTGAACAACTCAAAAAGTTTAATCGAATTGGGTCATAAAGTCGAATAACCATGGATCAATTGAACAGCATAGACCAAGTCTCTAGCATAGACACTCTCATTAGTCAATTCATAGATCATTCCTTTATTGTACAACTGTTAGATCATAGGCTAGGGACAAGTGATCACTATTAAGGCGTAATTTGACTATAAGTATAAGTAGGTTGCATAACTGCCCTTACCACAGGGCCACACCAATATTATTGAAGTTCATTTAATCCACTTATCACGACTTGCTCTCCCCCTTGATAAATATAACTTTTGAGATTTCAAGTGTTGCAATATAAGAGAATTGTTCGATGCTTATTCAGCTCTTCGTCTTCTCCCAGCTTGCGTTATTCGACTCACTTCACTCAGCAGCATTTGCTTGTCCACCTTAATGAGTATCCTTTGGAACGATCCTTAAAACAAAATATAACTAATTTTATTTCAAATTTTTTACAAATCTTAAAATAAAAATATTACATTAAAAATTACTTTCTACTTCAATTGGAAATAGCCTCACAAACTGCATAAGCTACTTAGCTTATTGTTACTTAGATTGATTAAAATCCAGCACATTTAACAATAATAAAATTAACATTTACTACTCATCAATGACAACAAATTATGATTTAGGCACTGTAGATTTAACTATTCTTCTTAAAGCTCACAACACATTTAACAATAAGAAAATTAACATTTATTACTCAATCACAACAAATTATGATTTAGTAAATGTAAGTTCAAGAAAAGTGTTCTTAGCTCACAACACCCTCCTCAAGTTATCTAGCTTTAAATACATGCTTGTAACCAATTGCACAGAGAACAATACTACATAACCTCACAACTAACTCTTAAAAATTCTAAGACCTTTAGGTATTAGAATTAGCTTCACCCACTAATTAAAGAGAGAGTACACTGTACTACCCTCTTAACTATTAGTTAAAGCTAATACTTAAAAATTCTAGAATCTTTGAGAATTAGTTTTGAGGTCTCCAAATCATTTTCCTCATAATTGTTAACTCTTTTTATTCGGCGTCAAACGGTGGCAAATCTAATCTCAAGCTAGATCGGCCACTCGAACCACCTGGCCTGAAAATTGATGGACCAGACCATTCTATCCAGTTGCGCACCCAAGGGTCTTCTACAGTATAGATCAAACCCTCCCTATCCTGCTTGATCATGTGGAGAAGCTCCGATGGGACATGCTCTTCAGAGTCAAAAAATGTTGATGTGGATAGACCAAGCCGAGAGAGAAAATCAGCAGGCTTGTTTCCCTCACGATACATGTGAGTGCATCGATAATCACTAAATGATGTGATCCAATGAAGTATATCAATCAAGCCTGTTTTGTACTTAATTGTTGCATGAGCAAGGAGAGCCTTCTCCACCCAGGTTATTACTCTTTGTGAGTGGCCTTCAACCCAAATCCCATCATATCCGTCGAGATTAGAAGCCAACCTTAGTCCTTCCCATGCACCTCTGAACTCGCATGAAGGCAATGAAAAAGTATTGAGCTCCACGGCCACTGCACATAACAAGTAACCATGACAATCCCGAATCAAAGCTCCTGCTCCAGCTCTATTGCCCTCTTGCACCACCCCGGCAAAATTGACTTTAACCCACCGCTTCGGTGGAGGTTCCCACCGAAAACAAAAAGGGTTGGTTGACTCTGCACAAGGTGGAAATGAACTTGGACTTTTTGGTAGATTCAAGGAAACTTGTAGATGATCAACCTTGTCGACGATTGATTCGGATACTGAAAATTCTGATTGATTTGAGGTCAACTCAAGCTTTGCCTGCATCTTATCCTCTTGAAATAAATCCAAACAATCCATGAAAATCTCCTGGTTTACTTCCATCAACAAGTCCAGTACTACCTGGGAAAGATGTTGAACAGCCTGATTCCAGTGGCCTTGCACGTTTCTTTCCAGAGCTGGAAGGATAATAGGTAGTATGACCTCCAGGTTTCCAGATATCAAAGTTACCACATGTCCGTTTCTACAAAGGTTTAATGCTTGCTCTGCAACCTGAATCACACAATATCAAATCAGAATATATTTTTGATGATATTGCATGTAGCAGTTTTCTAAAATACTAATTACATTCACTATGAAAACCATTCTCATACTCATAAAATACTATAGGCCAAAGAGGCTCTCAAAAGACAGAAATTTGCTCAAAATATAACCATTAAATCAAGGTTTAGCTGTTGTCTAATTCTACATCACATCAATGAAAAACTTATCACTGCTTCAGTCAAAATGACATGCATCCAAACTACACGTAAATTGAACTTTTTGATGCGCATTTAATTCCAGCAGGCAGATGAATGTAATTAACAATATACATACATACATATATTTATATATATGTCTAGACAAACAAATATACATAGAATATAATTTAAAGCATTCCTGTAGATATATCAACAAACTTAAACACTGAATTCTGGGCCATAACAAGATTTGGCTCAATAGGAGCCAGCCAATACCAGAATACATTTACCTATACAAAACATACATGCATAAGTATATATCATGCAATATATATATATATCTTAATTGATGCCTACGACACAGCAATATTTTAATAAATTTAGACTCAAACTATGGAATCAGGTAACGGTATGCCAAATTAGTCTTTTTCACCTACCATCTATTAAGTTTCATAACTCATGGAATCATGCATTCACTGATTCAAATAGGGTATGAACTAAGCAAATGGTGTACTGCAAATTATATATATGTGAACATGTGACAATGAATGTCATTTCAGGCACAATGAAGATTAGAAACAAATTTCTTATCAAAAAAAAAAAAAAAAAGATTAGCAACAAATTTAATCTATGGAAAGAGATACCTGAAAATTTAAGCTAATAAGGCATTTGGCAACCTGTCTAAAGAGAGGAACCATGAACTTCTGGAATTCTTCTAACCGCATAGCCTCCAGAATTTCCTTCAACTCCAAAAGAAACAGTAACTCTTTTGGGCTATTGCTCAAGGGCCAGTACTTCAGCATCCCCCTAACCACTGCGTCCGCTAGCTGATTGGCCTTCTCTATGAAATGAATAATGCAGGAGGAAAGATTTTTGTGGTAAAGATCAAGACATACAGGTTTATGAAGAGGAATCATTACTCGATTAAGAAACATTACATGCTCCTCCTTCAGTGGATGCACAAAGCCCCTAATTATAGCATCAAGAACGGTAAGAAGCTCTTCAATCCCATTGTGCTGCTCTGTCTCAAATATGAATTGATAGAAAACATTATTAATTGCCTTCCTGATAAAAGCTCGGTGAATCTCAAACTTTCCATAAACCTGATGGAGAATTGTCTTCAAGTACGCTCTTTCCTGTGGGTCCTCAGAGTCAAAAAGATTGATTAGCTGGAGAATAAAGGAGCGGTCAACATAGCGCATAGCAATCTTAGCAACTGTCATTGTTGAAGCTATAAACCTAAGAAAGAACTCATAGACAAACTGGAGATGTGGCCAAGCCGGCGTCACTATGGGCACCTCCTCCAAAAAGAAACCTTCCATAAATCTTGTCACCTTGTCATCAGTGATAGAAGAGGAAGTTTGGAAGATAACCTCCCCCTTCACCCTGACAGTAGAGGGAGGCAAAGTTCGGAAGATATTGACTGCCACCATTTTTGTGGCCTCTTGCATCTCCCCCTCATTGAATCTATTGTAACTAGTGCTCACGTATTCCAATAGATCCAGCAGCATCTTCTGCTTTGCCTCCTTCTCATGCACATTCTTCATAGGGTTGGAAAAGTCAAACACAATGCAACACATTTCCAGCTTCTGCAGGAACAGCCCTGCCTTCTTTGAGCTCTGAAGTTCATTGAAGCTTGGCAGCAACTTGAACTCCAACACCTGCCCTGTAGTGTTGTGACCCTCCACTGCAGCCTGCTCTTTAATGTCCAATTGCTTACTTGTTGATTCAAGATTTGCCAATATCTCCCCTTCTACCACACCGATATCTTGGAATTGGCGTAAGCATTCTTCAAAGAGTTCTAGGTCTACATCTAACAAAAGATTCACTAAATTGATTGTCAGTTCATGGACAGAGTGGTTCCAATGGCCTTGTGCATTCTTCTCCAATGCTGGAATGATGATGGGTAATATGACCTCCAAGTTCTGGGTGATCAATCTTATTATATGATCATTGCTCCAAAGAAATAGAGCTCTCTGGGATACCTGAATAATCAAAGATCAAGTTAGTATCAAGGAATTTTTTTCGTAATAGGTAAGTTCTTAGGCATACAAAATACTCATTAATTCACTTTACGGTTAGTCTTTAGAAACAAAGATACATATCCAATACTTGTTTTATATATGTATGACAATGTATTTATGTGCCTGTGCCCACTAGGCCTACCAGACTTGTTGATCAGCAAAATCAAATCAAATCAAATTCTAAAGCATACATGCTTTCACAGTGATATCTGTTTAGGATTTTCTCACCACAAAATATGTTCAGGTCATAGAAAATACATGAGCAATAAAAAAAATACAGGCCTTCCCAGAGTTGTAGGAGGCAATAATCCTGATGCATTACAATTTATTTTCTTCTCATTCGATTTGGATGGTCAAGCCTTTAAAATATGAATTAAGCCATGACATACTCGACAGTAACTAGGTATCAATGTTGCATAACTTTAAAAAATTAGAAAAACAACTCTAACATCATATTAGAAATTATGTTTGCAAAGGTTAGCTTTAAGGAGTATAAAATTAATACTGGGATGAGGATATTTTTATTGACAATTCTGGATGATCTGGAATAAAGTCATTATTATGTTGAGATTTATAATAAATATAAAACTAATTAGTTATTATTTTATAATATGTGTAAGATAGAAAATGAAGTTAATTTCTTATTTTGAAATATATGTATGATATGAAATCTAATTAAATTTTTATATTGAAATTTATGCATAATGTGATATGTAAGGTTAAAGTGTTAACTTTTTAACCTGGCTAAACAAAGGCACAGTGATATATTGTAAGATATTTATTGGTTGTCTACTCTTAAATTAGTAAAATATGAAACAGTTTCAGGAAAGCACCTATGCAAAAGCATAGAGTTTTGTACACATTTAATAATTTTATAAGATTAAAAAAAAAATTGTATACTACTAAGGGCGAGCAGAATACCCAAAAATCAAAAATTGAGTTAGACGACTCGAAAATAATTGATTCAAATCATGATTCAAATGAAGTAACTTGAAGATATTTGCAAGTCGATTTCGAGTTTGATAAGGATAGCTTGAAAAATGATTCGACTCAACTTGAACTTTATATTTAAGTGCGTACATACGCATATTATATATAAGTTTCCCCGAGTCTCTGCTAAAATGTGCTAGCTTGGTGGTTAGCATATGCACTTTTCACCTTAGGAACCGAGGAGTGTTCAAATTTTATTATTTTGTTTATTTAGGGAGATGTTTAATCCCATATTGTGAATGATGAAACTTGAGCCTTGGAATGAACTTATAAATAGCTACCTAGCATAATAAAATATATTATTTGACAACAATATTGAGTCAAGCTTGAATTTGAAATTGACTTGAATAAGAATCGATGATTTCGAGTCGAGTTAGCTCAAAATAGAAATGTTTTTGATTTTGAGCCAGTCTAAAATAAAAAATTTTGAGTCCAAGTTTGACTTAACTCTCCGGTACTCAACTTGTATCAACCCTATATATTACAAAGACCATTCATTATTAAATATTGGAAACGTGTTAAACAACCCATTAAAATGTATATACTTTTCTAAACTTTCAGATCTCGAAAGCATTACTTTATGAAATAGTAGAGGCTATTCCACAGTTTTGAGCAATACCTTTAAGCCATCATGAGACAATTAACAATTGGGTTGGTTGAGGCTCTTTCTCTCACTAAATAATGTAAGAAGAATATGTTTGAAAATAATGATGAATTGATTGTTAAAATCGTTGGAAACCCTAATTCCATTCCTTTCATATGAAAGGCTCCCCCATATATAGTGGAAGAACCAGATATATTGTTCCTAAGGAACATGACTGTAAAATAAGGTATGAGGACAACAAAAAAATAGATACCCTTCAAATTTGACCATGGCCTAAAAAACATAGATGCTAAAAGAATCCAAATATAAAAGGATTCCTAACACTCCCCCATCAAGCTAGGGCGTAGATATCTATCAACTCCAAATGAATCTAAAGACTTTGCGAAAACATACAACTAGTTATTCATTCACATGAGATATGAGGAATAAAAATCTTATATAACAAAACAACATGATGAATGAAGAAACAATATACTACAAATATGCTTTTATGCATCCACCAAATATTGGAATGCTAGCAATGTAATTGGATTCTCCTCGTCAGCCTCCACCATCTAGTAGCATAGCCCGCCTTAGAGTCAATCAACTTATCAATTCTAGGCAACAGATGAGCAATTCAAGCACATTTCATATTTGTGAAGTCTACACAAATCCTTCATTTTCTGTTGTTCTATTTTATTATGACAATGGTCTCAAGCCAATCATCGTATTAAACTTGTTGAATAGAATAGGCATTGAGGAGTTCATTGACATCTGCACAGATCACCTTTTGGCATTCACTAAAGAAATTTCCTTTTTGCTTCCTCACTATTCGAGAATCACGACGGATACTTAGCTTATGTTCAAAATATTTCAATCAATGCTAGACATCTTTAGTACCCAAGTAAACAAATTGATATACTCATATACTAAGGGACCAAAATTATCCTTTGCATCATGTGACATTTTATAACTGTGCAATGGGCGTTGAACTCCCCCTTCAATTGAGTATAGGTGAAGACAACCTGACGATGAGCAGGGAGAACCTTTGAAAGCTGCCTCCTTAAACGTGATTACTAGGAGGTGGCAAAGAGATTCATTCTTGAGGCTGTTAAACGATATCTTTATATATTGTTAGGAGTCTGTTTTAGTTTAATATCGACTTTCACATCTTAAAGTTCATCAAAACTAGAGAGGTATTCCCTAGCAGAAGGGACAGTTAGCTTTGATGGGAATCGTAGCATCAAAGATTTCATAGCAAAAAACCCTCACCTTCATACAATGTTTGTGGCAGACAGCGAGGCTCCCCTGAGTTGACTCTACTACTTGAGAGCAGTCGTCTCTACCAGTAACGAGACGACAAGCCATAGATAGTCTTTGGCTTTTGGTGGGGCAACTGATACATAATCAAGGATGACTACTACGAGAGCTATTTATGGCTCAAATGGGGCAATGTGTATACAAATAAGTATAATTGTAATAACTAGACCTGATCAATGGATTTTTTTTTGATAGCAGATCAATGGATGGGTTTGGGCATTTAAAAAAGCCCATTAAAATATATCAAGTTAAAAAAAGCTTTAGGCCTTCTACTACTCGGGCCGAGCTTGGACAAGAAAGTGGTGCTAAGACCGAGTCCACAACCTCAATTAGGTGAACTTATTAGTAACTAAAAAATCTCAATCTGGTGATCTACATATAAAAAAAACTATAATGTTACTCCAAGTAAAACATGTCGTTGTACACTTTCAAAAAAACGTACTAATGTAATAATTACTCATAATAACTAAACAAGCAGAATTTTCTTGTAGTATAGCTTCGTTTATAATAGTACGTACTGGTAAGCCCAAAAGATGATTAAATAAAGGTCGTAGCGAATCATGATGCACTCGAAACTGGTATGGTAAGCCCAAAAGATGGGCTTGGGCTGGCTCGGGTGTTTTGTTAATTTATGGAGCCCGAATAGCTCGAACCATGCCAAACCCAGCTTTCCCCTTGACTAGGACTAGTAACAACTTGATGCCAATGCGGTGGTAGGGTCCTCTCCATAGCGTCAATAGTTTGGGTCTGCAGCAATAGGATCTGACGAAGAACCTCTCCTATATCCTGAAAGGCAAGGCAATCATCATGTTGTATGGTAGCACAAGGTTGGCTGATGACATGAGACCTAGTCTGCATTTTAGAATTTCAAGAATGCCTTATTGCCTATGAATTGTTCTTGATTGAGACACTGAAAATGTTGACGTCAAATTCTGTCAAACGGCGAGGGACCTTGTTCTTGAGATTTTCTCACATTAAAAATAATTGATAGATCGAAAGCAAAGAAAATAAAAGTAAATGCAAAAGAAAATTGCGTTAATGCATGCATAGACCCTTTGATTGGGAAAAAATCATGGAAAAGGAAAAGAGAAATTCCACCTTTTTTTTAAGTTGTGGTCCAAGTATTTTATTACAAATAAGAAACGTACGAAAGCATATCCAATTTGGTCCTTCAACAGAAGGCTACAAAAGTTATTGGGGTTCCCCTCAAGTGAAATCTTCTAATGTGGCTACATGTGCCGAAATATCTGTAGCAATATTAGCATTTCTACTATTATGTGAAATACTATAATAACAATAACAACAACAACCAAGTTTTTATCCCACTAGATGGGGTCTGGTACATGAATCCTTTGTTTTCATTGCACTCTATTAGTTAATAAATCTACATTTATCTCTAATTATGAAAGACTATTCCTTATAATTTCTTATAATGTCTTTTTTGATCTTCTTCTTCCTCTTTTTACATGGAAGAGGTTCTAAAATCCAGCTTTCTTAACTAGAGCTTCAATCAACCTATAATTTATATGTCCAAGCCATATAAGCTGACTCTCTTTTAGTTTAGCCTCAATAATATGTGAGATACTATCATCAAAAAAAAAATTCTATATGTGAGATTTTCATATAAGCTGACTCTCTTGAGGATGTCATAAGCTTAGGCCTTAAGCTCTAAAGGACCATCCTACTGATGGTACTATAGACCACTATTCTCTACCAGATCTGTTATAGTTCCTTGGAATCGCTTTCTAACCAGGCTTTTTAAATGCGAGATTCCACTATTAGATTGACTTCCAAGAAGAGTGTACAAGAAATCAAATGCCAAAAGTGACTTGGAACGCAAAAATAGGCCCCTCTTGAGATTTGAAGTGCAATTACTTACAAGATAAATAATGTAAATATATCAACCTACTCTATCGCAGAACCAAATCAATCTTTGCCAAAGAAGACATGGGTTATGCTATCACGTGGCTACCTTGAGGGTGTTGGGATCGATGAAAGAGGATTGGGGCAACTTTGCCCAATCAATGCGGATCAGTGGAAGATACCATAATGAAATTCTTGGAATAAAATTTATTTGTAATATAGGAATCTACTACGAGATTTAAACCCAAGAGATAACTCCTCGCTCTCATCGAATCAAATCATTACAAATTTAATCAATGAAAAGAAATGTACCTGAAAATGTGAGCTACTAAGGCATCTGGCAATCTGCTGAAAGAGAGGCACCATGCATTTTTGGAACTCCGACTCTTTTGTGGCATCAAGAATTTCTTCAAGCTCACCAAGGAATAAAACTTCTTTTGAGCTATTGCTAAGGGGCCAATACTTCAACAACCCTCTAATGACCATTGCTGCTAGCTTATAATCCTTCTCTACAAAGCTAATAATGCAAGAGGCAAGCTTCTGGTGATATAACTCAAAACAATGGGATTTATGAAGAGGAATCAAAACTCGAACAAGAACCTTTATGTACTCTTCCTTCAATGGAAGTACAAGACCATTAATTATACACCTAAGAAACTCAAGAAGCTCCGCAATTCCATTGTGCTTCTCTGTTTCAAAAATGAATTGGTAGAACACATTGTTCATAGCCTTCCTGATGAGGGGGCGGCAAACCATGAACTTTCGATATACGCGATGCAGAATTATCTTCAAGCACTCTCTTTCACGTGAATCCTTAGAGTCAAAAAGATCGAGCAGCCTGAGAATGAAGGAGTGGTCAATATACTTCTTAGCAATTTTAACATCCGTCTTCGATGAGCCTAGAAACCTAAGGAGGAACTCATAGACAATCTGGAGATGTGGCCAAGCCGGCTCCATTGTTGCCACCTCCTCCATATCGAAACCCTCCACGGCCCTCCCCTCTTTATCTTCGGTGGAAGAGGTAGTTGGGAAGATAACCCTAGTCACGAGGCCACTGGTGGAAGGGGGAAAAGTTCGGAAGATATTAGAAGCTACCATCTTTGTCGCCTCAAGAATCTCCATATCATCGAACATGGTGGTGACATTCCCTACGTAGTCCACCAGCTCCAGCAATGCCTGCCGCTTTGCCTCCTTCTCCCGCACGTTCCTCGCCGGCTCGGAGAAGTCGAACACCACGCAGCACATCTCCAGCTTACGGAGGAACCACTTATTGTTCTTTGAGCTCGGCACATCGTTGATGCTAGGTAGAACCTCGTCGTCCGCCGTAATCCCAGCAAAGCTTTTGCCCTCCGCTGCCGACGCCGCCGTGTAAGTTGAGTCGCCGGGAAAGGATGTGGAGGGCTTCCGAGGGAGCTTGGAGAATACGTATTTCATCGTAGTCACACCAAGGACCGATCAATCGAGAGATCGGAGAGATTGACGCATCGACCGAGAATGGGCGTCCGACCTGAAAAGGCTGGATGGTGGAAGAAGATGAGAACAGCCGAATGAGCAACTTGCTTCAGAAGTCTTCCATCAGCGAAGAAGAGGAAGGGCGTTGACCATCTCAACCGTGCTGTGGGGACAGCAGCAGTTACTCCTTGATGCCGATGGGATTGAAAACCTGCCATCTTTTACAAGAAATGTTATAGAAGAACTTCCTGATTCACATAACAACATCACTATCTAAAAATTGATAGATTTGCAAAACGATCATCCAAATTCTCGAATTCCTTCTATTTCCATGAAGACAGCTCTACTAATTCTTCTGCTGTTTCATTTAAACTACGGCATTACGCTCTCTCTTCCTCTCTTCTCGACCGACTAGCAGGGCTGCCACCCACCACTCTCGCCGCATTCTCTCTCCTCGTCCGCCGTCAAGCCGGCGGTTCCCGTTTTCCAACTTCTCCAGATCCGCCCTCATTCTATCGCGCCGGCGTGAGAGAGAGAGAGAAAGAGAGAGAAGGGTGAAATTATTGGGTCCGCCCGGCGGAACACGCCCTTTGCCCCGTGCCGCTGATGGAACACGTGGACGGTCAGATCACTTCACTCAGTTGAGTAGTTGACTTGATCGGATAATTTAATTATACTCATTCAATCATCCTATTATGATCTGATAGTTTGGTTGTTTAGTCCTGTTCGATGATCAGCGGCACGCGGCATGTCGCCATTTTCTCGCAAATGACTGATGTGTTCCGCATGCTGAACCCAATAATCTCTTCTGCACTACACCTTGCGCTCGTATTCACTTCTCTCTTGGCCAACTTGCTATAGAAAAGAAATATTGATGCAGGCTCGCTTGCTAATAACATTGTACTATACTGATGTGCATTTAGTCGGATCATTCGATTGAACATGATCGAATAACATATTAAAAAAATTAGATCATTTGATTAGCATAATTGGACAGTTTATTAGAAAGTTGAACCATTTGGTCATACCAACTGGATGATTTGTTATGCTATCAAATCAAGAAAGTATTTAAATAGATATTTGTCCAGAAGTACTTGTCTAGAGTAATTAATATTATATGTACCCGTATTCTCTTCAATTGATGCTTACTTAATTTAAAGTTACACTTATTTTTTTGAATGGATATTTATCTTAATGCTTACTTGATCTGTTAGCTAAACAAATCATTTAGTCAAATAGATCGGGTGATCTGGTTGGCCTAACAAGCAATCTAATTGTTTTGACCGAATGCTCGAAATCTTAAAATCATTTATGACATCTGTATTATAGGGCTTACTCATCTATATGGTGCGGCATGATCGGAGAGTAAATCATTGACATGATTCACTTGTTGCACGCATTAATTTCTTCATGCGAGGGGGAAGATGGAGAAGTAACTTAGTCGACATTTAATCATCCATAGCTAAAGGGCAAAATAATCATTTAAATATCCCTAGTGAAAGGCCTAATTACATACACAAAACTATCCTAGTCGAATAGCTCTTCTCTAACGGCTTTCATAGAGTAGTTTAACTATAATGTGCTGATGACTCTATAACGAGTAATCTCTTCTTTAATTCCCCTAGTTGAACAATTTTTCTCTAATAATTTTTCAAGAAAATATCACCAGATCATACCTTTTATACCACTATATTAACTTAGCATCCAAGAAGAAATGGAGAGCCACTACCTAATAGTTTTTTACAAAAATAAATGTTATACCTCTAATATAACAGACATAATAGACTGTACTCATTATGTCTTATTCTCTACAACTATAAAGGTGAACCGGGACGATCCATAGAGGAGCTCTCTCTCTCTCTCTCTCTCTCCCTTGTATTTATTTCCTTATTTGATCTCCATTTAGAGACTTACAAGCTTTGTAAAAAGTCAAATTCAATTAGTGAATTTAAATTGCTTATATGACGTCATAGTTTTTTCTCTAGATATTCAGATTTTTATGTAAAAATTATTGTCTTATTTCACTCTATTTTAGCCTATTTTTTGCATCAATAATAATTAATAAGAGTATCACAATTTGGAGTCAACCTCTTTATAGCTTCCAATCTACTAGAGTAGCCCAATCATCTCCAAAAATTAATAAAATTTAATATAAAAAATAATAATAATAAAATTCTATGACTTAAGTTGAGCCCCTATTTCATAGGGCTACGAGAATTTAAATTTATTTCTAATGAGTTTCTGGCATTAAGGCCCTGTTTGGTTGGAGGCCATCTTGGCCAGGCCATGGCCAAAATGGCCTCCAACTATTTTATTAAAATTAATAATATTATTTTTCATCCTCAATACATAAATTTTAATATAAAAAAATTATTTTATATTATATCTATACAATTGTTAACACATTATATTTAGTTTTTTATTATTATTAATTTTAATAAAATGGTTGGAGGCCATTTTGGCCATGGCCTGGCCAAGATGGCCTCCAACCAAACAGGGCCTAAACTTCGATTTTATAAGAGCCGTAAATTTGAATCTCTTTTAATGAATTCGTAAGGTTGACTTCACTTAATAGAGGGACCTAAATGAAAAATATTATATACTATAAAGACTAATTAGAAAGGAATTCAAAATTGGTGGACACAATAGAAAGAATTCAAATTTATAGCTAGCGTAAATATTTAGAATGATATTTACCCTTTTATTAAATATATGAATTTTTTTAGTAAAATTATATACACTTAATTCTATAAAATTGTATTTATATATTAACTATTTTTCAAAATTTATTTACGTCAATGTCATACTCTAATTTGAAATATTATATAGACGCTACCCAAATTAATATTTATTAAAAATAAATAAAATATACACAGAATATTCGATCTGTAGGCTATCATCAGCTTCATGGGCACCTTGTCGATACCTCGCTGCTATAATTCGACTATTGTTAATTACCATGCATTGACCACCACTATCGATTGGTTGCTTAACTTTCATAATGAGTATTTAAGTTAAGTTGATTAAAAATTATAGTTTAATTATGATAAATATTGATAAAATATCATATTAAAGTTTAATTATGATAAATATTGATAAAGTATAATATTAAAAAATTTTAAATATAATTTAGAAGGTTATAAGATGCCATGTATGTAATAGATTTGTTTTTTGATAGATGTGTGAATCAAATTGTATATTTCTAAAATTATAATACCAAATTAATTCTATAAAAAATTGGGTCATTTACATACGTACCTCTTAAATCATCTTGAATTACATATTAAATTCTTTATTTTTTAATTTTATAATTTAACCCCCTAAATTATTCAAAAATAAAAACTAGTAAAATATATGTATTTGCAAATATGTTTATAATATTTGTATATACATATTATTGATAATAAGCATCTGAATAATTATAATCAGTAAAAAAATCTTTTAAAAATCTTGAGAAAGGCTTAAATATGTTATTTTTGGATGATTTGGGGTTAAGTTATAAAATTAAAAAATGAGGGGTTTAGTATGTAAATGATTCTAAAAAAAAAAAACAAATTAATTGAGAGAAATGTTTTGTAGGTTTAGGTGCGTGGTCGATGGGCCATGTGACCCTGCCCCGCGCAGTGCTTAGCTCGTGTGCGCTTTAGAGCGAGAACTCGAACCAGGGTTCCGAAGAGGCGGGGGCGGCTCGCCGTAGCTGCCGCCGGCGTATCCTCTACCCATGGAGTCAGCCGGAAAGTTTCTTCCTTCGAGATCGTAGAAGTTATACGTATAGAAGACATTCGTACCCTTTCTCGCGTGCCCTAGAAAGGACAATTAGCAAGACATGGAGGATGAAAAGGCCTGCGCAGGGAGCTCTTCTAGGGCTCAGCAATGTCTCCCGACGGCTGATCTGCCTGTTGCTTCCCCTCCTCATCCGCAGGCTTCTACGGCCCCGGCGCCTGCAGCGGCTCCGCCCCCGAAGCCCAAGAAGAATGCGCCGTCCTCGGGGCAAAGGCAGACGTTCGCGGTGGAGCTTAGGCCCGGCGAAACCACCATTGTTTCGTGGAAGAAACTTCTTAGGGAGTCAGGCTACGGGAACGGAGATGTCTCCGTCCCGGTCAAAAATAATCTGGCGCCTGAGGCCCGACCAGTTTCTGCGGTAGGCTTTTAACACCGAATTTTGTGGTTGTAATAGCTATTAGGATTCACTTTTTACTGTATTGGGATCATTATTATCTTTCCCTTTTGCTCGTTAGTTGAAAGTAAAGTGCAAGATGACGATAAGGGTAAAAGAAAGAGATCCGAAGCATGGGATCATTTTACAATGGTAACCATGACTCACAAAGGAAAACAAATTTATAAGTGGAAGTGCAAATATTGCCCCAAAATATATGTCAAGCAAAAGACCGGCACTACTTCACAATTAAATAGGCATTTGCGCACACATCATTACAACAAAGCTACGGGTGAAACAAAACAAAAATTGTTACGCATGACAGGGATTTCACAATTTTCTTTCAATGTAACCTTTAGGATTGTGCAAATTGTTGGGCATTGTCATTTTGTTGTAGTATGATTTACTAAGGGCCTGTTTGGTAGCAGATTCAGCTTCGGAATAAGTAGAATTGGATTCAGAACTTGAAGTGGCTTTGGCTAGGTGAAGGGGCTTCAGTTGAGTTGAAGTTGAAGTTGAAGTTGTAGATGGTTTTGGCTTCATAGCTTTAGTATGGCTTGAAGCCAATATTTTTGGATTCAGTTTTATCCCATCAAAAAAAATTGTTTGGTGGGTTCAGTGAATCGGTTTCAAATGAGTTGAAGCCTCTTCATTTTGGCTATTAAACGGGCCCTAAATCTTTCACTTGATGGTAAACTTGAAGTCGTGTCATCTTGGCTACCAAATAGTCCCTAAATCTTTCACTTGATGGTAAACTTCATCTCTGTTCCCTAGGTTCTTAGTTTAGGTATCTAATTCTTGGTTTCTTATTAAAGGTTCGGCCAGGTGAAGATGATCTGAAACATACATTGCAACCTCCAAATTGCTTTAGTGCTGTTATCGAAAAGATTGAAAGATTGTACACGGTATGGAATTTATTATCCCTAGAATATACCTATTAAATAAAATAGAAATAACATTTTACTGTCTACTAGAACAATGTCAGTTTATCCAAAAATTTTCAGTGATTTTCGATTGGTATGACAAATTATGTGAATATAATGGACCCAGGGCAAGGAAAGTAGTGATGAGGAAGAACTTGATGAACTTCCAGATGATGATCAATATGATACCGAGGACTCTTTTATTGATGATACTGAGCTGGTTTGTCATTTACTATTTTATCTTTTAGTTCATGCTAAGTTGTAGTAGCAGTATTTCCTTGCTATGAGTGGGAATTTTTGGATCTTTTGATGATACAAATGATGTTAAGACAGGAAATTATGCAGTCTTCGTGCTTAAAATGCACTCAAATCTGATTAATGTTTTGTACTGAAGATAACTTTAAAATGGTGGAAGTTTTAACTACTTCTAAATGGAAAATTTTGTGTACTGTTCTGATAAGCTCTTTATGTCCACTGTATAGAAGTATTAAGTACAAGGATTTATTATAAGTTGTTGACAAGCTGCATAATTATCTGACAAATACCTAGGTAATTGTTGCTTAGTTGCTTAAATGTGTCTCTTCGTCTTTGATACATTTTGGAAATGACTGGTGTAGCCAGTAAGTTTGTGGCATCATTTAAGAAGAGAGAACAGCTTGAATGGTTGCAACAATTTTAATTATCAACCTCTTTGACTAAGTCATTTTCCTCAGAAGTTCTTGATTATTGTGTAAGGGTATCATAGGCTAACACTAGTACTAATGAATTGAAGTAAAATTCTAATGTTTAAGACATTTTTCTTATGAAGAAATATTTTCTAGTGATCCATTCAAGGTTGCTGTTGTATTTGCCATACTTAGTATTAATATTGCCATGTATGCTCAGGAAGCTATAATGATAATGTGAAACCCAAGTTACCTAAAGCAGGGTAGGTTTAGTCAAATTCTACATAGACAATGTTTTTTACTGGTAAAGGTTGTAAATGTTGCATAAGATACTGTTGCTTTGACACTTTTAACCATAATAATGAAACTGTATGGCAATGTTCAAGTTTATGCATGGAGTTTCACTAACAAGGTTGATTTTCAATAAATGCACCTTGACCAGTTTAATATTGTAGATATGGACTGTTTTGTTATCACATTAGCTTGACACATACTAAAATTTATCCAGAAATTTCATGAAGTTGATGCTTAATCATTTAAGCAGTTTTTACCAAGGTCAAGATCTATTATTGGTAAAATAAGACGTTCACGCTAGAGTTGACAGGAGACTTTCTCGGTTTCTTTCCTTCCTTGTAGTATATTTGTAACATCCCGTGATACAAATATAAAAGTATTGTCCGTTGTGGCTTATGGAAACTTAGTTGCGTAACTTGAGTACTTCTCAAGAGGTCACCCATCTTTGTATTATTCCAACTAAGCACGCTTAATTACGGAGTTTCTCATCATCAGTCTCAGTTTTTGCCTAAAATACTCCTCTACTATTTAGGATCACACTATTTATTTATACAGCTCAAGAACTTCCCGAACTTTTCGATGTGGAATGATTCATTCCTATACCCCTCCATCTACTAGGAGCCTCTTCTTGTCCGGGTGATTCTAATTCAAATATATGGACATTAATTTGGTGGTCACTTCCGCTCTTTTTGATCCCGGGTCATTATAGGCTCACTAACTTTTGCTTGGTTCATTCTCAAATCAAATTATATTGTGAGAGGTCAGCTTTGATATCATATTGTAACATGTCGTGATCCAAATATCAAGTTATTATCCGCTTTGGCTTCTGAGAATTGCGTGATTTGAGTACTAGGATGTCACTCATTCCAGCACTACTCCAGCTTAAGTACATTTAATTGTGAAATTTTGTTATTATTAGCCTCACGGTTTTACCCAAAAAACGTATATATCATTTAAGATTATGTTATTTACTTGTATAGCTCAGGAACTTCTTTCCTTTTTTTATGTGAAATAATTCATATATATGCCCCTCCACTTAAAATCTTGTTAGGAACTGCACCTTGTCTGAGTGATTTCGATTTAATTATATCCCTGATGATCACTCCCTACTCTTTAGTCTCGAGTTATCACAGAATTACTTGGATTGCAACTCATTATATTGATTTTCACATCGAAGCAAGCTACAATTGTGGAGAAAATATTAACGGTTAAAATTAAAAGCTCTCTAACATTTTTTTATACCTATTTTTTAAAAGTTATCTTGCTCTTGGATTCGTCTAAATCTTCAAAATAATGATTTTGCATGGAATTTTGGAACAATGATACTTCATATAGCTCCTCTTTTTATTAATGGAAATAAGTCAAACATACAATATAGGCAGGAAATTGAATATTCATGTTTATTGTAACTCAATACATACTCTCAAAAAAAAAAATCAATACATAATCTGTTGTGTCTTCAACTTTTCTCTACTTGGTTAAATCAGAGACTTGAGACACGACTGATGTGCTACATGGCATAAAACCGCTTTTATTGATCTGTCAAGGTTTTTCATAACTGATAAAAATTCATTCTTGATGGTTTGAGATAACAAACTACCATCCTTGATCTGTGCTACCTATTTGGCTTATGAAAAAAAATACTTCTACTAAAATATGTTCATCCTGTTTATTATAGTTCTCTTCTTATGTAAGTAAATAGCTATTTTCTGATTTATACCCTTGGTTGTTGATTCTCTAGGATGAATACTTTCAAGTAGACAAATTGGCTACTAAACACAATGGATATTTTGTCAACAGGGGAAAGCTGGAATGGGTGTAAGTTTGTCATTTAGTGCTTGGTTCCTTCAGTTGCTGTCATTCACTTTTCATTAACAATTTGCAATGCATTACTGTTTGGTAGGATAACTCAAAGGAATTTGTTTACTTTTTGAAATATGTTTTTTAAAACTTTCAGTGATGACGCCACTCACTATTTGATGCTTAATTGCAATTCCCTTGCTTTATATAACATTGCGATGGTAACAAATTCCTAAGAAACATCAAACTTGAACTCAAGGTCTTAGTGACTATTATTCTATCATACACATTCTCAAGTGAAACTTTCCTTAAAAAGTACCAGCATGTCAGCATGGTTATCATCTACTTAGTTATTAGTATGTACTACAGTTGCTTGTTAGTAATTTCCCGTGGTTCAACTCCCCGTCTTAAATAATTGTGAGGGGTAGGAAAACTAATCGTTTAGTTGGCAGGTTGGTTTTTTTATGATAAAAAAAAAAAAAAACCATTACCAAACTATTTGGGAATTGGATTAAAGATGTAGACTGTGATTGAACTATCGTGAAATTTTTTTACCAAACTTTATCTTAGTCTAACAGAAAGATTAGGCTATGTTACTCAGGAGTATCTTATTTCACTGTTGATTGAAAATGCAGAAAGATCAGGTTAACCATTTGAACTTGTGCAGATCAATAGCAGGGCAAAAACAATTGGATAGCTGCATGGGAGAGAAAATTATGGCTTTGTATTGAAGCATTTTTTCTTCTGTTTGTTGAGTCACGGCTCATGTAGTTAGTTCATATGTTGAACATCATGACCTTTTTAATTTAGCAATCACTTAGTAATGCAAGTGCATGATCCAATCTTTTAGAGCATGACTATGCCATTCTGGAGTTGGGTCTTCATATCTTTCCATTAATCTTATAGTAAAGCCAAATTAATCATAGTTCATTTGGCTATGCCTTTCTTGCCGATCGGTAAATAGAGCTGGTGTGTCTCATGCTAACAGTGCCTTATCATATGAACAGTTTCCTGCTTAATCCAATTTAAGAATTCTTTTTGAATTTCTCATTTTGATGACTCTTTCCAGAGAAACTAATTCTCTTGTTAATGTTATTTCTGAGATGATGTGCGAGAGGTAGGGGTGGGGACTTCCAGCTATAGTTAATCTTTGTTTTGAAATTTCATCTGATTGAGAGTTAAAGTTTTAGGCTTGATAAAACTAAAAAAAATTATTTTAAGATTTCAAAGAGCTTTAATAATGAATTTCAGTTGCTAAAATGTTTGGTTCAATCTTGATTACGGGTGAACCAAAAAATGCAAGAACGTCCAACTTTGTTTTTGTATTTTATTTTTCAGGCAATGATAAGCAATTTTTTATTATACTCCTCTAAAGTAAGCTGACCTCTTATTCACTGATCCTGTGTGGATCACACGGCTGATATTTTTTTGTTACATTTGCTGTGCACTACTTGCACATTCCCAATCGTTCCCAATTCACCTGCAAACAATGGATAACTGAAACTGAGATGTTACTCGTTGCCAAAGGTTTCACCACCTTGTATTCATGAAATGTTGTGCATATTCAGATTTTGAATTTGAATTTTGTGCACGCGCCCGCACACACGCACACATATATATGATCTTTTCAGCATAACAGTCCAATATCTTTTGATATTTTCTGCCCCCTCTGTTTTATTAGTTTATGTAACAAAACACATATATTGGTTCTACACCACAAAACATTTATATTGTCTTGTAATTAGCATTAACATGAATTTTTGTTTCAAAACTTCTATTGAACTTTTTGGATATCTCTTAATTTTGAATAATCATCATTATTTGTTGAACACAGTTTACAGTAAGTTAATTTGTTCTTTAGGAAGGTTTTTCTTTAAATGTGTCTTTATTTCAACAAACTCTATAAGCAAAAGTTGAGATTTATTTTAACTTTTTCATATCATGGTCATTTATTTCATTCTAGTGTTTTGTTTCATCCGACTTCAAAATCTACTTAATATTTCTTTACCATTTTCTATCTTAGTGAAGCAACTTCTTCGCCTAATTTGGCGCCAAAAAAAAGGAGGAGAAAGGATTCAGCAAAGATTCAGAGTGAAAAAGTTCACATTCATGATTCAAATGAACATGTGAACATGAGTAATATGAAGATCAAAGCTGCTGCAAGAAATGCACCCTTGGTAGCAAAGAAATTAGCTCCACCCAAAGTCATAGCCTCTCAAGGTGAGCGCTGTAAAGAAAGCATACTTCTGAAAAATAAACTAAATGCTTTCACATGCATACAAAATAATTGACTACTGAAATTCCCATTAATCTAGACATTCCTCCCTCTGCCAAAGTGCCAAACAAAGATGTTTCACCAGTAAGGACAGAATCAAAATATTTTGACAAAAACAGAGTTCTCACGTACAAAGATCTGTATAAATCAAGCGGTACCTGTGAATTGTTTGATGCAACATATGAAATATCTCGAGAGAAAGCAGCTGCATCTCAAGTGGAACCTCATTCAAAAAAAAAATTCAATGTTGAAAATGAGGTGGGACCGTCAACCAAAATACAACACAAAGACAGATGTGGGACTGGCGAATATTCTCAGATGAGTACTGGGATTCTTTATCCCACACAAGCTGTGGTAAGTAACCTTGAGAAGCATTAGAGTTCATAACTAGCAATTTTTTCTGTTGTACTATGTTTTTATGATATTTCTCATTATCTGATCTAAACTTGAATTTCAATCAGAATGGACTTCTGAATAAGCCTTTTTCTTGTCAAATTTCAACTCAATCTTCTAGAAGGACGTGAATCATAAAAAAGTGGATTACAGTAATATCCTTCAATTTGCTAATCTCATCTCTTCTTACTTCAACTTTAACAAACACCCTTCAGAGTCTGCTATCTTTGGATGAAGTTATAGTTTATCCTTAATGCATCATCCTTTGATGGTTACTATGTTCTGCTGGATATAGAATATATTTTCTTTTCCAGTCAGCATGTCTCTAAACTTGTGATGTAGACATATACTAGTGCGATTCTTGATGTTGATTTTGGACTATCTAGTTACCTTTTGAGGACCATTTTACTTGTTTTTCTTGTATTTCTTCCAGAATCTCTCTACCCTTTGACTTTCAAATATTACTGATTGTTGCGCCTTTCTTTTACACTGTTTATTTTGTTAAAATAAATCTGTCATCTAGCATTATGTAGCTATAAATAGTGGAGAAATTAATTAGAGATCGGGTTAAGTGAAGTTTGTATGGCTTGCCACTAAGACCTCTATATTTTCATTATTATGTTAAGAGGAGATTGTACAGCATAAATGAATTGGATCCCTATCCCAAAATCCAGTGCTCTTTTACATTATCATGCAAATACAAATGTCTATCATTCTGATAAACTCAAAATATGGCTAGTGCCTGAATGTTTCAAAACGTAGCTTTAAAAACCTTAGATTCCTGAAGAACAAACATCTGGTAGACTGGTACTGCTTCTGTTCTTCTTGAGCTGCATTATATGGATCATGAACTGTCATTGTTTTGACTGTCCTGGAAGCATAAATTAGCTAGCCCTCTTGTTTAATGTGCTACATTGTGCTATATTTGATGGTCCTCCTAGGTGTAGCTAGGTGGCTTTTGCATGGGATGTGAAACTGGGAGAGTCCGGACTTGGTTCTGTAGATTGCCTTGAGTAGTAAACCATACATTTAAGTTCTAATTACAAGCCCAAACAGCTAATATCAAACTTGAACCACTATTTTGAACACTTGACCAAAGTTTGTTGGATACAATCTAAGAATTCGAAAGTACTGAAAAAATGATAAAAAAGAAAGTACTGAAATAGCCTATAATGAAGCTGTACTTGCATTCTGTATTGCCATCATAAGTTACTAGCGCATAGTCCTTATTTTAGTAATTGTTTTTGCATATTTGTAGAGTGATGATGAAGATGCTAGTTTGTCTTTGAAAAAGTGTTGTACTATGTGAAAATATTTAACGTCATATCATCATCTGTCATATCATTATCATGAAGTAGGTTTTCTTTGTATGAACATGGTTTTTCTCAGAAATTGAAATTCACTGTATTGGATAGGCAACACAATTTTTATTTAATTTAACAAGAGCGGCCAGATAACCATTGTTTGTTTAGTGGATGTTCATAAAAAGTTAAGCAGTTTATTGGTTGCTTCTGACGTCTCCTGTTTGGGCACACTATACCTACTGTGTTTCAAATTTTAATATCTAGTTTATTTTATAATTTGTTTTGAAATATTGTGCAGCAACCCATGTCACACCGTGCCAGAGAGGGTTCTTTAAGACCCAAGGGAACTACAATCGAACGAGCCATCCGTGACCTGGAAAAGATTGTCGCGCTATGTCAGTTTTAAGAATAACTAATTCCATGCCTTTTTGTATCTATTATTTCATTGACGTTTCACATTGAATGTGACCCAGCATTAACATAAATTTTGTTTCTCAGCCAGGCCACCAAATCCTGTAATTCAAGAAGTTGATCCTTCTGTCCAAGGCGTTAAAAGGAGATTGCCTCAAGAAGTAAAGCCAAAGCTTGCCAAAGTTGCCAGATTGGCGGTATCATGCAACATAGTTTTTCTAATGCCACTATTTCTTTAATGGGTTTATATTGCCTGCTAAAGTTGGTATACTTATGTGATCATGGTTTGATGATCCAAAGCCTTATTTGTGTTTTCCATATACATAAACGGATATTCAATACTTGAGGATCTTTAATTATTTACATGTTTGCTTTATGCTTTAACAATCTTTTGCCTGCATTCCGGCATTTTCCCTATTCACTTGGCTTTCAAAACTGTAGTTTTTAAGCATGTCTTCTACTGTAAATTAGTAGATGCAACTATTCCTTTTAAATTGACACTGTTTCAATCATTAGGAGGCTTATTTATTTTCCTTCTCTTTCTTCATGGTGGCGGTGGTGTTGTTCTTTTTCTTTTCTTACTTCTCCTTTGGCGATTTAGAATGTGTTTATCATCAACATCAGAATGATTTTTAGCTTAATAGATGGAACAAAGATGTAGTTGTCAGCTATGTCAAAGTTGACTTTATTCTAGTTGGATCAAGTTCTTTATAGCTATGTTTCAAAAATGATTTTTAAAGTATTTTTTCCCCTAATGATATGTTGTTTGTGAATTTATTGGCTTGGAAATATGCTTATAACTTGTTACCAGTTTGGTTCACGAAAAAAAAAGTTCATGGCTTGAAATTTGTGGCTATTTGTGAAATAAATGTATAATGAAAAATAAAATAAGTTTGTTATATTAAAAGCTATGTAATATGTGAATTAAAGTTAATGGTTATATTGCATGTAGTAGGATATACAATAATTTTTTTTTTTTTATATTGGTATTTGTTATGTAGGATGTGAAATGAAGGGAGTTATTCATTTGTTAAGAGATTAATGAAAAAGTTCAAGAAGAGAAAAATTTACATTTGATTTTTATCAATATAGAAAAAGCTTATGATAAAATATCAAGAGAAGTGCTTTGGAAAGTTTAAAAATGGAAAGGAGTTTGCATTGTCTATATTCAAATTATCAAAGATATGCATAAAAGAGCTGTTATTTGTGTTCAAACATAAAGAGGTTTGACTAAGGAGTTTTTAGTTACAATTGGACACTTGAATTACACTAAGGCTCGGCTTTAAGTCTATATGTTTTGCCTTAATTATGGATGCCTTGATTGGATATATCCAAGAAATAGTACCTTAGTGTATACTTTTCACAGATGATATTTTTTTTGTTGATAAAACTAGAGATAATGTTAAAGTGAAAGTTGAGTTATGAAGGAATATCTTTGAGCCTAAAGGTTTTTGTCTTAGCAGTCTAGCAGATCAAAAATTGAATTTATAGGGTACAAATTTAGTTAATATATAAGCACTTATATTAGTGAGATGACAACAAATGATCAAGCTATTAGAATGAGTGAGTGATTTAAATACCTTACATCAATTATATAAAAAAGGGTAAAATAGATGGTTGATGTTATCAACAAAATTTAAGCAAGATGGATAAAGTAGAGAAATATTTCTGGTGTGTTGTGTAATAATAAAAAGTTTAAACTTAAAAGTAAATTCTATAGAACAGCTAAGACCAGTAATGTGATATGGTGATGAATTTTAACCAACAAAGCAAAATCATACAAGTAAAATAAGTGTTGTAGAAATAGGATGTTTAGGTGGATGAGTGGGCATACTGAAAGAATAGGATAAGAAATAAGTATATCCGCTTGAAGGTTGGAGTAGCCTCTGTTGAGGATAAGCTTAGGGAGAGTCGACTTAAATAGTTTTTACGTATAAACCGTAGGCCGATGGAATTTCTATTATGACGAGTTGAATTATTAGATTTTGCCTGTGTTAAAAGAAGAAAAGGAAAACTAAATAAGACATGGTAAGAAATTATCAAAAAAGGATCTTATATACTTAAAGATGAATAAGAATTTATTATTTGATAGTGTAATAGAAATAAAAAATTCATGTAGTCAACCTCACTTAGTGGGATAAAGGCTTGGTTGTGGTTGTTGTATATTGATATTTGTGTATGATGTAATATATAATTAATTTTTTATTAATCTAGAATGAGAAGAAAATTGAAGCGCTTGCTCTTTTTTTGTTTATTGAGCCAAACGGGTAAGCATCTCTATCAGTTTCTGTAGTGGATGTATACAGGTTATACTTTTGAAAAATTTTGCTGCAGCCAAACCATGAAAAGCTTGATTAGGAGCATAATATGTTCATAACCTGTATTTATATGATATTGATAGGTTTTGAGTTACTGAATCTTTAAGCTTATGTATATTCATAATCTTTGAGGAATGGAATTGCCGAATGATTGAGACTTCTGTTAAATCGTGATCATTTTTCTGTCATTGCAATGTTGTCTCCATCAAAATATTCTAGTTTTATTTTCCTAAATTGTTTTTGTTACCTGGTTGTAGTAGAAGCTAAAGTTTTCTTTCTGCTGACAAATTATTAAGTTTTGAGATTACTTTGTGCCAAACATTGCAGGCAAGCCATGGTAAAATCTCAGAAGATTTAATTGATCGCCTTATGGGAATTGTTGGTCATCTAGTACAGCGCAAGACATTGCAGGTATGGTTCTTGCTTCACATAATATTGGTTGGGCCACTAACTAGGAGTGTTTTTATTTTTTTTTGAAGCAATTGAACTTTTCATACTCTTCAAATGCAAGTTGTTCATTCGTATTTTTCTTGCCCCGCAGTATATTATGTCAGGTGGCTAGTTTTATTTTTTGAAATATAGGTGGCTAGTTGTTTTAAGACATGACACTATATAATTCTTTAAGGGGTAACTGCGTATACCACAGCTTTCATAATAAAAAATTACAGATTCAACATCATTTCTAAATAAAATTTTATTGTACTCTAAATCCTGAGTTTTAAAATCATAATTTAAAATCCAAAATATTAAATCCTATCCTCTAAACTATTTTAACACTAAAAACTAAACCCTATAACATAAATTCTAAATCGTAAATTTTTTATTTTCGTGAATTAGTTATATATATAATCCACTTAAAACTCAACTTAGGCCTTGTTTGGTAACCATCCAAAAAAAGGCACATGAATATTTTATTTATATTTTAAATTTATCACAAATTTTAACAATTTTATTTGACATCCAACACAAATTCCAATCTTAAAAATCAACTTTATTTCACATCCAACACAAATTCCAACCTTAAAATCAACTTTATTTCACATCCTACACACCTCCCAATATTAAAATAAATTTCTTTCCCATCAACTCTATAAAATAAAATATTTTCTCTTTCCTTACCCAAATTCATCCTCCAACCAAACAAGGCCTTAGTGAGATGAAAGTCTCTATTATGTAATTGTGAACCATACAAAATAGGGTAAGGCCTATTAGAATGTATCAATAAATTTTTTTATAATTTTTTTCGAAAATGCCATATGAAATATATAATATTATAAAATTCCAGTGTGTTGTATGTAATTATCCGATTCTTAATAGATTTTCAGTTGTAAACTTTCTTAATTGATTTTCTGATGCTAGATCTCTTAGTTTATTTTTATGGTTTGGTGGAAAAAGTTCTGTGATTATGAAAGGATACAACGTAGATATTTGAGAAAAAGTTGGAATGTTTAAGGATAAAATTGTCATGAGCAAATTATGGTACATTATTTGTCATTATTTGAATTAAACTACTATTAATTTTATGATTTTTAATGTGATTTTAGTTGAGGGAAAGCAACAAGTGTGTGATTTTTTGTTTTTGCATGCTTGAAAACCTAATAATTATTAGGGGTAATTCCACTTAGGCCCCTGAGGTTTACTCGACTTGCCACGCAGGTCCACAATTTTAAAAACATGCCAGATAAGTCCCCAAAACTTACTGTATAGGTTTCTGTGCTCCTTAATATTTATAAAAGCTTCCAATAAGGTCCAATTAAACGTTTTTCGTTAAAAATTCTGTTAAATCAAAATTTTAATTAAGAAATCATAAAAGTTTTTAATGTGAAATTACAATTGTACCCCTGGTTCTCGCTGCGGCCGGCAGCACGCGGCCGCCGGCACCCGCGTGCAAGCGGCGTGCGCCGCTAGCACCCGCGCGCAGGGTCAAGTAATGTGTCATTGCTGGTTACTTGGTTTGGATAGATACTGTTCATTGCTGCTCAAGTAATGTGTCACATGACTTTGGTTAACTACAATAGATGTGGGAGCATAATGTTCGGAATTCCTATGAACTTAGGATGAGTCAAATCAAGTGATTCAAAGCAGGTGAATCCATGTAAATTCTCTATCTGAAGCATGCCAATGATTGTGGACTATTTGACAAACATTATCTTTCTTTTCATATGTCTCCAGCCCAGTGGTTACTGGAGCTTATCCCTGTTATTGCATGTGGTTCCGTTCAGCCAATCCATGCATAGACCATAAGATTCTTCACAATGGTGACATGCTAGCATTCCATTCTATTGGATGACATCTATATTGCATTTATGTTTGATCAAAAGTAAAATCTTGGTTTCTTACGTCTAGGTTTTTTTGTTTTTTTTTTGGCTATGCACAATTTTTCTTGTTGTAGTTGATGAAGCCACTGACTATGTTTCTGCAGAGAAACATGCGTGAGATGGTTGAATTAGGGTTATCTGCAAAACAGCAGAAGGCTGATAAATTCCTGCAAATAAAAAGGGAGGTCAATGAAATGATAAAAGCACGTGTTTCACTTTTGAAGTCCAAGGTAGCTTTATATGTTTTCATTGTCTTGAAGCTGTTTGTTTATGTGGTTTCATGTTTATTTTAGTTGAATTCATGTTACCATACTTGATGTCTGGTAACGTGACAAATGTGACTTTGTGGGCCAGTGGCAGAAACATTAGACCAAGATAGCCTTTCAGATGTTGTCAGACATTTTGTTTCAGGGCCTAATTTCTTCTTTGTTTTAATAGGTGCCTGATCTTCCAGATAGTTCGGATGATTTTCAGGATGTGGTTGGCAATGATGAAAAGAGGGCTTTAAAAGGAAAATATAGTATGGATATTTCACTTGAAGACAAAATATGTGACCTGTATGATTTATACGTTGAGGTACTGCATATGTATCTGCAAATTTTCATAATATTTAAATCATGATGGAATTCCTGGTTACATCGATTTTTGCAGTTAGGATAATGAGATAATCTAAATCAGTTATTGTTCTAAGTTATTCTTCTTTAGCTCTGTTGTTCACGTTCTGCTTAAGTTCGTCATCTCTCAATTGCTTATTTCCTAATCTATATTTTCCTCATTAGGGAATGGATGAAGACAAGGGTCCTCAGAGCCGAAAACTGTATGCCGAGGTATTCTATATTAAAAACATTTTGCATGCTTCACTGTCATGTTTTATTTCTCCGTAAATATATTATGCTTTAAGTTGTTGCACTTAATTTGACATGCTGGCTTTTGACAAATGCATGGTTTTTGTTTGATTTTCTAATGCTTGTATTTGTTCTACTTGTTCAATTTTTTGTAATTAACGGTCAGTAGGCTAGTAGCCAACTAACCTCTCTTGTAGTTTCCATCTTTTTTCTACTTCATAAAAGATTTTTATTGTTAAACTTAAGTGTCTGTATCTCAGCTAGCGGAGCTGTGGCCAGCTGGTTACATGGATAATCTTGGAATTAAGGATGCGATATATAGGGCCAAGGAGCGGAGACGACATAAGGTATTATTCTTAGTTTTCACTTCTCACTGCTACTTCTTTTCCAATCTTCTGCTTTACATCGTACGTATATTTTAAGCAAATATGGTCATCTCATGGTTTTTTCTTTCTTTTATTTTTGTTGAGTTGCGTGTGTGCGCTTCCATTTGAACGGTGAGCTCCATCACTTGTTATAAAATTATAACATAAATCTCCTCTCCATCTTTGCTGGGATTTTGGATCATGGGCATGTAATCATGGCCTCCTCTTTGCCATGCCCTTCAAAACAAGCTAATTCCAACATCAAAGCCCTGCATTGTATTTTGTCCCTTTAGAACTAGTGGTCTTTTTTTTGCGTTTGTTGTTCACTCCAAGAACTAGCGGTCTTTTTTTTGGTCAATTTTCTGATGCCTGGAAAACTTGAGGTTAAACATTTATGAAAACGTGATGTGAGTTGACTCGTGCTATGTCCAATTAGGTTTAACGGTTAAATAGTTTTGGGCGTGTAGATATCACTTCAATTTCTCATGCTAACAATGCATAATACTCTAAACCTTAAACCCTAAAAAGGTTTAGGTTGTGCTTGACATAGGAATTTACACCATGGGTGTGGTCTGGTCATAAATTCAGTATTCCAGATGTTTTACATATATAAATTTGGAAATCTTTTTACTTTCATGTATGCTAATATTCCAGCACATCAATATATTTCATTGGACTAATTTCAGATTCGTCATGAGGAGAGAATTGAGAGGAAGAAGTTAGCCCTAGCGGTGAAAGCGGAGCAGCCTAGTCTGCATTCTTACTATCAACAAACCGGTCACGACAGACATTCAAATGATCCGGGCCTTCAGCTTTCTGCTCAGGATCGACCAATTCCTAACCTAAACCCCCCTTTCCAAGGAACAATGAATGATTGCGCTCCATATCTAAGTGATAGTGCACAACAATATGGATATGCTGGTTCAAAGCACCATGAAAAAGCTAGAGGCTCAGTTTCAGATGATGGAAACAAAGCAGCTGCAGTAGATGTTAAGAAAAAGACGAAAAGGAAACCAGAAACTGATCTGGGGGACTTCCGCGCTAATCCACAGAAGATACGTGCACCGCCTTCAAAGGAGAGGCAGAATTCTAATATTATTCTGGATGATCTGAACCAGAAATTCCAACAAGCGAAACTCGTACTTCAAGCAGCAGCGGCGACCTCAGACCAACCAACCTGAGATCATATATTTGCTGTATGGCATGAAGAAATTTTATTGCTTTTTTTTTTGGCTAAATCAAATCCATCAATTATAGCTAGCTGACTATTTATAGGACCAAAGTCTTTATGTAGTAGTCTGATGAGAGTTGGAAGTCGTTCACCCAATTCTTTGTAAGCATCCCTTTTATGTAATTAGAGAATGCCTCCTAAGATTAAGAACGGAAAATTGTCTTCCTTTTGAATGAAACAATGCTCAGAAGTACTAGAGATTCCAGTGTCTGTACAGCAATCCGTGTCTTCTGTGTAGGGATGAGAGTTTGCTTGAATTGAACTCAGTTTGAGTTTATTGAGCCGAACTACGAGTTATTATGATTGGATTGGATTGATTTGATTTTATTTTTTAAATATAAATAATATATTTAATTATTTATTATTTGCATATAAGTATGTGTTAATTATGATTAAGATATTTGTTAAGTGATTTTGTTGTTATGATTAACTTAATTTAAACTTTGGTATTTTTTTCAATTCTTGGAGGGTTTGTGTTGGCTCTATTAAGATTTGATTTAGCTGAGAGTTGAAATGAGCCAGATTTTTCTCACTCCTATGTTTCTATCGTATGCTAAAGCATGCATTGTTGTATTAAATATAGATTAAAATCTTTTATTCCCCATTTTATTTCTTGATTTTTAAATTTTTAAATATCTCAATCTTTAATATGATTTTGCTCGATTACTTTGAATACTTTTTGGGTTGCATTTGCATTGGTTGGGAGCAAACTAAACATTCCATTTGAAGAAACTGCAGATGAAGAGTTGGTGTCTGGGTGAAGCTTGACCTTACCTGATTTGTGATGTCCCGACTGCCGGCACCCGAGCCACCAGCAACCGAGGCGTCGGAACTAGAACAAAACTAACAACAAAGAACCTCCACATAACCTTACAACATCCTCTTCCTTGCAGCAACCTGCGATACCTCACACCATATCTCGTGATCTTTCTTGTGCAGTATCGTTTGATCATGAAACAATGCTAAGAAATCTTGCTCTGGCTTTCCTCTCCTTCCTCTTCCTTTCTTCTTCTTCTTCTCCTCCTCCTCCTTTTTCCTTCTCCTCCTTTCCTGCACCAGCCACCGCTGCTGCTGCTCTTGCTGTCCTGCGCTCGGCGAAAAGAACGAACAGGGGCTGGCGCGGCACCGAGCGAAAAAGAGAGACTGAGAGGGAGAGAGAAAACTTCCTTTTCCTCTCACCTGGCGCGGGCGAAAGGCGGTTCGCTCCTGCCCTTATCTGATTTGAAACAATTATAATTTGATCCCCTGTTTCCAACCTCTCATAAATAGGTCCAAAATCACATGATTATAGAGAGAATTCAATGCCAAATTTTCAAAATGCTGCTAGTTCTACTCGATAATAGTTTATAGAATAGTAAGCCACGCAATTCTTGTGACTTACTATTCTATGGGTCATGTGGGTCATGATTTACGGATTGAAATTCAATTTGATACGTAAATTTTGTAAAGAGAGTTTTATGTGGATGCTCAATTAACGATATTTTGTAATTATGATTGCATCAATTTTAGATTTACCTATTTGTGGGCAGCCCGTAGTATCCCGTAGTACGAAACGAAATTCAAAGAAATGTCCACTAGTTCTGAAGATGTCGGTATTTTGCAATGATAAAGCACAGAAGACTAGAATTCAAAGACCATAGATCATGGATTGATGTACAAACAAATCATTTGGTCTATTACGTTGTTGCCGTTTGAAGGCAACAAACATGAAGTTCTTTCTTGAAATATTTATTTGTTCATTTGTTTCATATATATATATAATGAGTTTTTTTAGCTTTCTTATGAAACTTAATTTACATTATTACTATTAATCAAATCCTATTATTTTCTATATAACTTAACATTATTGTTCATGATATCTTGCAATTTTCTGTCACTGAATCTTACGTTTTCATGTAAAGTATAATGTGTTTTGAGATAATTCTTCGAAAGTCATGTAACAAATGATCATGAACTCAATCAAAACAGAAATAAAGGTCCACAGCGAATGACAATATGGAAATTCTCATAACATGATTTAACCGAATTTTTTAATGTGTTCTCTTAACCCAATGGAGAGAGAATTTATCTGAAAATTAGGGGATCTCAGGCTCAAGCTATACTATCATTGCCCACATTTATATGAGCTAGTAGAATCCATTGTTGGATGCACTGCTCGGGATATAATCAAATCAATATAGTAGTAGAAGACGAGAAAAGGATGGCTATCGTCATATTTGGTACACAGTGATATGTGTTCAGATTTAAAAATGCGTACGCTACCTACTAGAAAATGATCAATAAGGTGTTGACACAAAAAAAAAAAAGAAATCTCAAAGCTTATCCAAGCAGCAAATGATGAAGTTGAGGGAGACCTTCAAAACATCTTCAAAGATATAAGCTGCAGCTAAACCCCAATAAGTGCACTTTCAAAGCTGCATCAAGGAAGTTTCATGGCTACTTAGTATTCACACGAGATCCTAGAGAAGGTGAAGGCCATTCTCGAGATGCATTTCCCAAAATCTACTAGGAAGTAGGCCTCACCGAAAAGATAACAAAGCTTAACTAGTTCATTTCATGCTCCATCATTGTCTTCTACTTTTCAACTGTGAGAATTAAATTACGTATTAAACGAAGCAAGTCAATAGATGTTCTGATCCTTGAAGTTATCTTTCATTTATAACATAGCTTTTAACACTTAATATCGGTTTCAATTTTAATCACTAGTTGTACAACATTCTATAATCCCAAATAATAGAGGTACTTTTTCAGGTAGAATCCTGAAGCTAATGACATGAAACTCTATATTTAAGCGTACATGAGATAGAGTAGTTTTAGGATGAGTGATCTTGTGAAAAGTATTTAAGTCATGTAGTCCTTTAAAACCAAAGCAGACAATGCTTATACATTTGAATCACAAGACGTTAC
Organism: Apostasia ramifera; assembly: GCA_019297695.1. NCBI lineage: Eukaryota > Viridiplantae > Streptophyta > Magnoliopsida > Asparagales > Orchidaceae > Apostasia > Apostasia ramifera. Next base: position 129,794 of record JAEMOT010002199.1, read on the forward strand.
AAGTTGGAAGTATAATTGCAATAGTTTAAGAAGTTTTGACAGTTTCAATATTTTCGATATCAGTAATTTTGGCATAAATTAACTTTGCGATTTAACTCAAACATTAAAATTTCAAGGAATTTTGCCATAAAAGGTGAGAGTTTCAACCAAAAAATTAAAAGTTTTGGTCAAAAAAATTGCTGAATTTCGGATCAGTCTTATCGAAATGAAACCGACGAAACTAATGGTTTTGACTGAAACTTACAACTTTGCTAAATACAGGATTATGGACTAGAATGTTGGTTATATCAGATAAAGACCAAAATAGCAAATCATGAAAACTGAAACCTAACTGTAGACTACTCACAATGTAGAGACCAAAGTATTGTTTTGTTTGTTTTGTTTTGTTTTGTTTTTTTGTTTTTTTTTTTGGCAAGGATCAAGCATCAGACAAATAATTGACGTGCACTGAAGAGAGAGAGAGAGAAATCAATGAACATCAATTACCAGATATCTAAGGTTTGAGAACTGGTAGGTTAAGCAAACAGAAAAAATTCCCAAAACAAGTAAATCCATAATCACATTCACATCATCCAAAACAACAAGTAGAATTCAAGAGTATTATCAATGGCATATGTAACTACTAAGTTTTTGATCCCTTCAACTTGATCAAGTGATGTTAAATTTACCTGTATGACTCCGGACGCTTAGGTTTAGTCTGGACAGCAGCTTCAATCTTTTCCAGAACATCAGGGGTCAGTAGGGGAATGACATCAAGTGACTTCATGTTTTCTACAATCTGATTTGGAGCCAAAAAGAACTTAGACTTAGAGAATGAGAAAATTAGCTTCAACAACTGGAGAAACAGATTAGCAGAAAATGAAACCAATCTCTCATTACAATAAAAGATTATACAAATAATTAAGCATAAAAAATTCACTAGACTCAAGCTAGGATGATTTTTTTTGAACGTCCTTTAAGTTTTGCCTCAGAAAAAAAGTTTATTTGGCTGACCAACAGGGCTGGTTCCAATTGGAGTTCTAAGAGAAGTACAAGTAATTCAGGCAGAAGATTAACCGACTAAAGTTATGGTAAAGAAGACAAGCTTCTTTGCATTAAAAATGGAAAACAACAATAACAATCTTCAAGAATGGAAATTAATTTCATTTCTTTCACCAGATTAACTGCAGCAATTCTGCAAAAAAATGAATTATTACGACTTGTATTCTGTTTCTATTTCAAAATCAATAGAGTTATTAAAATACATCATTTGGGTCCCTCCCACCCAAATTTTATTCATGAGGGTTATTTTTAATCGACTGTTAAGTTTGACAAGTAAGTAGCTATTTTAAAAAATTTAAAATACATATTTAAGCATTGAATTACTATTGTGGATTGAGATTTAGAGAAAAACAAAGTTAAGGTTACAATAACAATTGAAAATACTTAAAACATGTTCCCAATGCTACTTAAACATATATTTTAAATTTTTTAAAATAGCAAGTTGATGATCAAACTGAATGGAATCCATTAAAAAAACCCATGTGGAAACAATTCTAGGCGAAAGGGACCTAGAAAGCATGTCTTTGTTTTTGTGAACCTATGTAGAATCTAGGATTTAGCTCAAGAGCCCAGATGGAATTGCCCCTTTATTTTATTATTTAGCCAAGATTTAATCTACAGCCTTCTCGCTCTGTAGTTTGTATTGACAATCTCTACAAATTCCCCCATGCTATGTGATTGTCAGATTAAAATGTTTAATTGAATAAAACAATATTCTCCCCAATTCTCTCTCCTCCCCTCTCTCTCTTCTTTCTGTTTCTGCATAATTCTCCATATTCATCTTTGACATTTTCTCTACTTCCACCATGTCGTTCTCTTCTTCTATTTCTTCCTACAAGGAAAATCTTTATAAAACCACCAAAAGCCATAGATTGTTTTATATTATAAGGAATGTATGGGTAGCATCCATATGCCAAGATTAAAGAAAAAGACAGATGATTTAAAAACATATAATGCACCACTAAAGCAAAGACGTAACATGGTAGTATTCAAACTCCAGTATAATCTTGTATTAGTCTAAATCAGGACAAAGTACAATAAGATCCCACCAACAAGACTATTCGTGAAATTTTTTTTAAACATGCTTATATCGTAACTTATTTCTATTGTTGACTTTCAGTATGAGCTTTACAAGAGCTGCACTTGGTTATGTTATTTGCTGGATGTCAGGAAAGAAACGTAAGCAGGAATCAGAGATGTTGGAGGCTTTATCACAGCATTTTACTAGCCTCCAAGGCTTCAAGATGCACGTCAGAAGTGAATTTGATATACGTATTCAGAAATCAAACGAATTAATTAGTAATTAGCACAAATAAAAGTAAGTAATTTTCAAGAATCACTAATGTTTTACCCAAAAAAAAATCACTAATGTGATAATTGAGAAATTATAATCCACAATGTAAATTGATTTGAAATCAAAGTTGAATTGAATCAATGGAAAACAAGAAATTTAAAGTTAGATAAAGCTATCAATTAGATTTGTTTAAACCAGGCAATCAGAATGGAGTCACACAATTGAATCTAGTAGTAATTTCCTTCACACTGATACATAGAACGCTCAATTCAACCCAAATTAAGTAATTCAATCAAGTAAATAACTTCCTTTGAATTCAATTAACTAATAATTATTGGAATCGGACCACCAGGGATGTTGAAGGGCTTTATCACAGCATTTTTAATAGCCGCCAAGGCTTCAAGATGCTGGTCAGAAGCGATTTGAAAAACTTATTCAGACATCAAATGAATTAGTCAGTAATTAGCACAAATAAAAGCAAATTATTTTCAAAAATAACTAAGGTGATAACTGAGAAATTATAGTCCCACAAAATAAACTAATTTAAAATCAAAATAGAATTTAATTGACAGAAAACAAGAAATTTAAAGTTACATTAAGCTATCAATTAAATTTGCTTAAACCAGACAATGGGAATCAGAAATAAAACATTATGCGTCACACAATTGAATCCAGTAGTGATTTCCAAACTAATATATAGAATGCTCAATTCAAATAATGCAATGAAGTAAATATTTTTAATTGAATTTGGTTAACATAGTTCAAATTGGACAAAAACATACCTCAATTTGATGAAATTTGGAGCTGACAGAACGTACGGGTTAGGTGTTCGTGACATGCTAGAAGAAACCATTAAAAATTGTTTGTGGTATTTCTCATAGGTGATAACAGGTAAGAATGCCAAACCACTTATGAATAGCCATGAATACTGGATGGCCTTTTCACATGACATGAAACAAGTACCTCGCATGGATGTGCATTGATGACAGCTTGCAGATGAAAAGCAAGCTGAGGTGCAGATGATAGAGATGGCCAGAGCTTCCAAAGAAATAGATATTTTTATTTGATAACTAGCATATAGGAATTCTCACCAACTATCCCAACCCTTCTTTTCACCAGAATATCAATTCCATTATGTAATAATTTTACTCGAACTCAAATTTTTGTTAATATAAGGCTGATCCAAAAGGATTAATTATAGACACCGTACATAAAGTGGCTAATCCCACCCTAAGAAACAAATAGGTAGCGTGTAACTAAAATCAAAACAAACATGATAGAATAAATAGCGAACTCAAATAAATCCGCTCAAATTGAAATAACATACTAGATAAATAAAAAATTCTCAAATACAAATCAAACTGTAGAGATCAATCAGTATGATCACGGTGCGATTGATCCAAACCATCAATCAACATGATCAAGTTGCTTCATCTGCATAATTATGAAATTGATAGTGGTCACGTCCCTTAGAATCAACTTGATCATTTTTCTTACAAAAGTCAACAATTATTTTAAAGAAAATTGAATAGAAAAGCCAATGTTAGTTTCCCTATTATTCTGCCAGTGATATTTCTACACCAGCACGTATATAAGTCTTTAATGACCACTAATCTAACACATCTGGCAATAAAACAGCACTCAAAATCATTTCTTCTTGTAGCTAAAGCATGCACATTTCACCTCAACGAGGAAAACAAAAAGATCCAACTCATCTAAAATGAATAAAGCTCCATGAAAACAGCTATGAAATATTCACCTGGCTCTCCTTTGTCGCTCCAGTAATCACCGAAGATACATTGGGATTTAATGCACACCAAGCAATTGCAAGTTGAGCTAAAGTTACCCCTAGCTCATCTGCAATAGGCTTCAACCCATTAACTTTACGCAGTGTGTCATCAATGAGTGATCTGCTAGCGAGGTTCTACAAGCAAAAAGTATCACAGTTAAGAAAAAAAAATGAAAATGATCCATCGCATCCAATGATTACATCTTAATGAAATTATACAAGTCAAAATCCTCTAAATTAGTCGAAGAACAGAATTCAGATATTTTTTTGCCAAAAGAAGCAACCTTACTTTTTGTTTGGTAAAAGGGTAAGCTGTAGCTGAGCCTCAACTGAGGCTTAAATCTGAGATTTAATTAAAGCTTATGTTAAATGATTTCAAATATTTAGTTTCTTCGAATTGCTTTATTTAACTTTTGGTGCCCAACTAACCTTAAAAGAACGCAAATTTACTATTCCACTAAAAAGATGACAAAGCAAAAACAAAAGGATTACATGAACAATCTCATAGAAGAGCTCAAGACAAAATACTGGAGCACGAGTCTAATAGAAAAGATAAAAACAGAATATTAAGAATAATACCAGAATATTTTATTGATTGTTGTTGAAACAAGAGGATACAAACTCATATACAGGCAACTCGACTCTAGCAAAGAAACAACATAAAATCAAGACAAAAATGAAATAGATTCTCCCATGCTATGTTAGTTAACATGTCAAAACTGGAAGACATGGATTTTTTTTTAATTACTGTATATTACATGCCAAATCTTAAGTGAATCAGAAAATGAGAAATGTAAAAATAAAAAAATTCTATTGGGAACTGAAAATATATTAAAGGTGCCTGAACCTGCTCTAAACATCGAGAGCTTTTCACAAACAAGGTGTGCATTCCGTAATTCCTCCTAGATCGAAAGTTGTGGCTATTTTAAGTTCTATGTGGTTGGTTACATATTTTTTCTTGTACTTGTCAACTTTCCCCAAATAGTCTCACAAGAGAAGAATCCTTAGATAAGTTTTGTCCAAAATTTACAGGCAACAGTAGCACATTTCATAATTTAAAAGCTGAGAACCATCATTCATAACACAATAACCAGCCTTAATTCCACCTACAGCCATTCTAACAGTAACAGCTTGATGACATATTTTTAAGGTCATCATATTAATTCAGGGAAGACTTCCATCTGATCAAATATTGTTTATTTGTTCTAACCAAGTTGACTTAACAGTCCAGGCAATTTCTGTGTAATCTAAACAGACTAGTTCAATAGACATGGGTATGGAATTAATTACAATTCAAATCGACAATAACTGAGATCCAAAATAATATATTCCCTTTTGTTATCCATGCATGAAAAAAATGTAGTTAGCAACTCATATTTAGGTCAAATTTTGATAAGTTATAATTAAGTTCAAACGATATCATAGTCGATCTTATAAAATGTGACATGTCATAATTGGGTGCCACCATGTCTCGAGCAAATAAGATTAATCCATTAGTACAGAGGTCAACCATGACAAACCTAAAGTACTGACCTAGAATATAGGGAACTTTTTTATTGAAAAAAAAATCACCAAATAAAAGCTCCAATTGAAGTTGGATGTTGATAAAATTCAAATACCATCAAATTATTTTGAAGCCTTTAGAAGAGTTATCAAACTGGTCATTTAATTAACACTGTCCATCAAAGCACCTTGATTTGCCGCATGGACTTCCTATGCATTGTCTACGGAGTGCAAACTCAGCTCAGCTCAGCTAAGCCAATAGAAAAGAACTGCTTGAGGTAGTGGAAGATGGATAATATGAAGTGTCTTCACAAAATGTTTTTTCTCCAGTTGCCTTGCCCAGCAATGAGTTTACATATATTCTAAAGTAGTCGGTGGTTCATTTATAACTAATCACATTTTACAACAAAATCCTATAATTTAGTCACAAATCATTATATTACTAGTGATCCAAAAAAGAATGTTGAAGCAGTCTAAATCTGTATGCAGTAATATAAAGCTACTTTTAATACAAAAGCAGATTACACTTGTTCCACAAGATGGCAAGAGAACATAGCTTAGAGCTTGTATTCTTTCATAAGTTAATTTATTAATCCATGAGACTAACAATTGTCTTAGCTAGCTGTGCCATTAAACAAAAACGAAACACTGTAAATTCAATTCATAAACGAACTTATGAAACGAAGACTAATTAGATCAGATTAAACTATTTATTATTATTATAAATTTTAAAGACAATTTATTCAATAATATATGCAGCATTGTAATATCATCACCTTGTAGTTATCCAAAGCAAACCGACTATCAGGAGGTATGTTTCCCTTGCTGTATTTCCCAGTGAGAACACCAGATGCCAGAGGGCTCCAAGTGGTCAGCCCCAAGCCATAGGTGCTGTAAAGTGGAAGGTACTCAACCTCAACCTACATCAAGTAATTTAGGAGATGTTATTAGACTTGTATATTCCCTACTGACAGACTAAGAGATCTGTTTGTTGCTATAAAAGCACAATATGAGTAGCTTGGTTTGAAGGAAGATCTTTCAGCAAATTCTGATTTCAATCTCAAATGAAAACTCAACCAGTGCAACATACAAGAAAAAACATAAGCCAATATCATTTATATATGTGATTATCATTACTAAAATATAAAAAAAAAAAAATTCACTGTTGCAGTCATCGATCATAAAATGCCAAATCACATGGGAAAAACTAGGTCTATTATTTGTTTCTAAAATATGAACTAGTAGAACCTTCATAACAGTTTTATTTTATTTTTGATAGTAGAATCATCATAACAGTTACTATTACAACTGTAGGACCAAAGTTTTTATGTAATCTCACATCATATGAACTCTGTGCCGACAGGTAATCATGCTACACCAAAACAAGTAATATATTTGACTTTAAAAAAACAAGTAATATATTCTTATACTGATAACTAAATGAGAAAGGTTGAGGCTTAAGGTTAGGCTAATAATAAAACCCTTCCAAAGCTGTGAAAGAAATCCAAATCCAATTACGCATAATGTTAGACATTCCCTAGTTGTATAAGCCCGATACAATGGGAGTTAGGCAAGTGCTGGGTAGGACATCACTGGCAAGAGACGTGCCACAACCAAATTTGACTAATTTGGAACAATATGGGTGCAGGCTCAATTTCAAAGATCGGTACACAAAATGGTAGTTGATCAGAGATGAAGAAAATATTTTGAAAGCGTTGTAGTAGTAATCAAGAAATTGCGGCAAAACAAATTAAATTTCAAAAGAACTAGACCAAGTTAAATAGGAATTTACTACACTGATTAGGGAATACGAGTTTCAATTACTCAGAAATAAGGAATGCAATAATAAGGAATCCTCACAATTAAACAAACCACAAAATGATATTCTCTCAAATGATACTATAGTTCATGGTTGAGTAATAAAGCAAACCACAACTGCAAATATACCAAAATAGGTCTAAGTAAACACAGAAATATTAGGTTAGAGTTGGGTTTATCTAAGCCAACATATTAAGACTTGCAATGAACAACAGAGAAATTGATCGTGCGCACGTTCATTTGGAAAGTGCCAGATCTCTGCAACATATGATTGGGCTAGATCAAGCAATGCGAGATGTAGGGCCGAGCATACGCTTGAATGAGGTGAGTCAAAGTGGGGCGGCGATGATTGACGAATTTGCCTGTGGCTGTGCTAGAGCTACAGTGTTACGACGTTTGTACTAAGCATGAGCGATCAGATGGGAGGTGGGAACAAAAGTTGTGTGCACAGTTTAAGCACAGGGCAGCAAGTAGTCATGGTTGTTGGAAATCCGAAGAGACGTGAATGTGCATAGGATGTTGCTAGCGTTCGTAGTCTGGAAGCAAAGATGCCAAACGACGGAGGTACAAGTGCAGTAGAGGTTGGCCTTTCAATACGCAATGGTTTCGCATGGAGTAGACATGGAAAGCGAACGCAGTCGCCTGTAGTCGAACATGCAAATGAGCTGCAGGTGGCAAAGGACCAGATCATGGCAATGGGAGGGAGGTTGCTCAATAGAAACAGGAGGTGTTCTCCATTCTGGAGTTAGCTCCAGACATCATGCAAGCAATGGGAGAGAAGGCCACCATTGCCAACTCTAAGGGAAGCATGCCATGTTTGAAGCAAAGGATGGCAGATATCATATTAGGTTGGGAGGCTTTGGCCACGAGTCTTCTTGACCAAGGGCTTTCCACAAAGGAAAGTCTAGGGCAGGTTGCCCTGACTAACTATTTGGGAAGAGAATCCTCATACTTAAAGCTTAGCCTCAACCTCATGGATGATAAGCTAGAGGAGTTTTCCCAACTCCTTGAGGGTTGCATCCCACAAGGAGAGGAGGAAGAAGACTTTGTGGACCAAAAGACTGATCCCGATAAATAAGTCGCAAATTGAAAGTAATTGTATTATGTGCTAATGCAAATAAAATGAACTTTTGTAATGGATGAGGAGCACACGTAGGAAAAGGATTTGTAGGTCTGGACATTGGTGCGACACAAGTCTAGGCATCACGGATTGTCGAGAGGTTTGCGATTTTGACCAAGCGGTCCTGAAATCAAGTTTGCAGTAGCAGAAAGAACAGATGGTTCCCCCTCTCCCCATAGCTTAACATTAGGAAAAGGCTAGGAAGATAATTGAATTAAGCTATTTAACAATTTTTGCTTAAGGCCCCAATCCCTTCATCGAGATATACGCTGGATCTCAAATTCAAATTTTTATGTCAACCAGATTGTCCAGTACAATAGTTTAGGTCCCTTTTACTAGACCCAAGTATTACTTGAAATTCAAAATATGGAAGTAAGTCATTCACAGGCAGACTTGGTGGTACTGTGACATTGCTATTAAAGAAAAAAATCCATATTTAAATAAGTAAATAGATACGATGTGTATAACAAGCATAAAGAAATAAATAAGTTGATAAGAGTGTGGTATGCAAAACTAAGACCACAGCTTTTGATGAGTTGGATAGTTGGTTGTGTTATGAAGCAAGTGAGAAAGAGATTCAAAATAACCGTAAGACTCAAAAGATAAAGAAACTTTCATCGGGTTAAATAAATTGAGAGTGACGACAAGAGACCTTTATTTCAATAACATATTAATATAGGCAAAATTTTGCATTGAAAAGTTATTGCAAGAGTTTTAAAACAAATATCTGCTTAGAAAATTAAAAAAATTGAAATATATCAGAGATTGAACAAAGAAAAAAAAGATGACTTCCAAGAAAATGCATAAACATATTTTGTAGAACATCACAGGGTGCTGAGTAAGAAAAGTCATAGGAGAAGTAAGAATAACATGGCTTACATCCAATTGTCCAAAACATGATACAGCATCGATAAGAAACTTTTTTTAATTAGAAAAAGACTGTCAAGAGCAGATCACGAACTTATATCCAAAACATGACATCGACATTGAAACACAAGAACAATGGGTAAAAACAAAATAAAGGACAGAGAAGATGGAAGAACATAAACCTTATGGCGGGACAGGAGGTTATATTCCGGCTGCTCGACGATGGGACCGACGAGATCGAGGCGGCCGGCGACCGCCCAGGCCTCGGTGATCTGCTGCGCTGACCACTCGCTGGTGCCCCAGTAGAAGGCCCATCCGTTATCAATAACGTGATTCATAGCGCGCACGGTCTCCTCGATTGGTGTAACCGGGTCGGGGCGGTGGCAGTAGAGCACATCAACATAATCCATATCGAGGCGCTTCAGCGACGCCTTGGTGCCTTCCACGATATGCTTGCGCGAGAGCCCCTTGTCGTTGGGGCCCTGCCCGCCCCAGAAGATCTTGGTCGACACGACGAGATCGGAGCGCTTCCATCCGAGCTCGCGGAATGCCTGCCCCATGATCTCCTCAGCCCGCCCATTAGCGTATACCTCCGCGTTGTCGAAGAAGTTGACGCCGAAATCGCGGCAGCACTGGAGGAGCGCCTTCGCCTCCTTCACGTCCAGCTGGTTGCCGAAGCTCACCCATGCGCCGTAGGAGAGCTGGCTTACCTTCAGCCCCGACCGCCCAAGGTTCTTGTAATGCATCTTGCTAACTCGATCAAATCGATCGACCGGTCGCCGATCGTCTGCCCTAGCGAGAACCGGGGGAAGAATGGAGGGAGAAGCTATCTGCGTCTGCACGGCTCCCTCTCGCCTTTCCGAAAGTGAAATAGTAAAGTCGAGCTATGAAACTGGAAAACTCAAAAATATGCGGCGGAATTTCCAAAAAGAAAAAATGCGGCGAAGAGCACGTGCTAATTGACAGATGGCAGCCTGGCAGCTGCTTCGGCACCAAGCAGCGTGGTCGCGATTAGTGGCAAATGGGTTGGCGGGTTGCGTTTGGGTCAAACTCGAATCCGATTCGACTCGAATAACTTTAATCTGAACTTGATCTATTTAGTAAATGGGTCAAAATTTATGACCCTAACTCATAAATAGGTCAGGTTGGCAGGTCGACCCGACCCGATTATAGAGTATTTTTTGATAAATGCCCAACCCGAATCCTACCCGACCCGATTATGCTTAACCTGAACCCGATCCATTTAATAAATGGGTCAAAATTTATTATCAATATTCGAAATTTGCGAGTCGAATTCGAATCTAATTCATGAGTTGAGTCATATATTGTCACCCTTAGTCGCGATGAACTGTAAAAATCGAATGGATAATCGAATCTAAATTAATGAGATCCGCCTCATCGATTGGCCAAATTATTAATATTAATAAGACAAAATTATATAATTATATATATATATATATTTAATGTTAAAAATATAAAACATATATAATATAAAATATTTATTATATATCTATATTAAAAAAAAAAGTTTAATTATCTTTAAAAAAAATAATTTTATCTAAAAAAAAGTTTTAAACATGAATCTAACAAAAAAACTTTTTCTAAAGAGTTTATTATCTTGCCTACAAAAATTAACCAACATAAATAAAATATAAATTTTTTAGTTGAATCGGGATTTAATCAATTTTATCGGTTCATTCGATTTGATTAGTTTAATTTGATCTAGACCAGTTCAATCCTTCTTCGATTTTAGTATAGAATCAAACTAAACTAGAGCTTGGTTCACAGTTGGACCGATCGAACTGGCTTGTTCGGTCCATTTTTTACAATATTTATTTATAATTATATTTTTAATTTATATTTTTTAAAAATTATTTATTTGGGTATTTTGAAATTATAAAGACCCATATTTCTATTTTTCTCTATTTAAAATTTTTAAAATCTAAATAAAATATTTAAAAATAAAAAATAAAAAATATATATTTTTTAATTTTTTACCCTCAAACACTACAAATTTTTATCTAATTGGAAATTATAATAGCCGCTTCTAAACAAACTCTTGTCTCATTGAATTAAAAGAAATTTCACAAAATAAAATATAATTACAAATATATTATAAAAATCTATTAATATTTTACCTTTTAAAAATGTTAAGTTAAAATGAATATATATTTTTTAAGTAATCCAAGATGGAATCGTTATGCTTGATAGTAGATTTAGAATAAGCATTTTTACAACAAATAGAATATAATTAATTTTTAAATAAAAAATTAATATATATTCATATTATATATATATATATACATATGTATATTAGCATTATTTTTTTTTATATTGGATATAAATATTTGCATTATAAATCTACTGACTCGACATATTTAAAATTTAATGCATTTATATAATTTAATTTATAATTTACATAAATAATAAATAAATATAATATATATATATTATAGTTAATAATTTTTTTTGAAAAACATAAATAGAGAAAATCACTATAATTAATAATATATCAGTAGGCTATAGCGCCTAGTGCATTTATTTTTATACTACAAATATTGATTTTCATACTAAAATACTCAATTAAATTATAAAAATATAATAAATTTCTCTTATTTTATTTTCGTTAAATTTAATGTTATTCTAAATTTTATTATGAAAATACTTAAAATAATATTTTTTATTATAAATAGATTAAATTTGAAAACTCGAGTTTTGACTCGATTTAATTTATACTCGAGAGGATCTGAATCGATTATAACTTGATTCAATTTATAATTTAATCCGGTATATAATGATTCTAATCTGGGTTTGGTTTACTATACCTGTTTGCAAAATATCTGTGAATAAAAAATCATTTCAAAATAACTAAAATTCAGTTAAAATATTATAATTCGTTTGGTAAGTAGTTCAATTAAAATAAATTTTATATAGATAAGGATGTGAAATTTGAAATAAAATTAATAAGTTATTTTAAAATTTGTGTAAAATATATAATAAAATTAATATATATATATATATTAAAATATTTATAAGATGTTAAAATATTTTACATTTTTGTACTAAACTTTATGTGAATATGAAATAATTTATGTTTTATTATTTAAAAACTGAAGTGCCAAAGCCAACGCGTGAATCATATTAAATTATTATTATTATTATTATTATTATTATTATTATTATTATTATTATCATATTAAATTATTAATTTATGATGTATTCCAGGTTTTTTATGCTTCAAAATATCGATGTCCTAGAAATAAATTCAATAAACATCAAGAGATTAGATAAAATACCTTCAAATAAAATTAATTTTAAAATTAAAATTTATATTGTATGTTAAATAAAAAATATTTTTAGTATAAAATTTATGATAAAATATAAAATAATGTTATTAAAATTTATCAAAAATGTTAAATATTAATAAAATAATATTACGGTCCTTTTTTTGAAAAGTGATTATGGCCCTTTTAAGCCTGGAACAAATGAGGCTAAAAGAGATTTTTATAAATAAATAATATTTTACAAATAAAACTTTTTTTATATAAATTTATCATTATTTAATCCTTAGTTCATTGTAATACAAAATTCTAAGAACCACTTTTATTTTATATCTTATAAAAATCTCAATTTTAAAAATTAATTTTATTTTAATTTTAAATATATTTTAATAAAAATTATTTTATTTATATAATAAATTTAATTTTAAAATAATTTAAATTTTTAAATATTAATATATTTTTTGAAATATAAATAATTTTATTTTTCATATACATATTACACTGTATTTTCTCTCAAACACAAAAAACTTGTTTGATTGCGTGTTAAATTTAGATAAGAAAAGAAAAAATAATTTATTTTATAAAATTGATGGGAAAAAATTTATTTTGACATGAGGAGGTGTGTAGGATGTGAAATAAAGTTAAAATTTTTAATATAACTAATTTATATTATTTCACATCATACATATTTTTCTAAAAATTTTCTCGAATATTTTTCAAATCATCTTTTTTTCCTCCAACCAAACAGAAATTAAAGGTTAAAATTTGTGTTAGATGTAAAATAAATGTTAATTTAGGCTCTATTTAGTTGGAGGCCAGGCTATGACTAAAATGATTGGCCCCTATTTATTCTATTAAAAAAATAATAAAAAAAATTAAGTATAATGTGTTAAAAATTATGTGGAATGTAATATAAAGTAAATTTTTTTTATTGAAATTTATGTATTAAGTATGAAAAATAATTTTTTTTTAATAAAATTGTTGAAGGCCATTTTGGTCATGATCATTGCCAAAAATTACCTCCAACTAAATAGGGCCGATGCTACAATTTATGTTGGATGTGAAATAAAATTATTAAAATTTATAATAAATTTAAAATATTATTAAAATATAATTTTGCTCATCTCTGGGCTTTAGCCAAATAAGCCAAATGAAACAACCCATCAACAAAACCGAGCGCTACCGTATAATTTACTAATGAAAATAAGTGAGGCGTCATATAATAATGAAAGGAAAATTTACATCCTTTATCTTCAAAAATTTATTATTTTCAGGTAGCACTCCTAAAGTCCATTATTTTCATGCAACATCTCTATTTAAGTTCAAAAATGGGTGATGCTTGTAAATTCACCTCAAAATAGGGGGTGTTATTTGGAAATAATAGACTATGAGGGTGATGTTTGAAAATAATGAATTTTTGTGTGATAAATGCAAATTTTTCAAAACAAAATAGAAAATAAGTAGGAGGCATGATCAAAATATATTGTAGGCCTTGTTTGGCATGAACCAAAAAATGAGCAAAAAAATATCTTAATAATATTTTAAATTTATTATAAATTTTAATAATTTTATTTCACATCCAACACAAATTTCAACCTTGGCCTCATTTGATTGAAGTCAAATTTTTTGTTCAATACAAATTTCAATTATAAAAATTAATTTTACTTTATATCTAATGCAAATATGAATATTAGAATTTAAAGTATTTCACATTTTACACATTTTCTAATATTAAAATAAATTTCTCTCTCATTAAATTTAAAAAATAAAATATTTTTTTTTCTCTTATTTAAAAAAAAACTCGAACCAAATGAGGCTTAAAAATCAACTTTATTTCACATCCAACACAAAATCCAACTTTAAAATCAACTTTATTTCACATCTTACACACCTCTCAATATTAAAATAAATTTTTTTCTCATCAACTCTATAAAATAAATTATTTTCTCTTTTTTTACTTAAATTTATCCTCCAACCAAACAAGCCCTAATTGTCATTTTTTGTCTTTCATGTTAAATTATTATTATAATAAAAAATGTTGGGGGTTCCGGTTCCCAGTTTCAGGCTCCGAGCTTCGAGAATAATGGCGTCAACTACAACGAGTTTGAAACTTTGAATCACTCGGTCCAAGCGGGAAAATCCCTTCCTCATCGACCCGTCGGGCTTCTCTGTTTGTTCTCTTCTTCTGGTGAAAGGAAGCATAAGGAATCGATGGCAAGGGAGGGGGATGATGGAAGACCCCTCAGTCTCAACGAGCGTCTCGCTATGAGCCTTTCCAGCAGCCGCCCGACCACACAGCGACCCGGTATGATTTCTCTCTTTACTTTTTCTTCCCTCGAATTTGGGTGAAAATGCCAAACAATCACCACATGCTCCAAATCAGAGGCTAGGGTTCGCAAGGTGAAGCTGGATGGTCGCCGCCGTCTATGCAAACTCTCGTCGAGGCCCGACAGCGACAGCCCTGGCGGTGCTTCTCCTCGGGGAGATGAGACAGATTCCGCAGGTGGTGATAGCATCCGGGGTATCCTTGATGATCTGAGCTCGAGGCTGGAGTCCCTCTCTGTGGAGAGGTCAAGACCTAGGTTTCCGCCGGACCCTCGTGATTCTGAGCCGGAATTCATAAGCGCCCCTTCGTCGCTTTCTCCGTCCCCGCCTGAGGTAGAGGGGGGGAGGGCGATCGCGAAAGTGAAAGTAAGTGCTGTGAAACCTCTGGCATTGATTACTGGAAAAGGTAATAAGGGCGGCACGTCAGAGGGGATTAAAGGCAAAGCTGCGGAGCACTTGGTTCTTGATGAGGAGGGAAGCGAGGAGGGTGATTGCGTTGCTGTGGGAAACTTTAAGAAGTGGGGCGAGGGAGATTATGAAGCCGGAGAAGACTTGTCGGACATTGATGGCGGGGATCCCATCAGGTTTGCTGGCATTGGCAATTGCAAGGATTTGATGTATAAACTTCCTGGTTGGACAGCGAGGATGCTCTATCCACACCAGAGGGAGGGTTTGAAATGGCTGTGGTCTCTCCATTGTCATGGAACCGGAGGAATTTTGGGTGACGATATGGGCCTGGGAAAGACCATGCAGGTGAAACTGGCTCAAACTTGTTTTTAACAAATTATGCTCCTTTTGCTTTTTAAAGATGATAGATAGTCTTATGCAATACTCTGATAGAACAAGTCATCCATTCATTATTTCAGAAGAAATGGCACCCATCAATTTATTAGTTCAGAAGGAAAAAACTCACCATCAACCAGACTTACACACATCTATGCCTATTCTTAAAGTTATGCTGTTGTATATGGCATGCTTAGACTTATGTGGAGAAACCTATGAATTGTCCGTTAAAAGGCTGACCTTCTATATATTCTGTTGCCTTGGTTTATGAGAGAAGAGAACGTTAGTAATCTGGATAATTATTGGTTACCTCGTGCACTTCAGTGACCCATCAGCATATTATTTTGTTAGACGCTAGATTGTTGCCATCAATACTGCGAGATATGATTATCAAGTGGTACAATGTTGAATTTTTGTTTTCTGTTATTTGATGACTTAATGTTTGACACAAGCTGTTCAGGTTTCTGCTTTTTTGGCTGGACTTTTTCACTCTCGGTTGATTAAAAGGGTGTTGCTTTTATCCCCAAAGACACTCATTGGCCACTGGTTGAAAGAACTCTCAGTTGTGGGGCTGTCTTCCAGGATAAGAGAGTAAGACTTATAAGTTTGCTATTTGTTAATTTCTTAAATACGCATATGATGTTCACCCAATTAGCCCAACTTACCTGCACCAAAATGCACTCATTATTTAGTGACACTTCTACAAAAGCCTAGAAGTCTACTTCCATCTGGACCTGCTGAAGTATTCATCATTTTGATCTCTTTTATTTTTGCAGTTATTCTGGAACTTCCCAAAAAATGAGAGAGTATGAACTTCAAAATGTTTTTAAGGTATGGCAACCTGGTGTACCACGAGATGCAAACTACCTTGATACTATTAGCAAGCTTTTCTTTGATTATTTCTGCATGTAAATGCGAGGAGATCTAAGGCAAGATGCCAATGAGAGGGAGGGGAAATGATAAAAAATGACCTAAGATATTGTTAATAAATACGACCTTGACTCGGTTGTGCTCATGTGGGTGTTGCTTTATAGAGTTGATTGCAGCTGGGAATTCCACGTAGAAAACCCTAAATATTGGTTAAGGCTTTGTTGTTGCTTTTGTTATATTTAATTTTGTTCCTCGTTTTTGTGCAATTTCATGATGTGCTAATTGTTGATTATTTCATTGTTTCAAATCTGTTTGATGCTATTTAATGAGAATACCAGGGCTTCCATTTGTTTATAAATTTACTCTTACCACACAGGAGGGAGGCATTCTTCTTACTACATATGATATTGTTCGAAATAATTCAACCTCTCTAAGGGGAGATAGGTTTGTTGATGAAAGCAGCTGGAGTGATGACATATTGTGGGATTACACCATACTTGATGAGGTTCGTTTATATGTATCAGTTAATTCATATGATAGTTACAGTAGTATTGACTTCAGAAAATATTGGCTCAATGCTTGCACCAGCTCTTCCCCAAATATCCCATGAATTCATATTGATATGCTTTTTTCTTAAATTTTTGTCCTTCAGTCAGTAATTGGACAAAATATATGTATGTATTATGTACTGACTTGCAGAAGCCCATGTGGTAGTTAAACTACCTTTTGACGGCATTTTTTTTTGTTTTTTTAATTGTGATTTAGCATCAAGTGTTATAACGAATGTGCCAAAGATTATTATTGGTCTTCAGCGGCGTAGTAGACAGATATTTGTAACCTATTAAATGAGCAGCATAGTTGTCAGAGTTGCCTATTATGACAACTTTGTTTGATAACCTACTCCTAGAGCCTAAAAGGAATTCTTTGGAATTCCTTCTTTTGCATTGCACCACATCCTGCATTCTACATATGCAGTTTCAATAGCTAGGCTGAGACCAATGGCTTAGGAGTAACTAATTAGTGCTTTCCGGCTACTCAGCTAACATGACTTCAAATATCGTTGACAGCCTAAATGGATAACCTTTGATGAAGTGATATTTATGGATCTGTCGGACATCTGTACCTATTGTGATTTTCTTTTCCTTGATGACCTTACTTGTTGCTAATTCCTTGGTTTCCTTTCTTTTGTTTTTAATTGTGCTGCTTTTGCTCAACCACTGTTTGTATTTTATGATCAACTTCGTTTATGTTTAATGTCACAGTTAGTTTGGATGGAAATTTCTGGTAAGAATGATTCATAAATTTGACATAAATTAGTTGCAGTACAACTGATGATCATAGAAAAAATAGTTTTTCACCCCCAGATCTAATAAGAGGAAAGAAAGGTATTTTCAAGTTGAGTTGGAAAGCGAACACTTCATTGTTTCTAGGTTGTGGTCAATTTAATTGTTTGTTTATGGATATTTTTTTTTGTTAATATTAAAATTATTCCCAAGTTAGTGCGTCTTTAACCAAAAGAAGATGGTCTCATAAACCATTGTCAGTTTTTACTGATTTTATGATCTTGTGCTACAAAAGATCTTATTACTTATTGAATCTTGTAATCACTTCAACTGGATCAATCCATTTGCATGAGCTGTGTGAATGCATATGTGATCTAATTACGTTAATGAATGTTGTGGGGCTTGTTGATGAATTTCTTAGTCTTTCTTTTCCCAATAGCATACTTAGAAATAGGCTCTTCTTCTAGGATGAGAATAGCCATTCTCTCGCAAATTTTTTAAAAACTACTATGCCTTTCTTGTGTCTGCATCAAAAGCAAAACAAGATCATTCATGTTCATCAACATCATGAAACAGTTAATGCATGGCCTATTAGTTATTTTATTAATTTGACCATCTTGTTGAGCATATAAAATTGATGATGATTTGGCTACCTTTTTGCCCTCCCGAAAATTCAAATTATGCTATATTTCACTAATTAAAATGGTTAAGCTCGTACTGCAGACCAAAATTATTATTTATCAAAATTTATTTTGATAGCCCTATGTTTTAAAAATTTCAAGCCAACCATTGTGTATTCTAAACATTTCATCATATAAGATTCTATCACCCCCTTCTCTATTTGGCCAACCTTTATAAATATGCATTTGGTAGAGCACCCTACTCATTGTTGAGGAAATCATTGATACGGAATTCGTGTCACAGAACTAGGGTATTGGGTTAGGAAATTGTTTGGAGCTGAGTTGGAGAACATAGCAGATTCCCTTTGCAGAGCACATCAATTGGATAGAGACACCTTGGCTTGGGCTGATTTTGAAAGGCTGAAAATTCCCACATCAGAGTTGTATCAGAAGCAATTTTAGCATGATGGCAGTCCTTGAGTAGGAGCTTGGTGCTTGGAGATCTTTATGCAACCGTAGATGAAGGTGCTATGAAGTCTAGCTAGGGGTGGCACTGAGTCAATTTCGAATGAGTTTTTCTCAACTCGAAGTTAAACATTTTGATTGAGACGAATTTGGTTAGATTAATTAAAATTCATGTGATTTCGAGTTGATTTTTGAGTTAAATCAAACCTAATTATTAGTCATATTTTTTATTTTAAAAAAAATATATTAATATATTATATATTATAATATAATGTTATATATTCATTTGTTAACTTAATCCTTTTATATAAGTCATCATAACCTATTTTTTACGATTTAAATATCTTAATTATATATTAAAATTTTTTAATACATATGATTATATGCATATTGAATCGACTACAAGTTAAATCGATTCAATCTTGAATGAATTTGTTTCGAGTTATATGAAATTAAGTCGATTTTAAATTGAGTAAAATGTGATCAATTTTTGATCGAGTTTTAAGTTTCGAACATAATTGCTAGCCCCGAGTCTAACACACTGGGTGGGTGGTGAATTGTGTTCCATTGTAAAAGTTGATAAAATTTTTGATCGATAAACCAAATAAAAAACTAAGATGATGCAAAAAATAAAGAAAGTGACCATAATTTTAAGGTGATTCGGCACTAATGCTTATTTTATTCCTAGGGCTCCTCAACTACCCACTCCTAAAACACAAGTGGAGAAGCCTATACTCCTTCAAAGGGGCGGACGGAGATGTTACACAAACCCTTTTGAGAAAGCGGGTGAAGAAACGTTATACAAAATCTCTCCTTTTAGGGCCTAGTATAGTTTGTTCCCTTACAAACACCCATTATTTTTTAATATTTATTTTCATCAAACACAAATTATAATATATAAAATTAACTTATTTCACTACTAGGTTTCAATCTACCCTACAAGGCCTCCCAAGGTCATGGTGAAAGAACAAAAAGAAAAGATGCAATGTAGAACTTCTTTATAAGAATTGGCGTGTAATGAGGAGTCTAGTGGGTATAAGAAGAGATCTCTTGGCTCAAATTATTTTCTCACCTAGACATCATTTGCAAGTGAAAGCACTTAAAGGGAAAGAAAGTTTTATGTGTTCTTCATCAAGATTCTTTTTCAAGTGCTTAGAATTGTTCAAAATGATTGTGATTTATCCTTATGATTTATAGATGATTAGATGCTTAAAAATGGTCGTTCGATTGTTGGAGAAAAACTATTCAATTTCTCTTGGAAAGGGAAACTAAAAGGGTTGTATTTTGATGTGGACCAGGTTGACGGCTTGCTTGATAACCTGGCTAGTCCATTTGGTTCAAAAAAATCATACTGTTGAGCTTTCGATATAAGGTAACTGGACTATCTGCATATAAGGCTAGACAGTCCGCTATACTTTGCAACTTCGAACATATGCTTAAATTCTCTACATGCGCAATCGCTTTGTTGGATAGTCATTTGGACAGTCGTTTAATTGTACAAAGTAGGTTGTGTTAAGTAAGTTTCAAGTAATAGTATCTATACCTCAAAATACTTTTAGATTAAGATATCATATTTCTTTTTCTTGTTTTCACATATGTAAAATCACATATGTGCCAAGAAACATTAGTAATGATGTTGACTATCTTGACCATCTAGAGGGGATTTTGTTTGGGTGAGAGCTATGCCTCTCCCTACTGAGTTTTGCAACATCTTTCAAGTGGATGTGATGTGATTGACTTTTTTATAGCTAGTTCTAACATGTCCTAGGCCATGCTTTCCTTAAAAAAAAAAACCCTTCATCATATAGGTTGTTGATTTATTCAATCAAATGGTCATACAACGTTATAAAGCTTGAAACATTCCATCAATTTTATAATTGAAGATGATCAATATTGACCTTTTTATGGAAATCAATAATTTAAAAATAGATGTAGAAAAATTAACCACCTCCTAAGAGGATGGTTATCCATCCTACATGACATATAGTATTTATACATGCATTTCTTGATTTTTATGATTTAATTACAGGGCCACATTATAAAGAACCCCCAAACACAGCGGGCCAAAAGCTTATTTGAGATTCCTAGCAGACATCGTATAATTATAAGTGGAACACCAATACAAAACAATCTCAAGGTGTTGTTTATTTGACTTATGGAGTAACATGTTTGTATTTGTTTCTTTTAGCTCTTGCTCATGTATATGACCAACATGAACTTAAATACTTTTGCATATTCATTCATTTTTTAACAGGAATTGTGGGCTTTGTTTCACTTTTGTTGTCCTGAAATATTGGGTGGCAAGGACGAGTATAATTCTTTGCTTTTGAGATCATATTTTTCTACTTTATGATGTGGCAATTACTGATCTTTAGTTATATTTTCTGTTTTTAAGATTTAAACTGAAATTTGAAAATCCAATCCTACGTGGCAATGACAAACATGCTTCTGATCGAGAAAAATATGTTGGCTCTACAGTTGCAAAGGTAAAATATCTTGATTTTGTTTATTCCTTTTTTTTGTCTTTGTTTGTGGTTCTTACCTTTTACTATGGTTGTTTGATTGGTCAGGTTAATGTTTACTTGGGTTAAAATTAATCTTAAGTTATACCATACACAAATTTCAATATTAATATTCTAAATCCTATACAAATTTCAACATTAAAACGAGCTTTATTTCACATCTTATACACATCTCAAAATAAAACTAACTTTATTTTAAATCTTTCATGAATTTTAATAAAAAAATCACGCTAAAGGTTTTCGTTTACCCCAATTGCACTATGCCTTACTCATATTTCTTTTGCTTATCTCATTAAACCATTTCATTCTTGTCATATCATTTAACTGCTTTTCATTTTTTTAATTATGCAGTTTGGTTGGAAATCAACAACTTTGTATGAAATCTTGGTTGGATGCCGTAAAGCTAAGATTATTTAATGGGGACATTGTAATGCATGCACCATAATGCTAGGTGGATGATGCTGAACATTTTTGGGTTTTTCATTTGTTATTTTTAGAGTTTGTTAGGTGTGTGAATTAGATAAGAATTTTTTTGGATATTTGGTGGTTTTGTCTAGTCTTATATTGCCTACTTTAATTATAGGATGATGAGATTAACATTTATTTAAATAGAGCTTGTATTTAAACGTTCACATTAAACCTTTGAAGAATGAAAACTTAAGTTTGAGTGCAGTCTTATTCTAAGTGGAGTCATGGCGAGATATTCTGAAAGGGGATTGCTATTCTGAAGGAAGGGTAAGGGAACTTTAGGTGAAAATCTTTGATACCCATTTTAGTTATCTATTTATTTCCTATTTTAGGAAAAGGAAACTTGAAAAAATAATGAAATTTCCCTCATTGAAAACACTATCTACCAACTCTAGTCGCTTCTCTATTTTCAACTACAATTGTCTTGTCCTCTTTATGTCGTAGGCCAATTGAAGCCAACTTGTTCTTGTCGTCACCTTGTCAAAAATCGAAATCAGTTCCTTTTCTTGTTTACCTTCATAGCTCCTCTTTGGTCTATGTGATATCAGTCTTGTCAGATGTTTCAACTCATCTTTTGTAGGCTTCTTTTAATTTATTTTTTTCTTAGGTTTATTGTAGCATATATTCTTAATCAAATCTGATATAATATTGTAAGTCTTGCTTAAGGCATCATTATTTCTTTTTCTTCTTCTCGGTTTTCCTTTATGGCTCTCTTTTACATGAATGTTTGTGATAAATAATCATAATGCGATTGTAACTGTAGATTAACTAAATGTGTGGGAATATTAAAGGGAATGCCGACTAGTTGCAAGAGCTACATAATCACATAAGGAAAATTGACATGAACTATGAAAAGCTAAAGCAATAACAAAACATAAAATTAACAAAGAATTTTGTAAGTCAACTCAATGAGAGTTAGGGAACAAGTAATGTCAATGCTAGGGATGAGACCTTAACATTCCATGCCAAATTAATTAAAGTAATCTAGACTTAAACAATCCCAAACAAGAGCCAATTGTTCTCCCAAAAAAATTAAACCAATATTCACACACAATTTGTAGGAAAACAAGAGGAAAAGGCTCAAGATAGCTTGCAATTTAAATAAGCATCTATAAATAGGCTAATCTTGTGGTGAAGATGAAGGAGAATTAACTAGTATAGGAGGGCGGTGTGAGAAGATATCATGGGAACTCTAACCTGTTGATAGGATCCATTTTAATTAATCACAACTGGGTCGACGAGGTGACGGTGCCCTCAAACAGAGATGCTAGGACTGCAACGACAACAACCCACCTTCGATTGGATCCGGTGGGTCTAGTGATGGCGCCTGGCGGCTATGGGAAACCCAATTGAGAAGAGCTTCCAACCCTAGATGATCTCTGATTCCTTCATAACTCAATCTTATATAGCCAAATCCCTTCATTCATGGTCATTAGATCATTTTACAGTGATCTAATGATATTGATTAATCAGGGCATTTATAATAAAAAAGGATTGATGGGGGTATTTATGCTTATTTAAGGTTATTAGGCCTTTACTTCTATTGGGCCCAATAACTCATCTAATTAAGGTTTAGTACCAAAGCAAAGGCACAACCCACCCACACAGATGACTTAATCCATTAGAGCCCAAAAACACCTAATGTAATATCTGTATAAACAAATAAAATAAAAATATATCATAATAAAGATAAAATCTACAAGATGTTGCTGCAGTCCATATTTAGTCATGCTTAGTGTTATTTATGAAGCCAGTAGTGGGTATGAAATATGCCTAACTAGTCTGATATAATCATATAATATTATCATCACGATCAAGACTAATGACCATCTCAATATGCCTTAGTTCTTTGACCTCAAAATCATTATGTTCATTAATAATTGTAGAATGAACTATAGAGTTTGAATGATTATCATCATCATGTATATCATTTTACTCAAAACTCTCACTCATAGGCATCTAAGTGGAAGATATAATCTCCTTCAGTCCTTATATCTAGGCGATTCAGTAACTTCAATGGATTTTATGTTTGATTTTTTCAATATGTTTAAGTTTTATGATGTTTTCTCAATTTGTTCTTTAATATGTTATTTTTCATATTCTTTTGCTAATTTGGGATTTGTTATGTAAGTTGAGATATGAGTGGAATATGTGCATTCCTCAAAATCAAGGACATTTTTGTAGGGCACTCAATCTTAACCTCCCTCGAAGTATTTTGTAGAACTTGTTGGTTCTTCCATTATGATTATGCTATAATCTTTTATTTTAATATTTGTCACCATGGTGTAGTTAGTTGGTGACTAATAATATTTTGAGTTTAATGTGTGTAGGGTTGATTTATTACTAATTTGGTGCTCCACACAATGGTTAAAGTAAAATTTAACTTGAAGTGAGGTGTTGGAGTGATCAAAATTGATGAACGAACTTTAAAGATAAACAAAAGCTGAAATAAAGATTAAGTTTATTGTTTATTATTTTCATCTTAGTGAAATTATTATAAGATTATTTTTAAAAGTACTAGGAGATGGTTTGGATCATAATTTGAGTACTTATGACATTGTTATTGGTTAATTAGAATATATTTGAATCGAATTGAGTTAAGTAAACCAACTAATACATAAGTTTGCAAGTAATTATGTGACATCCAAGATTGTTGAATTGGTATTAAAATAATGCTATTTTGGACTTAAAATAAATAAATTTGGACTTAAATATAAAAATTTTAGACCTATTTATAAGAGAGAAAATTGTGAGACCAAATTATAATTATCCCAGAAGAAGAAGAGGAAGAAGAAGAATAGAGAAAGAAGAAGAAGGAAGAGGAAAAGAAAAGAAATAAGAAAGGGGAATTCAAGCTTTGCCAAACTAGTAAATAAGGCAGGTAATTCTTTCCACCTATTTATTAATTAAGTTGATTTATATAATATTATGTGATATTGTCAAATTAAAAATACATGTTTGACAGGAAGCTTGTTTACAGTTAAATTCATATTTACTGAAATTTTTATTTTACAAAATATGATGTTTTCTGACTAATTTGTATGATTGATAATCCATAGAATAAAACACATGATTTCTATTTGTCATGTTGACTTTAAATCAAGTGTATGTAAAAAATGCATAATGTTGTGAATTAAATGAATTATTGAGTTGGTTTTTCAATTTAAAAGACAAGCTATGACTTGTGGACTTGGAACAATCAAATGAAATTAATATAATGCTTTAAAATTTGACAATGAATTAAAGAGTTTCTTATTGCATTTATGTCCCTGCCTAAGCACGAGCTATGTGATATGGTAACTTACCAAATTCGGGGATGGTTGCCAATATATGTAAACAACCTGCTAATTTCGGAGATTATTGTATATATGACACTCCTCCATTTGCTGGATATAGCACTTGCAAGGATCTTATATATATGTGATGATGAAAAGAGGTAGTTGAGTCATATTCTAAGAAACCAGGGCCCAAAAGATAAAATGTATAAAGTATAAATATGTTTATAATGTATTATTATTGTATATTTATGTGCTATGAAGCACGAGTACGATACGACGATATGGATACGATACGATACGGATACGACGATACGCAAAACTTAAAAAAAGTAGGATACGGATACGTCAGGATACGACTGTTATATTTATGTATAATACAAATATTCTCATATTTAAGATATAAATCTATGGTAGATTATACTAGCTTATACATTTTGTTATTATAATTTTCAAAAATATTTTTTAATTTTTTTTTTAAATTAATTATATTTTTTTAAACATCACTCAAAAAATATTAGACAATTGAACTTAAAAAAATAAAAATATCCTTCAACAACTATTGAGTTTAAAAAATTTAAAATTAAAATAATATTTTAAATTTATTTAATTACTTTCAACCTATCACAGATCATCTAACTGAGATGAGAGTTTAAATATATTTCAGTAAATTAGTTCCAGTTTTAATTTAAATCTGATTTAAATTAATTAGCTCAATTCAAACGACATATAATTGAAAATAACATAGATAATGTGACATAAACTCATATATACTAATCTAGTTAAAGTAGATATATGCTCTTCTCTCTTTGAGTATTAATTAAATAAATAAATAAAATAAAAAAGATTAAAATTCTATCGTTTTCATAATATGAGTTTTGTTTAAGTAAAAAGAAAGTGATCGGTGTCTAACAGAAGCAAAGGTAGTATGATTGATATAGAAAAACTTGATAATACAGTTACTTGCAAATATCAAATTCTTTTTCTATTGTCGAAACACTAGCGTGCATTAAGCATTTTGTAATCGCAATTGTGTGAGTTCAGTATATCTCTCAATCTTATTATTTCAGTCTATGCATGAGTTGTGTTTTATGTATAATATATTTTTTATTTTTTATCGTGTAGGCCAAACCAACTGTTTCAATATTTTTTTCTTTAATTAGAAGTATCGAAAAGTATCGGGCAAGTATTGGGCAAGTATCGGGGAAGTATCGGGCAAGTATCGGCCGTGTATCGAATTTTTAAAAATTAAAAATAAAAATCGATACGCCACGTGGCGTATCAGATACGTATCGGTGGAGTATCGGAGAGTATCAGTATCCGATACGGATACGATAAGGATACGTTAGGCTCCACGAAGTATCGGTGCTTCATAGTTTATGTGACATGAGCATGTGTGTTTTCGATTGTTAATCGACATGTTTATATGATATCGATGCTGTTAGAACAATGTTATATCAGAATATCAAGAAACTAAAGAAAATAAGGAAATATGATTATTATTCATGATTTTATATTAGGCATATTATACTGCTTTATCAGTATAATATATGACAAAGATGGAGTATTTGTATTGATTGGCTATATCTTATGCTTTAGTATGATATTTCCTATTATACATGCAAAAGATTTTTTAATTTGAGGTATGCCTTGTATTTATATATGTATAAATAATTATTAAAAATTCATGTTATATTACTGTTAGGGTATTGTTTTACTTACAGAATTTGTACTAACGGACTTCTGTCATTTTTGATGGTTGGTATTGCACTAAAAGATTCACGAGGTATGGTGAGAGATATCAAAAGTTGTGGTAAGTGGATTTTAAATTATATGTTACATATTTTCAAAGTGTGTGTTCTAACATCTCAGTTGCTAATAACTTGAACAATTGTAAAAGAATGGTCGAGTATTGGGGGCTGGGACGTCACAAACTATCTTCAATAGATTGGTCGATTGATCAAGTTATTCGATATATCGGCCGATAGAACAAGCTGTTTGCTTGATTGATCAATTGTTCGATTAAAGGCCTTTGATAGATTAAAACAGTTTGAAATGTGATTGTTGCGTATCCAACGACTATTTGCTTAATCGATTAGTTGATCGGTCAAAGACGGTTTTGGGGTAGTTTTTGTTATTTGTTAGAGATCTTTTTTTTTTTTTTTTGATTGAGGTGTTTTGAGGTATGTTGATGATCTTCTACGCTATTATTTGAATCTCTCACTGGGAATCAATCCCCTTATGCACGAATGATTAAATTTAATTAAAGGCGGATTAGTAGGTGATTTGTGAAGATCAAATGATTAATTGCTCATTTTTGTGATCCATTCTCCAAGCTCTTCGATGTGCAATCCTAAGAAGGAGAGGTTGTTTGTAATTATTGTATATTCTAGTATTTGTTTGAGATTTTCTTGTTTTCCTCAATTAGTGAGGGGAAATTCTAATTCGGTTATTAGAGGAGGCACTTTGTGGATCTGTCACATTAGGTGTGAAGAGGGCCCCTTGAGTAAAGCAAGTAAGTATTTAGTTGCTCCCTCAAGTGAAGAGAAGGGCCTCAAGTGTAGAGGATGTTTTTATTGAGTTTGTTCCATATTCCCGTTAATGAGTGTTTTAGTGGATAGTTGGATAGTTTGTCTTTGGGCTAAGGATATAGATATCGCGAGATATCGAACCTCGTTATATATTGTGTGTTTTTTTGTTGTTGTGATTTCTTATTACTTGTTTAGTATTATTGCTTCTACCTGTTTATCTCATTGCCTACTTACTTTTAAGTTAATTGTGTTATAGTCAGAGTAAATTATATTTATATATTAAAGTAAATTGAATTTTAATTAAGGTTTATTCACCCCCTCTAGACCCATACTTAAATTCTACAATTTTAGTGAATTGGATAAAATTTGTCTTTTTGAGTGATTTTTTTCCCTCTCCTCTATTCTTCTTGTCACTCTTTTTGGGTTCTTTTTTCCCTTCTCTTTACTTTTCTATTTCTTCCTATTTTCCTTCTGCATTCTACACTATTTTATTTGGCGTTTTTTTCCTGTTCTTTGCCGTGCTTGTTTGTTCTAAGAATTTCTTTTCTTTCATTTGGTTCATGCAGGAGTTAAGAGAGCGTATAATGCCATATTTCTTGCGACGCATGAAAAGTGACGTATTTAACGGAATTGCAACCCTTACAACTGCAAACATTTCTAAGAAGAATGAGATAATTATTTGGTTAAAGTTGACATCAGTTCAGGTACTCTTTTTTGTATATAATTGTGTAATTTCTAGATTTGCAATGGCTATGCATTCTTAGATACCTATGAAATATTTTTTGGCAGAGGCAACTCTACGAGGCTTTCTTGAATAGTGACTTGGTTCATTCATCTGTTAGTGGCTCGCCATTGGCTGCAATAACAGTAAGCCTATCTCCATTTATTTATTGCTAGAATCTCAACTTCAAAATTGTTGCATCCTTTTTGTGAAGAATAATGCTTTTGGCTGCTGCTGGCAAGTTCAGGATTGAGTTGGCTGAACAATTTAGAATGCAAATTCATGATGGGCATTGGGTTATATTAGGGTGAGCAAAATAACCGAAACTCAAATGTTGGTCGAAAACTAAGTTGGTTTTAGAATTGACTTGAAAGTAATTAGTTTGATTAATGAGCCGGATGGCTTGACTTAAAGTTAATTTTGAGTTTGTATTAGCATTACCGAAAATTGATTAGAGTCAGCTTAAAGTAGTCTTATATAAAAACTATAAATGAAAATATATAATAAAAATTTAATGGGACATTTTCATAAGGGACACTGAAATCATATTGAATTACGTATGCCACCAACATTCTCGAAAAATTACATAGAACACACGTAATTCTTAAATTTCATGTGTTTTACATTTTTGTCAAACTATAGTTAGTTTAGCTTTTAACCATGAGTTGATCCCCATTTACTATCAATGGCCGATCGCTGATCTACCAGTAATCGAGACGTCAAACATATAGTTGTCATAACATATTAGCAGTAACCGAGACGTCTGACATATAATTTTAACATGTAACATATAATTTAAAATCTATTTGCCGTAACTTTTGATAACACTCGTCATATTCCGTGATCCTTCTAGTGCCATATCTGCCATAAAAAATGACAAGAGTCCATTAATACAGACTTTGTAGGTAAAATAATATCTCGGCAATTATAATATAGCATGAATATTCAAAACATGTATAGATATAGAAATAACATCATGGGATATTCAACAACTATTCAACTATAGATATATGGCATATCTCTTATTAAAATTTAGGGCAAATTTCACCCAGGTCCCTGAGTTTAAGGGTTATTATCACACAGGTCCACGTTTTTAAAATTATATTATCGGGGTCCCTAGTTTTTCAAAAATATCATCTGGGTCCCTTTTTTATTTTTTTATTATTAAAAAATATAAAAATTACCATTATACCCTTACCCTCCCTCTCTCCACCTGATCCGGCAGCCGCGCCTTCACCGCGCCGCCCCGCGCTGCCTCCGATTTTAGGAAGATAATGATATATTAATTTTAACTTCAATTAGTTAATAATTATGGATTTTAAATTTTGGGTTCATTTTGTGTTGGCTTGAATCTTAATTTGAGTTGAATTACAATCGAAGATTTCAAGTTGAGTTGGCTTGATTCAAAATTAATTTTTGTTTTAGTTCGATTTTAAGCCAAGCTAATCTCAAAAATTTGTAATTTTGAATTGCTCAAACTTGACTCGTTATTGTTCGTGGTATTGTAATATTGATAGTTTTGATTTTATCCTTTTGTAAGCTAGATATTTCGAACTGAATGGTCATTTTAGCGAGGATGTGGAGTTAACATAAGTTGAAGACCCAAAAGGTGCCTCTACATATTGGGTGATGTGGGTCAATTCATTTCTTATGTTGTCTTTCTCAATTCATTAAGCCTAGAGACTTGCCAGGAGCTGGCGTTCTACAATGCGATGTGGGTTAAGGATGAACCTAGTGGAAGTTAGTTGGCCTGTGACGACATGTATGGAGAGGGCGAGGAATAATGAAATCGGTGGTTAAGTATGCTTGTGAATATATATAAATAAGGTAGGTAATTTTTTCCCTTGAAATTAAAGTTGGTTTATTATTATGTTTGTGAATATATATATATATCGCTACGTGTGTGATGTCCCGGCTGCCGATACTCGACCGCACTCTTTACACTGGACGGAGCGACCAGCAACTGAGACGTCGGATTTAAACTTTTTATTACATGCAACATATATTTAACATCCATCCACTTGTTGGAATCTGCGATATCTCACACCATGTCCCGTGATCTTTGTAGTACATTACCTACCACCAAAAATGGCAGGAGTCTGTTAATACAAACTCTATAAGTAAGATAATATCTCAATATATAATATGAATATTCAAAACATGTACAAATGTCATAACAAAATGATACAAGTAACATCATGGAATACTCATTAATTATTCACATAAACATAATGATAAAACATGCCTTTTATTAAAATTATCATTATAATTTCTCATGTTAATTAATTCACTTTATTTCGTAACATCATAACATTAGTGATGTGGATCTAGAAGTCTGACGAAAGTTCCTTCAGTTTGTTATCTTTTTCATACCCTTTCACCTAAAAGGTTGACGAAAGTTCCTTCAGTTTATTATCCTAGAAGCCTTGACAGGAGCCGTACCTTGTATTGGAGACTCTATTTTACTTGGAGCCGCACTTTATATCAGTGATCCATTTAGGACATCACCCGGCGTACACTCCCCGCCCTCGTCGGAATAACACATATATGAGAAACTTTCTACCCTCGTCAGTTCTTGGTATACAAAAATTCATTAGTATCACATCACCTCACAAATCATTAAATCCAACCCATTTTTTTGTTCAATTAACAAAATACATGACATAATATCGCAATTCTATATTCTTATAGCATTAAATTATATATTCACAATATAATAATAAATCAACGTCAACTTCAGGGAAAGAATTACCTATTGATTGTCGTTTTAACAAAGCTTGGAATCCCTCTCTAGTTCTCCTTTTCCACCTCTTCCTTCTTTTTCTTCTTCTTCTTCTCCTTTTTCTTATCCTCCTCCTTTTTCTTCTTCTGTAGTTGTCGCTGCTGCTGCTGGTTTAGCGGTAAACAGTGGAACAGAGGCATGACAGAGGACAGAAAACACAAAGCTTAAAAATTAAATCCCTTTCCCTTTCTTTTCTTTTCTCGTGGCAGCGGAACAAAGGCAGCTTTGTGTTTTATTCTTAAAAACTTAATGCTGGCAGGTAGTTGGCACCGCCGTGATAACCATTTTAAGGAAAAATTGCAATTTAGTCCCCTAATTTTCATATCCTTATAAATAGATCTAAAATCTTTATGTTTAGGTTCATAATTATTTATTTTTGGGTCCAAATCAACTTTAATTTTTAAATCTCAAATCAAATTCTTTGATGTCACAATATAGGTAGGATGAGTGTCTCAAAAACATAGCAGTATGTTAGGTTTATTTTTTACCTACAACCAACTCTCAGCTCGATTCAAATAAGATGCAATTGATAAATAATACAAGTACTGTGACTTGAGCATGTCTTAGATAAACATCTCTAATCAACTTAGATCATCTCTCTCCAGATCTTTGATTTAGCATATAATTAAAAAAGAAAAAAGAAAAATTAAAGTCCTATCCATTTTGTTATATAAGCTCGACTGATTTAAAGAAGTCAAGTGGTGTGATTGGCATTTGATGGAAGCAACACCATGCCTGGGTTTCGCTAGAAAGCATCAGCTGAGATAGAGGAAGCAAAGCCTCATTGGTGTCGACAAAGCTGTAAGGATCGACTACGATAGTGGAATCAATGACGTGGATTTTTAATCTTTTTCTGCTATTGAAACTTATGCTTAAAGCTCTGTACTTCCCTAATCACATGAATGCAACGTATTTTTTTCCTACCATGAACTATAAGTGTCTACCATGTGCGAAAGTTAGCTAATATGTGACAATTAAGATATTGTGTTTTTTTCGTTGATATGTAACTGGCTTTATGCAGATGTTGACTTAGTAACTTTCCCATCTCATAGATCTCAACTTATGAATATTATGTTTCCCTCGTGGTAATTTGATGATATTTTAAAAAATCATGAAGAAATTTGTAGTCGGTCACTTAGTCATGTGCAGAAGCCAGGTATGAAGCCACGGTTAAAACAATTATATAATGAGTTGAGGTTGTGTGAACTCGGTCAAATGAAGCTTATTTGTGATAATTAGGCAGATCCGCATATTGCCTCCAACCCAGTTTTTCATGTGAGGATCATATACATTGAGATTGACAGCCACATCATTAGGGATAAAATCTTCACTAGGAAATTGCTACTTCATTTGTAAATTCAAATGACATGTTAGCAGATGTTTTTTACTAAGCTTCGTAGAGGTCCTTGAATAAACTACATATATAACAAGTTTTGTGCATATGACGGATGCTCTAGCTTAAGGGGGATTGTCAGAATAGTAGTTGAGTGTTTGATTGTAATATATAGGCTTCAATAATTCAAGTAGTTGGGATAAGTTAGTAGTTGGTAGTTGGTAGTTGGGCTGTTTATTAATAGTAACAGACCAAAAACTTTTCTCTAACATTTCATTTGTTAGGTATAAATTCATTCAATGATAGATGATATGGGTTTCTGCGGGGAGCTTGAGAAATGATAATTGATAATAGGAATACATAATTTGCTTTTGTTTTGTTAAACTTGTGAATGAAACTAATATTTATATATTTCATGATCCGCATGTAATCTTGACTGTGATGATATTATTAATTATTGTCTTTCAGATCCTATTTGGCACATCGTTCATAAGCA
Organism: Apostasia ramifera; assembly: GCA_019297695.1. NCBI lineage: Eukaryota > Viridiplantae > Streptophyta > Magnoliopsida > Asparagales > Orchidaceae > Apostasia > Apostasia ramifera. The sequence continues at coordinate 162,981 of JAEMOT010002199.1, forward strand.
AAATTTCATGTTTTCCTTCTGTTTTGAGCCCTGTTCATTCATAATTAATTTTGATGCTTTAAGAAAGCACTTGTTTTGTAGCCCAAACTAACAGCAGTTGTGACGTTATATAAATTCATTATATGATAGATATGGATTTTTTGAGAAATGATGACTGATAATAAGAGCACATGTTTTGCTTTTATTTTGTTAAACATCTGTGAGAAACCAATATTTGTATATTTCATGATCTGCATGCAATCTTGACTATGATGATACTATTATGTCTTTCAGGTCCTACTAGGCATATCATGATATCAGTCATATGTAAAATTTCATGTTTTTCGTTGTTTTGAGCACTGTTCATTATTTATAAATTTTGATGTTTTAAGAAAGTTTTAATTTTGCAACCAAAAGTAAAATTCCCCTTGACTATGCAGTTACCTTCTACCCATCAATGCAACTATTACTTGCCTATAATATGTTTGGAGTTCCACCTCTTCAATGTGAAAAGTATTTGATCCTTTGCAATTTGTTAAACTCGTGCATTCAATGGATCCCACCAAGTAGAGAATATCTGCTTGACAAAGCATTTCCATTTTGTTTATATTTTAAGCTTTATGATGGCTTACGTATGATTAAGGTCTAGCTAACTTTTATTCTTTCTAGTCTGATACTATTTAATCTCGGAGAAAGCTGAATATTTTATACTTTATAGTTTATAGTTGTTTTGGAATTTCCGCTGCAACTCTGAAAGCTGAATGCTCTTTGTACTTGTCGATTCTCATTGCCTGTTAAGATTCTCTATGGACAAAATTTTTGTTATATTTACATCTTTTTATGAGTGGAATAGGCAAGGTTCATCAGATTGTAGGACTTTCTATATTGTCAGTTATACATTTTGTAAAGAGTTTCCTTGTTATCATCAAATAAGTTGTCCTAGGTAAGATTGCTATCATTAAAATGATTGTGTTGTTGAATTATATTCGAAAATTTAGGAAGCAATATGTTTTTTATTCACATTCTTGATATCTGATCGTTACTATTTCATGATAAAGGGATGAATTATTATGTTTGAAGTATCATTTGAAACAAATAAATCTGCACCAACTAACTAGCATGTTGGGTAACTTTAACAGATTTTGAAGAAAATATGTGATCATCCGATGCTGCTGACAAAAAGAGCTGCAGAAGGTGTACTTGAAGGCATAGACTCGATGCTGAATCGTGAAGAAATTGGTATGGTTGAAGAAATGGCACTGAGTTTGGCTAGTATGGCTAATCAAAATGCTGTTCTTAAATTGGATCAGAATGCATCGTGCAAATTATCTTTTATGGCATCCTTGCTGGTAAGAATCGTTCACAAATGCTTATATATTTTATTGGATGTTATGCTTCACTTTTGAGAATTGTTATCAATGTTTGCCATATTTATATTTATTTAATTGCTGTGACAGGAAAACTTGGTTAATGAGGGGCACCATGTTCTTATCTTTTCCCAGACTCGTAAAATGTTAAATCTTATTCAGGTGACACTTATCTTATGGCCAAAGTGTTAATTCTTTTTGCATTTACAGTAATGGAAAGTAGGAAGAAGGAAAGATTTTGCTTGTAGAATGGATTTGTGGCAGAAAATGAATCGAGAAGAAATAGGTATAATAGCCAAGTGACAAAATCATTGATGAAATGGTAGTAAATTGTTTGTGTGATATATTGACTTGGGTAGGCAGTTAACACTTGAAATTTTGATGCACTTCAGTATAGTTGTCACAAGATGGTTATATCTGTGATCTATGGGACGCACCACCACTTATCAACAATCTCCATTAATCCTTGTAAGCTTGGTTTCTTTGGTCGGTGCTTTTACATTGCCTGGGATAATATGCTTACATGCAATGTAGTTCAGCATCTTTCCTGCTGTATCATATATAATAGCATTTTATATATCTTAGTGAACTGTTTATATCTAGGGCTGTTTATTGGCCTGGATTAGAGTAGTTTTGGCTTAAACCGGTCGGTTTTAGGCCAATTAAATCAGTTCTTTGCTTGAACCAGTTGAGGACTGAACTTGAGTCGAGAATTATTTGGAACCTATATCGGTTTAGCAAACTGTACTGGAATTGGAACCCTAATTGCCAGTTGGGGCCTTTAATTTTATAATTCATTTAATTTAAAAAAAAATTAAAACAAAAATTTATTTTAATTAAAGCTTTGAAAATACAAAATACAAAATAACTCGATAATATATTATTTGAGATAATTATGATGTACTCGTTTTGTAAATTCTTCCTCTTCTTTAGAGCTATTGTCCTTAAATTTGTCTGCTAAATTATTTTTCTTGATTTCGCTTTTTGACACAGCCAATTTTTAGGGAAAGTTAGTATGCACATGGATGTTGATGATAACGAGCTATGATAGTCACCAATCATTCTACCATTATGAAAAAATGATGATTTAGTAGCAACAATAGACTCTTGTGCTACAAGAATGTCCCATTTCATAGATGATAGGATTGAAAATTATTTTGCATATCCCTTCCACTAGGAAAGAAGGTTAAAGTCATTTTTGATCTCCAATATAAAATATTGGTAGAATTGCAACTTGTAGTTCATCATTGCTTCCATTAGCATATTGAAAATTCTGCTTCTCTTTTTCTGAGCTGATGCCACATGTTGTCCGTATTCTCGATTCTTAACCTATTCATTGTAATACAAAAAAAATATTTCTTAGAGAGTTATGTAAGTAAATGCATTTTGGCCATCTGTATCACTCCCCAAGAATTCAGAGTGTCATGCTTTTAATATTTTAATTGCAAAGCTTCTTTGGCGACGAGAGAAGAATTAATGTAATATAATGGAGAAAATGTCCTCTAGTGCTTCTTGAATTTTTCCTTCGTAGTCAAAACAGAAACTCTTAAGGATTAATCATGACAAATTTCTATAAATTTGTGAAATATTTGAAAATTATATGATAAAAGGATTGGCGAGGTAAGATAATAACCTAAAAATTATTTTGTTTTTTCTTAAAAATTGATAGTAATTCATAAACAGTTTTTTAAAAAATTCAATCCAGCGAACTTAATTGATAATTTTCATTCAATATATCATTATTGTAAAAAGGGGTGAGTCAATCTTCATACAATAAAACTGATTCGATTAGACAATGCAATGCATTCCTTCTTATATCAACTGACGGAAAAACTTGATAGGGTATTTGCATGCATGCCGACAAATTCGTTTTCACTCACGTTGAATGTTTCCTTTGCAAATTTATTTTATTGTAAACTTTAATTTTAGAAATCGCTAAGTTGTCAATAGGAAAAGCCGTAGACACAAATTTAAAGTGTGATATGCATAGTGTACATGAAATAAAATGCCACGTAAAATAAGTTTTAAATAGACTTAAATAATTAAGGAAAATTTACATTTATCACCCCCAAAGAAGATTTTTTTTACAAGCGGCGTCTAAGTCAAATATTTACAAACAACACCCTCTATTTTGAATATGAATTTACCGATAGCACCCGCACCCTTACGCTAACTTTCATTTATTATCTATTACTTTAACTCTACTGAGGTTAACACATATAACTAAGATTACGTCTATCTTTTCATTTAAGGGTTAAATGTAATCTAGCTTGCCACCATTTATGTTTTTCATCTTTATTTTTTCTAAAAATTTTTTATTTCAATTTTTTGTTTATTTTAAGATCTTTGTTTTTTTGTCATAAATTTACATATGTTAACCCTAGTTAAGTTATAAAAAATGTCAAATAGATGTTAGCGTGGGTGTGTTGTTTGTAAATTCACATTCAAAATAGGGGGTGTTGTTTGTAAATTCACATTCAAAATAGGGGGTATTGCTTGTGAATATTTGATTTAGGAGGTGTTGCCTGTAAATATTTGACTTAAAGGGTGTCACTTGCAAAAAAAACTTCTTTGTCGGTGATAGATGTAAATTTTCGGTACAATTGTTATTTGATATGTTGTCTAGTGTGATTGTAGAAACCTTATGATCAATTCAAAATATCTTACATATATTTAAAATGTACTTGAAAATGGTTGCACCTATATAATGCATTTTTGCTATTGGTCATCAATCCAATGGTAGGTCACAACTAAATTGCTTGTGCTATTTATGCTAGTCCATATATGTGAGGTTATGCTTATTTTACATGGTAGACTTTTGAGGTGTTGAATTAGGGTATTTGTATATTTTTTGTACATATTTAGACATTTTTTAATGTATGTCTAGAAATTTATTGATAATTAGGTTGTAGATATTTGACCATTTATTCATGGCATCCTTCTTTGCAAACTGTAAATTGTTGTTCTGATTTTACAGCAAAATTTATTAAGTCGCATCTTGTCTTATTGTTTCAAAGCGTTTAAGGCCTTGGTCTAGCTTGTGGATTGAGTTGAGTTTGAGAGGGTTCGATGGTAATATGTTGGCACTTTTTTCATCAATGTTATGGAATTTTACCAAATGTTTCTTGAACATACTAATCCCACCATCAATATCTTTTGATTTGTAAGGACGTTATTTTCTCATAACTTACAAACATAGAGTTATTCGACTGTGCTTGAATTTGCCTTTTCATTTTGAATACAGTTAAAATATTTTCATACCTTATTGTATTTTATATGAGTTTGTGTTGCGTTTGCCGGCAACTGTTAACGCACCCGCTCCAGTCAAAGGTTGTTTGTCACGACCCCAACCCAACACTTGAGCCCAACACAGCAGATCAAGTAATCATAAGGGCTCTACACCGAGTGATGTGATAGAAAATTACAATATTAACACAACCTAAATATAGAATATTTGGGTAAATAAAACTCTAGATAAATAACTAGTTAAGATATATCAAAAACAATAATTATTACATAATTATCAAATCCTTATAGTTTGACCTCATAAATGATAAATGTCTAAGTATAGCTTATACAGTGCTTGAGAGTTTCTAAAAGTTAATACATCACAGGTACAAAAGTGTAGCTACAATAGTAAAGAAAGTGCCATAACTAAAACACTGTCTACTCGCTCATCTTTCTTTTTTCTTGATTTCGTGTGTAGTAGTACCTTCCCAATATGCATCAACCATCCAACCCCCAGATTAAGTAGACATCATCAAGTCAAATAAAAGCAATTACAAGCAGGCATGCAATCTCAATATTATCACAAATAATAGTAACTAGAATAAATGTAAAAAGAGAAGCTATCTAGTAGAGAAGCTCACTTACATCACCACTTATGTTTTCGAAATAAAAGCAATTACAAGCAAGCACACGACTGATAAATACATCACCACCTATCTAGTAGAAAAGCTCGCTTACAACTTTCAAAAAGGGAAACAAAATTCCAATTCCAAGTATAGCTCTCAATCTGAAAATTTTAGTATAAAGGAGGTGAGCTTATTATTCAATAAGAAGACTTTTCACAGCAAATAAAATGAATACATAAAAATACTTAGTTTATCATACCTGTAAACATATTTATTAACTAGTTATTCATAATTAATTTTCATACACACAGTAACTAAATTTATGTCACAAACAAATGAAATGTATATGAAATACAATGCATATATACCCCATCGAATATATACAGATAAGCAGACAACATATGACTTACCGGGCAGAGGTTCCAGACATCCTCATAAGAGGAACAAATACATATCCTAGCCAGAGTTTTCTCCCATATACAGATCTCGTTATAGGCCACATGAAAAGACTTCCAGCACTAAAGAAGTCTATCCACATGATGCGTTATAATGCTCATATATCAGATTAAGGATTAAAGTCCCATAATTTACTTGGCTAAGCTTTATTTCGTTCCTGAAATAAAAAACAGATAACAAGTGTGCATATATGAATGAATATGCTCTGTGTTATAAAAGCATTTCTCTTTCAGCTCATAACATTTTTATATTGTTCATTTACAAGTAATCACTATGTAATTTGTGAATAGAACCCAAAAAAATATCAATAACTACACTTGGCAGCACCAAAATATTTCAAAATTGCGAGTCTTAGAAGCAAAAGGAAAACTATCATATATTAATTTGTTAGTAGAAACCTTCAGTTATATGGCAAATATATTTGTTTATACAGTAAAATATTTATTTTCTAGTTTAATATGGAGCTGTATAGTTATAGAACTTGCTGTCCAGATACCAAACTTCATTTCATTTACACATATATACTCAATTTACACATTTTAGAGCCAAATCCTCAGATTAAATGCAAATGTCATAAACTGCATCGTCAATAAAGTCATATACCTAAAGTTATGTTAGAGCACTTTTTTTCACAACCCGAGATCCAAATAAGTGAATCTCATGCCATGAACTGTCAAAGTTCAATCATTTAGCAGCGGAAGCATTTAAAACTATTATCATCTTAACGACTAATCATAGCAGCTAAAAACACCTCTTTGACATATAACTACCCAATATACATAATATCATATTCCAAATATTTACAAGATACATCATACAAACTCACATCTTTGACATACAAAATGATTTTGTTTTTTTCATAAGTCTCAAAAACATTTGTATACAAATTTTATTCTCGAATCTAAAAGATGTCACACGACTGACAAATACATCACCTCCTATAAAGAGGAGAAGCTCTCGTATAGCTTCCAAAAAGAGCAGTAAGACTCCAATCCCAAATATGGCTCTCAACCTAAAAATTTTGATGTAAACTTAGTAAGAGAACTTTACACAACAAATGAAATGAATACATAGAGATACTTAGTTTATTATGCCTGTGTTCTCATCCATATGAAATGCAATACATATACATATATATATATATATATATATATATATATATCCCACCGAACATACACATATGGAAAACAATATATATAACTTACTCGCCAGAGGTTCTAGATATCCTCGAAAGAGGAACAGATACATATCCTAGTCAAGGTTTTGCTCCCATATTCAAATCCCGTTATGGGCCACATGAAATGACTTCCAGCACCAAAGAAGTCTATCCACACAACGAGTTACGGTGCTCATATTTCAAACTTGGGATTAAATCCCACAATTTACTTGACTAGTCTTCACTGCAATCTTGAAATCTTAACAGATAAGAATTTTGCAATTATGCAATAAGCATGCTCGATGTGTTAATTAAATATTTTTTTTTTCAACTTATAATATTTTTTTTATCAACATATAACATTCTTATATTATTTATTTACAAGCAGTTATTATTTAGTTTGTGATTAGAATTCAATATTTTAATAATCTCTTTGGGCAGACATCAAAACATATCAAAATATTTTTAAGTCAATAGAAATTCTTTTAAATCAATATCAAAATGTTCGTGTTATTTAACACATGAAAACTAAATAAAATTGATAAATTCATAGACATAAGCCATGAAAAACCCACTTACAAAGAGCTCCAATTAAAATCCGCTGAATTTCCTTTCTAGCTTTCCTCTTTTCTCTCTCTTCCTCCTTCTTCTTCTTCTTTTCCTTCTTCTTCTTTTCCTTCTTCCTATTCCTTTTCTTTTTCTCCTGCTGGCTGCCGGCGTTTCAGCTGCAGCTCCCTTGGGTTCGGCGGAAAGAGCGGAACAGAGGAGGGCGCGGGCGGCAGAGAGAAACCGAGAGGGAGAGGGAGAGGGAGAGAGAGAAAAAAAAGCATAGGCGGCAAGGAGCGGCACGGGCGACACGCAGGAAAGGCAGAGAAAGGCGGTTCAGCGTGCTTATCCCTGGGAAAAATTGTAATTTAGTCTTCCAATTTTCATATATCTCTAAATAGATCTAAAATTATTTATTTTAAGTCTAAAATCATTCATTTTAGATCCTTTCTTATTTCAATTAATTCCAAATCCTTACCAATATTTTCTATTTCAATCCAACTTATGTTTTAACTTATAATTTATACAAATAATCCTTTGTTTTAAATACAATACAACTATATTTCAAATTATTATTATTTACAAGATTTATATGCATCACAACTAGGTTATTACACTTTTCCTGATGGTTTTTTTTATTATTCTGTAGTTTCATTTTTAGGCTTTTCTTTCTCTTCAATTTGATTTGTTTTTCTAGATTTCATTGGGCTATAATTTTGTTAATTTCATGGCCTGATTCAGGCCTATTAGGAGCATTCCTACAAGCACTCTAGCACAACTTGCAAGAAATATTTTAAGTGAACTGACAATAGGTCTTGGAAGCATGTATAAGTCCTTTGATTACTAAATTGTTTTTATATTTTTAGGAAGCAATAACTTCACAGGGCTACAAGTTTGTACGCATAGATGGAACAACAAAAGCTTCTGATAGGGAAGTCATTGTCAAGGTACTAGATAGTATTTATGTATGAATTAGAGTTTTGTCATTTTATCATTTTGAACATAAATATTTTGTTGATATCCTAGGATTTTCAAGAGGGTTGTGAGGCGCCAATATTTTTATTAACTTCGCAAGTTGGTGGGCTTGGCTTGACACTTACAAGAGCGGATCGTGTCATTGTGGTTGATCCTGCTTGGAACCCTAGGTGACTTGATTCATAGTGTTGTATTTCTGTGAATTCTCTTAACATATAAGATTACTGCTTGTAAATATTCTCACTTGATTGTGCCCTAATAGGTTTACTTTATAAACATACTCTTGCTTTTATGTACATCCTGAAGTTATCCATCAAAAATGTCAATAAAAAGGATTGTTGCTTTATCTTTGTTGTTGTGCCTTCTAATATGTGTAGAATGTTTTAGATGCTATAGTTTGCTATTTGATTAGATTACTTTTGCCTTTATTTTGAATTACCTATTCCCCCCCTATTACACTCCCTTGGAAGATTCAAAGACTTACCTGAGGCAAAATGATCAGTTACTTTGGTATTGCTGGTGACAACTTGATGAATATTTAAACTTGACATGGTTTTTTTGTTCACTTTTTTATGTCGACATTGATGGCACGCATTCACTTATTTATTTCTTATCTGATTTCTTTTTGTTTTTTCTTTTTGAAAATTCTTGTTGTGCTTCTGAATCTCATTTCATAATGCTTTCATACGAATATTAATTTTGCATTATGTGTTGGTCTACATTGGTTTTTTTCCATCATCCAGTCTATTAAATTGCACTTGTGCCTTTTGTTTGTTATTGTTATTTGTGTGTTTCAGTTCTTCAATACCATTTGGCATGAAAGCATTTGCTTGATATGAATCTCATCGATTTCTCTCGTGATGAACTTTTGACGTACTTGGTGTGATACATATATATATTTATGTGAACTTGGTGTGATATTTTTGCACTAGCTATTGGCTTGCAAATTTTTTTGAAAATTTTGACTTCTTGTTCAACTTGATTACAAAAACATGGCTAAATTAAATATAATCTACTTTTCTTTTTGGTGAAAATCATTATGCTGCTCACAAGTGATTGTACATCATTACATGTGTTTCATTACTCATACAAAACATTCTGAACTATTTTATTTTTGTATATTATACTTTTTTGTGCCTTACAATAGAAATTTGGGCTTTTTTCTTTGTTTTCTTTACCTTTGGTAAATATTTCAGTTTTTTTTCCTGGTGTATAATTTTGATAGACTTAATTTTATCCTTTAGTCACTACAATTTTATTCTATGTGAATTTTGTATTGATTTTCTTGTATGTTATTCTTGCAGCACTGATAACCAAAGTGTGGACCGTGCATATCGCATTGGGCAAACTAGAGATGTCCTCGTGTATAGGTTGATGACATGTGGAACTGTTGAAGAAAAAATATACAAAATGCAGGTTTGATATCATTCTTTTGATCTTTTTTTTTTTTTGGTTTTACTCTTGCACATAGTTATAATTCTATTCTTGATCATTATAGAGGTAAAGAAATGACCCTCAACAAAAGAATTGAAACTTAATTTTTTATGTGCATCTTTGAGTTAAAAAGGTTATTGTCCCTTGTCAGACTTTAGTATGAGAATTCAAGGTGGGTAGGGATTTTCGGGTAGTATCTAAACAGGAGTCACTCAAGTCCTAGCTTATACTCAGACATCAAAAGGTTAAAGAGCTTAGGCATTTATTGTTGCCTTGCACAATAGTTTGATTTGCAGGTATTTGCTGACCCAAAGTTAAGTCTTTTGAATCAGAATATATTACTGCTACACTTTATGAACTTCAAATTTTAAAAGGTTAAACTTACACAAATAATCTAAAACCCCTTTTTAAAATTAAGTTTGAAATAGTTCAATTAAATAAAGCACACTTATTTCTTTTTTTATTTTCTAATTTTCTTATTTCAGGTTTTCATATTGCATTTACCTCTTTAATTATTATTTATTTGTGGGTCTTCTTGCTATTGAAAACTTCCAAACAATATTATTACAGTAAATTGGTGTTAGAGTAAGTTCTCTTTCATGCCATTGCCACTTTTGATGAAGGCCACGGGGAATCCCCTCTCCTTTCTCTTCACTTACCCACATTGCCGCAACTTATCCGACAGTGGCAGCGACAACTCTCATTTTGCCATTGCCACTTCTGATGAAGGCCACGGGGAATCCCCTCACCTTTGTCTTCGCTTACCCACATTGCCGCAACTTATCCGACAGTGGCAGCGACAACTCTCATTTCAGTAACAACTTATTTTACTTTTCTTCTGATAGACATCCCCTTTAACTCTGTTGGCACTTGATAAATCTCTTTCTATATTCCCATAATGCATTGGGAAATGCCTGTAAGGCCACTTGACAGGTGTTGTGCTTGCTCTAATGGAACTTGTTCAAGTGAGTACTCAATGTGTGGAAGTAACTTGTAGGCACCCAACTAAAATATTTATGGGCTTGCATCACGCCCAAAGTGGGTGCTCAAAAGTTCTCAAATGTGTTACTATCTTGCATAAATGGAATTTGGTATTTACTCAACTCTTTTGTGTGTCTTTGCACATCTTTTATGACTCATCTGGTCATTCGTCATGGCTTTTTTTGAAAATTTTACATATCTTTGCACATCTCAAATGTAAATCCTTCCATCTCAGCATGTATTATTGCTCCCGGCTAATTTTCCCAAGTTTTTCCAAATGATAACTAGCCCTTTTCTGTTTTCTTTTTGGTTAAATATCTCCATTACTTTTTAGATCTTGCTAATGTTTCATCAAATCTGAGAATTCTTTCTATAAAAAAAAAATCTGAGAATTTTGCTTTTTATCTTCTCTGTGTTTGTATCATTTTTTTAATAGAACTATAATTTGTATGCCAAAAATATTGTTCATGTTGGTTAAAACTTTGATGCAGGTTTTCAAAGGTGGTCTATTTAAGACCGCAACTGAGCAGAGAGAACAAACTCGATACTTTAGTCAGAAGGTAATGCTAATCTATATTATCTTTCTTTTCCATTTTGTTATAAGCTATGTGCTAAACAACCCAATTTTGTGTTCCTTTTCACTAACTAGATTTTCTGTTATAACTAAGAAGTTAAGGGGCACAGTAACAATATCTGAATATATTCTTAGTTATCAGCGATATACTAACTAACTATATTTTGAGTTATTTCCAACTAGGTTTTTAGACATAAGCACCTATGGTTAGTTAGCCATTCTCACTGGAATGAGAACTTCTGATTCTTTTTTTTTTTTGAAAGAGAACTTTGGATTTAAGGAGCCAAATTTGTGTATTTCTTTGCTTAATGACTTACAGTTGGTTCTTCACTAAATTGGTTCGTAGGCATTGGTAAAACCTCTCAAGATCTATGGTTTCATTGTCCTCAAATTTACTAACCTTTGGTTTCATTGTCCTTGAAATTACCCATTGGGCCTAATTCATTTTGGCCTAGGAACCTTTGCTATGGCCAGAAGATGTGTCATTAGGGGCTATGAATTCCTACGTTCAATAACAAGCTTAATGAATTAGCATGAATGCATTGCTCTGAGCACATTCCATGTGACAATTTAGTTAATTCAGATTTCCTGTCAACTAGTGGCAATATCTTGCGGGATTTGGGTTTTAACTAGCTTGATGACCTTTATGCTGGTCATAACTCATCTCATTTCAGAATTCAAGACAAATCATGAAATCTTAATTGATTATAAGCTTGACATGAAACATTTTCTTTTATGATGGGGGGAGTCTTTATAATCCTACAGGATGGTTTAGTGGCCTTAGGCTGATTTGATTGAGTAGTGGTGTAGCATGGCGTGAAATGACTACTATTGTGGTTTTACGTGATAAAGTATGGTAAGATTATGTTGTCATGCTTATCAATATAGTTAAGTATATGGATGGAAAGGTTCAAGCTGGACCCGTGAGGTTTGCCCAAAGTTGATTAGATAGGAGCTATTTAAGGTATTATGCGCCCTAACATGCTTATTGAGGCCTATGTAAGTTCATGCAGGAGCATGTTTTTATAGTGGTCATTTTACACTTTTCAACACACTGGCTAGGGCCAAGTAGTTTAGGCTTTTGCGGGAGCACAATTATGTTTAGTTGTATTATGAGGACTGAACATCTTATTCATGAAGTTTTGCATCTCGATACAATTATCAATGCAACCATTTAGTCATTTACTTATGCAGTTTTGGCTTTTGGAAGTGAACGAGTTGTCACTTTTGGGGATCAGGTATTTTCGAGACGTTTGATGCATTGTTACACTTACGAATGAGATCCGTAATGACCTTGTGCAAGCAATTTCAATTTTTGCTGGAGTAACTTTGTTCTTAGATCTTTGATGGTTGCCACCTTGCTTATTGAGATCCTTAAAACCTCGAATTGTGAAAATCCCACTAAAATGGATACCCAACTTAGACAAGTTTATCGAGGCACTTGGCTTATGTTGAGAATCAGGGATCAACAATCATGGGTTGAACCCATTTGTCATTATTTCAATATTTCATGACTTACCAATGCCATGTGAATTTTATAAGACTTTTTAAGTTTGTAAGCATTTTGGATTGTTATTATTTGGCTTGGGGATTTGAGATAGGACTGCCAAATCATTGCTCTTCTAGAGAGGGACCTTCGGATTATTCAATATACCACTGACATTTGGTGGTTTTCGGAGTTTTCTCAAATTCTGTGAGTATTCAATCTCTTGGACTTGGGTATATTTTTTTTACAAAGTTCAAAAACTTGAAAATTATGTGAACTTCCAAGTTAGAGAACCTGCAAATGATGTGTTTAAAGTCTAGGAACTTTAATGCAACATTCACCATGCTCGGAGTGAGATTGCAAAATGTTTGCATGTGTTTTGAAGTCCAAAGATTTATACATTTTCTGGGTTAAAGACTTTTATGAAATATCATCTGAACCAGAATGTTATCTATATTTTGCTATTTTATGGATGAGGTTTTGTTTTATGTCCAAGTGTTGGTCACTGGGAAGAACTCTGTCCAAGTCCTAGGACATCTATGCAATTATTTTGAAAACATGGGTCCACTAGAATTTTTCTGTTTTGAGTTCATTCTGACTGTTTTACTGAAATTTGTAATCTTGCTGTTTTAAATAACACTATTTTCAAGTTTAAGATTCAAAACATAGTTTCTTGTATATAAAATTTGGAGAAATAGGCCCTAGCATCATACATTTTCCTTTCTTTTGTTTCTCTCAATTGCCATTTCCCATATGATAACCTTTTTTCATGGTCTAAAATGTTTTTTATGAACTAAAGTGCTAAATTCATGAAACTTCATTTATATTACAGGTTGGCCTGCATTGTGCTATTTCCTTCAGCTTTTCGTCTTTAATTTCTTTCGGCATACTGGAATTTATAAGAAAAGTATATGTCTTGCTCAAATCGTTGAGATGGGAACCACAACTTTCTGGACATTACAGTATGGTCGTTTCTCTAGTTTGATGGGATCATCATCATAATTCTTAAGCACTAACTTTAAATGTTTTTGATCCTTCATGTCCTTTGTAATATTGTAACTCACAATTGTTCAAAATATTTTTGCTTATCACCATCCTTAATATAGGACAACTAAACTAAGCAACTTGTGTCACCCTTGCTCTCTTTCCTTTTTTTACTTCTTCATCAGGTGCTTTACCAGCCATAAAAAAATCAGTCCAACTGACTCGGTAGGAATAGCCCTAGCTAATGCACTAAGTACAAACATTAATTCAACATCAAATAACAACTTTTTTAATTAAATTTTATGGCAATAATAGCGTGATTTGTGCATAGCATATAAAAACGATTAATTACGTGCACAAATGAATAACTAAATCAAAGTGACAACCAACAATAAAAGCAAAATTAGATACATTATTTCCTTTCAAGGGTTCTTTGTTTCTCAAGAATCTCATCTGATCATCCCAACTGTCTTTCAGCTAGGGATATTTCTCTATAAACTATTCACTTACTATGTCTATTCTTACTTGAGTACGAATGTTTGAAGTCTAAGTCATCAATTTCTTTATAGTGCTAAAATAAAATTTGAAATTGTGGTTGTTTGACTTTTTAGGTAGTTTTTGACATTTCCAAAGGAAGTTTAGACATGTAAATTGAAGAAGGTTTTCCATCTGATAGTTGAACCTTTGAGGTCTTTCTGGACCAATGTCTTTTCTGGATTTGTCAAATATTGTTTAGATGCATTCTTGCTGTCTGCTACTCTGCAAGCGAAGTTGCACTTTCATTTAGACAACTCTGATGTTGCATTTACATTTGTTGCACAGATTAAACTCAATTCCATTTCTTTCAGGTTCTTGATCACATAAATATGATGACAGGTTTGTTAGGATTTACTCTACCTTTTATAAAAATTTCACTCTGAAACAGCTTATTTGCCATCATTTGGTTTGTCTTATTTATTTATTTCTTGGCATTTGCTTAACTGAATCTTGTTGTCTTGTGATGTTTTAGCTCTTTCAAGTTTTCATCAGCAAGCGATTATGTTAGTATACTGTTACTACTTTGTTTGTGTTTGATCTTACCTGTTCTACACGCTTGTGGGGTTCATGCATGGTGACTTGGTCATATGTATTTGCGCACATCAATTATGGAAATGCTCTAAGATGGGGACAAAAATTGCATGACAATATTTTCTATAAATGTGAAGCCCGATGACTAATAGAAAATCCTTTCCGATTTCAATCATTTGACAATACACTATCCTTTTTTAGTACCTCTTGCGGTTAAAGTTTCAAGAGTTAAGTCAACAACCTTATTATAAGATGCATTCTGTTGTCTTTTTTTTGTGGCATCTAGACAAGATTCTGATGCCTATTGCAATCTTTTATTACACATATAGAGTATAACTTTGGCATTTTACATTATTCTCTTCGTATAAGTCAGAATATTTAATTTGTGCAGCATCCATGTCGAACATTACGCATAATATTCAAATTCTAAGCTTGAATATATGCATCCAGTTCATGTTTCATCTTGTGTTGTATCTGAACTAATTATAAGTGCTCACATGAGGTTACTCCATTGACACAAGCTTTATGTATTTTGAGTTGCTTTCATAAAATATACTTGTCCCAAATACATTTTACATTGGCATCCTTATGGAAATGGCCAGAACCTTTTTTCAGGATATTCGGGAGCTTTTTAGTTTGCCGCCTCAGGGATTTGATGTTTCTTTGACACAACAGCAGTTGTATGAGGAGCATGATCGGCAACACACTTTGTATGAAATTCAATTTCTCAAGATACTGTTCTGATAATAATTGAGTGCAGGAAATAGCTGTGATTTCCAGAATGTGTGATTTCATTGTTTATCAAAACCCGTTCAGTACTATGTTATGATATCTTGTCTATCACTCTTTCCCAGGAAATATGCTGCATAGTGGAATAATAACTGAGCTCATAATTGATCATGAGGCCTGTGATTGATTGTGGCCTCTTATCTGACCACTGAGTTACTACATTTAACCCACACCCCCCTCTGCTTGCTCCCTTGCGGAAGCAAGCAAGAGGGGGAGGGGGGAGGAAAAAGAAAAGAGTAAAAATTAAAAAAATTAAAATTTTAAAAATTTTATGACGGAATATTTCTTAGATGTTTACAAAAACTATTAGTTTGAACATTTTACATAATAATCATAATTTACAGGAATCTTTATTATTATAAAGTTTTTAAAATAGGGACCAATCAGAAAATTTTTAAAGACTGCGAATCAAAATGTAATAGAGATTAATAATATGAATCTTTTAGTAATTAACCCATTAATATAAGATGGAAAGTATTCATTTAGACAATCCACCATTGCAATGGAGATTTGGATCACCCTGGGGACCTATTATTTATAGTTAAATCCATATGTATCACTACGATTGGCAACAATCATAGCAAAACGTTCTTTGTTTCCAGTTTCTAGGTTCTCCTCAACCGTTTTACGACTACTATTATCAAAGAATTTGTCATGGAAAACTTGTGATCAAACTATTTTGATGGCTTGCTGGAGTTTTTGTGGCCTTGTGCTTATAAGGTGGTCTATATCTAGAAAATTCTCAAATTTAAGGTCATTTACCTTGATACTTTATTATGGGTGTTACGAATTTATGTTGTACTCGATTTACAATTGTTTGTGATGATAATTCTCAACTTAGCTTCTTTTTTTTAATATTTTATTTTTTAATTTACGATAAATCATAGATAAATCAACTTTCAGAAATATATATATACAGAAAGCAACTTTCTTATGGTTCAAATAGCAGGCTTTTATTAATTATGGGATTTGCTACTCAAATTTCATTTACTAGGGATGATGCCTTGAAGAATCATATTGAGTTTTTAAGGAGTCAAGGTATTGCCGGCGTTAGTCATCATAGTCTGCTTTTTTCCAAAACGGCAATTACACCATCTGGACACGATGATAGCAAAGAACACAGGTTATTTTGTATTTTGCACTCATTCTTATTTTACTGCTAAGCAATTATCATGTAATGTGGTGTTTTAGTTAGGGCTTTTGACTTGCATATCATCATGTAATGCTACTTAAGGCTTTTATCGGTCCATGAGTTTGTGAGCTATATTTTCAATAGATCCTTTTGTTTTCCGATATAGGACCTATGCTTGATAGATTGATCTTGATGGGGTCCAAATAGCCAGAAAATTCCCTATTGTCCATTAACTATGTCCAATTATCATTAGCATAGAAATAAATCTAAATTTTTAATTCACAAAAGACCACTTGAAAATCAAGAAGATCATATGGAAAAACTTTTTGTAACTTACTTGCATTAATAGTGTTGATTAAAGGACCTATATTTGTTAGAGTTAAGTGTATTTTATTGTTCTCAAGGAGTAGCTTTAAGTTTCAATACTACTTGGCATGATTTTTTTTTTCACCAGTGAAACAGGAGATCATATTGTTCGGAGTTCACCATCAGGCTCATCTACAGAACAAGCAGTCAATGCGTATGTGCCTTGATGTCTTTAACTATTATCTATAGAGGAAACAAAATGATGCTGTTTAGTGTCACTAAAAGTAATTGAGACAACAAAGGGAGTTTAGTCCTAGGTGTAATCTAACTTTTCCTTAACTGTATAAACATGAAAATTTCAAAAACCACCACATAAACATGGAGCTATGCTATATGATTCCAGCATTTTAAGTAAGTTTTAAATTTCAGATTTTATATTTAAATTTCAGCAATTAAGGCTAAATAGTTTATTTGAAATAACCAACATGTCTTATCTTAGTTTTTGAAGCTTGTCCATTCACATGGAGTTTCATGAGGTTTTCAAAGAACTTTAGCAATGTTCCACTTGGATCCAGAGAGCTCATGCAATTTGAAATTCCTACCAAATTTCTAGGAGAATTAACTATCATACAATAACAACAACTAAGTCTTAATCCCACTAGGTGGGGTCGGCTACATGAATCTTTTGTTTCTATTGCGCTCTATCAGTTACCAAATTCTTATCTAAGTCTAAGTAACTAAAATCACTTCTTATAGTTTCTTGCCATGTCTTCTTTGGTCTCCCTCTTCCTCTTTGTACATAGGCAAAATTCAATAACTCAATTTTTTTAACTCGAGCTTCAATCGGCCTACAACTTAGATATCCAAACCATCTAAGCCGACTTTCTCTAAGTTTGTCTTCAATTGGTGCAATACCAACTTTCTTTCGGATATACTCATTTCTCATTCTATCCTTTCGTGTATATTCACACATCCACCTTAACATCCTCATTTCTGCAACATTTATTTTATTTGTATGTTTCCTCTTTGAGATACCAATTAGAAGCCTTAATCTTATTTGATGAAACCTAGTTAAAATGCTAACATCATAAAGCATAGTTTCATGTTTATATAGTTAGAACATTACATCTTTAGGTCCATTTAACATATTAGAACTCTTAATTTTAGTATCTTAAAGCCTTAAAATAAAGTTCGAGAGAAAATTCACTACATATACACCTAGGTGTAAATTCCCTTTGGTCATGTGAAACACCTTTACCAGCTCAATGCAGCAACACAAAATTAGAATTCTACAAAGTCTAATCTATGTTGGTTTTAGTTCAGAGTTTGCTTTCAAACCGAAAGATAAAAATATCATTCCAAGAGTAAATACCGCTCATACTCCATCTGAGCAAAAACGAACACCTGAAGAAATTGCGGAAAAGATTACACGCCTCTCTCGAACCTTACATGATCAGGTATGTTAGTAATTCAAAAAGGTCTTTAATCTACAAATGCATTGCATTAAGATCAATTGCACTGCATTGAGATCGATTGAGTTATATGTTTCTTGTGTTTCAGGAGCTGGTTTCAAGACTACCAGATCACGGTGAAAAGATAAGAAAGCAAATTTTGGAGTTGAGGTCAGAGCTTGTGAAACTCGAAGCTGTGAAATCCACCACTACTGGAGCTTCATTGAAAGGACATGAAGTCGTTGATTTAGATGATTTGACAAATGATCTACAGAGAATTGCTTCGCTCTGAAACTTTGGAACCAGGGAAAAGGATAATAATCGTAAGCAAAAGCTCCTCAAATTGTTTATTGTTTTATTTGATAAAATGTTGCCTGTTCAACTACTGATTCAGTGTTGCAGAGAGTTAAATTATTAAAGAACATTTAAATTAATCCAAATGTTAGTGATTTGATGAACAGTATGAAGTTTAAAGTGCAAGTACTGAGGCAATATTGAAAGTGATGAGATTTTTATGTGGAAATCCAGAAACGAAAACCCACAATGCCAATTTTAGGCAGTTTGAGGGGTGTATACTATGAAATGCCATATTACATGTAGAGCAGTGAAGATCAGAATGTGAGAGAGGCTTCCATTTACTATGAAATTCTGTTCATGTCCATTCACATAAAACTTTTTGCATATTTTCAAGGTAATAGCTTAGCTGTTCACCTTTCTATTAGTACTCGCTCGGCAAGCATGTGGGGCCTGCTGTGTGCAGAGTGCAATTAATGATGCGATAATACTGTTTAATTTTTTTGCGCTTAGTATAGTGTTTTGTATAGATATTTTTGTACTTCATTTAATTGTTTCTTAAGTACAACTTAATATAAATGTTTTTGTGCTTGAGATATATATATTTTTTCATTTAGTATTGAGTTTTTTTCTTATTATGGACATTTTTATGCTTAATATAGACTTTTTTTGCTTATTATAAAGATACCATATAAAATGATATGTATACTAAATACAAAAACATATATACCAAGCACAAAAATTTGTATACTAAATATCATACTAAGCAAAAAAAAGTTAAATGGTGTTAACCAAGCCTTCAATTGCGCTCTGCATGTAGTGAGCCCTGTATGCTTGTATGGTGCTAGTTGATAGGCAGATCAATTGCTGACCTGTTATCTTGAATGAATGAAATAATTTCTCTTGTTCGTGACATGAAGAGTCATGCTTGCAGGATGAAGTCTATCATTGGGTATCGAATAGTTGGTTAATTTTTGAAATATTTATCAAACTATATTGTCGTAAAATGGTGTCCTATTAAGTTAATTTCTCACAATATGATGTGGTTCGAGAACCAGATAAAAGTTGATAGGCCTGTGATAACTCATGTTGGAAGAGGGATTAGAGTGATCATTAGATGATCCTTGTACCTGCTCTCTATTTCCTTCATCGACATGAGAGATTTCCCTGAACAATATAAACTCTTGTATTCTTAGTTCTTTGCTTCCTTTTAGTTTTCTTTTTGGATTTCTATCGTACAATATTACATGCGAATGTGATTCTTAGAATTCATATTTGCTAAGGTGGTGATATTATCTTGATGTTTTGTGAAGGGTTGTTTAGTTTATTATTACGTTGATGTTATATCTTTATAAAATTATTTATACATATTATCAAATCAAGTAATTATTTTTTCTATACAACATGACATAACATTAAGATAACACTAAACTAAGTGCTCTTATAATTTTATTAAAAAAAAATAATTTTTTGTTTGATAATATTATAGATAACATTAACATTTAGATAATATGACGTTACATCAATATAATATTAAACAAATGTCCCCCTAAATTGCAAATTTGTGTAAAATAATGGCATTCTCATGACTAGCTGACTTCATAGCAACTGGTGGCATGACAGTAGTTCAAATGAAGAAATCAATGGAGTGACAAGGATATTTTCATTTAAAAAAAAACATTAAAATAATGTAAACTTTATATAAATGTTTCTTCCAAGATTTTGTGTGAAATTTGCTGGTGCTGGAAATGCAACAGCGGCAGTCAGCTGCTGAGTTCATCAATGCATTGAATTTGTATGAAGTTTAGCCGTCAAGTAGTCAACTAATTGGCGACAAATTACGAGATTTCATTGTCCAAAATGTTTGCCACTTCTTTGAGATCCGATCTCGAAGAGGGATTGAGAAGTTGTTGGATTTTGTTTTCTTTATTTGTGGTAAAAGTCGCTCTTTTGCACATTTTGTTATAGAAATGGTAGAAAATAAATCTTGCGTTTTTATTTTTACAAATTTAAATTTATTGACAAGAATGTTAAAGAAAATTGAGCAGTTAAATTGAATTAGGCGAAGCTAAATTCCACTGGTAATGGGGATGGCAACTTGTGTTCAGCTCCACTCAGATTTAGTTAGTGAGTTTGAATCATTAGACAATAGAAACCATTAAGGAAACGATTGAATGATTTGTTCTCTTTTACATGAGAAGATTATATATTGTTTTGTTTAATGTATGAATAAAGTTTTTGATATAATAAATTTCACGCTAAATCAAAATCTTTGATTATAAGTTGAGGCTAATTTACTTGGACTTAATTGGATGCTAGCCCTATGATACTAATATGCAATTAGAAAACTAGTAAACTTTATATGAACACATCGAAGAAGTACACATTACACATATTACAAGCCTTTTAAATTTGCCGTTGATCTTAGAGAGATCAACATCGTGGTGTATCAACTTCAAATATTCTAAATTCATACACCAACACTATAAAATTACACACTAAAAAATCATCCCTTAGAGAATGAAGCGTCAAACACAAGAAAAAAATGAACTTAAAAAAAAAAAAAAAAACACCTTTTTGTCAAAGGAAAATGAAGCATTCCATGGATATGAGAGGATTGTCAATGTCTTCCATCCTTCTCCACTGACCTTGCTCTTGAGGAACTAGATGAGCGCTTCTCACTGCATCTCCCTTCCTCACTAACCTTCGAGAAGCATTATATGGACGTGAGGGCCTTGTCTTCCGCTGCTGAAAACGATCTATTATTATCCGTTGATCCTTCATTGAATGGCTTGGAGGAATTATCTTTATCATTCGAGTCGGTGACAATGGTGCTCGCCATAAAGGGGCTGCGGTAACTGGCTTGGACTCTACCTTGATGCTCTTCTGTCGGGAAAATGATGGCGGGGAGCAAGAACGCTCCCTTTTGGTCGGAAGTGACCTTGAGATCTTGACAAAGTTTTTTTGATTTGGTGAAAGTTTTGCCCCAAGCATGTTGGGAGATGTTGGCATTGCATTACCATCCTTGTGGGGATCAAGAATGACTATGTGCTTGTTTTCCTGAAATTTAACTATATGCTTGTTTTCAGGCAAGGAAGATAGTGAAGATTCATGGGAGCATGGAGTGGTTTTGGAGGAGGAAGAAGAGGAAGAGGAAGAAGAGGGATAGCTATTTGTGATGGAATCTGATGAAGAGGAGGTTGAGGAAGAAGGATTGGTTACTGAAGTAATATTTGATTGGGAGATGACAAGCTTATCTTGGGGATTTGGATGGATGGGACATGAGGGCTTTATGCAGCATTTGCTAACACAAGAGCCCATGGTTAATGGCGATTGAGCTCAGGAGAAAGCCACAGATCTAGACGAGAGAGAGAGAGAGAGAGAGAGAGAGAGAGAGAGAGGAAATGATCATGGGGAAAGAGGAAGATCAGGAAGAGAAGCAAATGGAGAGGGAGAGGCTTTTTTTAAGCACTGCGGAGCTCGAAGGCATAAAAAGCTGAAAAGGAATGTAGTGGGGCAGAGAGCGTGTGAGAGACCATGTACTGCTGCCAGCTTTTAGAAGAAGTTTTAAATTTTCGTTGGCGGGTTTGCTAACCGTTGTCTACCTAACGAATACTTCTCCACACTTGTCCATGAGTCAGATTATGACTCAATCTTATGCTAATTTTGATTCCAATGCATTATCGTTTAAATTTTAAATTCACTCTTAACTCACTCGTATTTTACTTGATAATTCAATATTATTAATTAACTCAATATTAAATTAATTTAATTAATATATATATATATATATTTATTTTTATATTTGTTAATGTAAATAAATTAAATTATAATATGTATTATTATATATAATATAAATAAATTTATTTTTTATATAAATAAATTTAGGGCATTACGCCCAGGTCCCTGAGTTTAACGCTTAATATCGCGCAGGTTCATGTTTTTAAAATTATAACATCGGGGTCCCTGAGTTTTAATAAATTATCAAATAGTTTTTTTTTTACTTTTTTATAATTAAAATTTTTTAAAATTATCGTTTTACCCATCATTCTCTCTCTCCTCCCGATCCGGCGCACGCGCGCGGGCCACGCGACTGCCGGCGGGCCATGTGGTAAAACGGTAATTTTAAAAAAAATTTAATTACAAAAAAAGACTCATTTGATAATTTATTAAAACTCAGGGACCGATGTTACTATTTAAAAAATGTGAACCTGTGAGATATTAAGCGTTAAATTTAGAAATTTGAGCGTAATTTTCTCATAAATTTATTATATAATTATATTTTTAATGTTTTATAGACGGGATTGCTGAGAGGAGGAAAGAGAGACAAGAGAGAGAGAGAGAGAGAGAGAGAGAGAGAGGGAGGTAGTGGGCGTCAAGAGAGTGAGAAAAAGAGGAGAGAGGGGCCACTGGAGAAAACAGAGATAGAGAGAGGAAGCAGAGAGAGGAGAGAGGAGCGGTAGGAGAGAGCAGGTATTGAGAGAGAGCACAAAGAGGAGGGATGGCAATAAGAGAGAGTAGAGATAGAGAGAGAGCAGACGGAGGAGCGAAGGGTGGTGGGAAGGAGCAGAGATAGAGAGAGAGAGGGTTGCCAGGAGAAAGCAGTCATAGAGAGAGAGAGAGCAGAGCAGAGCAAGGAGAGAGGCGTGGCAGAAGAGAGCCAAGATAGAGAGACGAGAGAGTAAAGGGAGGAGAGGGGTGGTGGGAGAGAGCAGAGATAAAAGTTCTGTTTGGCAATGAGCTAAAAATTATGGCTAAAATTAGCCATAATTAAAAATTTAAATTTATTTTAAAAAAACTTAAAAAAATTATTTTATATCTCATCTCACACAAATTCCAACATTAAATAATCACTTTATTTCACATCCAACATAATTCTCAATAAATCAATCAATTTTATTTTACATCCTATACAATTTTTAATATAATTAATTTACTTTATTTCACATTATATATATTTTTCAAAAATAACTAAAAATTTCAAGTAATTTTTTTTTTCTTATTACCAAACAGAGCCTCAGAGAGAGTGCAGAGAGAGGAGAGAGGAGTGGCAGGACAGTACAGGGATAAAGAGAGAGTGCAGAGAGAGGAGAGAGGGGCGGCGGGATAGAGCTAAGAGAGGAGAGAGATAAAATGAGTAAAATGAAAATCATAAAAATTTAATATAGGCAAAAATAAATATTTTAAAAATTCACAGCTTAAGTACTAACTTTAATAACATATATATATATAATATAAGATGTATCTCATAGATATTTCATTAATGAAAATTGAAAGCAATTGTTATGAAGGGAAACAATCAAGATTTTTTACGTGGAAAACCGGCTAGCGGAAAAACCACGGCTCCTTTTCGAGGAGGCTTAAAAGATCACTAGAATTGCTTTTTTTTTTTTATTACAGTATGCTCAAAGGATTTTTTTTGGATCTTTGGCCCCTTTGAAGGCTGTTTACATGAGATATATATACTCTGATCTGCTCTGTCTAGTCACTTCAGCCGAATAATCTACAGTTCTAGCGACGACTCATTTAATGCCTGCAGAGGGCTACTATGTGACTTCTGCTGTACAATGTACGAGTGGTACGGCCTGTCAGCGGAAAAACCGCTTCCTCTTCCAGAGCAGTACAGTTCCCAACGGTCAGGCGTCTGTCAGATCATGTCTTTGCTTTTCGCCTTGAGCTCTTCTGCGTCTGCTGTTCGGGATGATGCATCTTTTGTTCGACGTGGAGGCATTGCTTACGTGGATTCCACGCAAGCTCCTACGTGGACGGTCCAGATCAAGAAGTGTGGATCCAAATGCAACATGTCCCCCCGATAGTCGTGAAGCGCATTGATGCGTGTGCCCAGTTGCCACGTGGGTCTGAGGGGCCTATAAATACTTGTGAAGCATCGGTTAGGTCTTCTGTTGACCCGAGGAGAACTGGTGTGATGGACCTCTTTTTAGGCGTAGCTGGGAGTCTTCAAGGAGAGAATCCTGGAACCAGGGTTCCGGCCAGGCCGGATCAAACGGGCGCAAGGCGTCCGTCTGTTCGAGAAGAGGTATCGAAGAAGCCGAGGATTCGTATTTCCAGCGCAGGGGAAGGCGTACGTGGGACGTCTAGATCTTCTCCGGGTGACGCATGAGAAGCTCCTCCGGTGGCGGATACGATCATAGTTGCCGACGACGAAGTGCAGCCAAGGAAGGAGAGTGCGAAGGATGCACCTTTGCCGGGGCGAAGCAACGTGACCCCCGTTACTTCCTCTTCGAGCCCTTCTGCTAGTTCGGAGCCGTCGCCAGGGGGTCAGAGAGGCCCTAGGTCCGTCAGTTCGAGGGCGCAATATTTTGCGCGCAATGTCTATTCGCACCTTGACCGGATTGAGATGGGTCTAGCGAGCAGGGGTCAGGCAGCAGCCCTTGAGCAGAAAGCAGCAGTCTTCGAGGAGAAGATGGAGAAAATTCTCTCTCTTCTTCGGAGGCTGGAATCGTCCGAGGCGGAGAGGACGATTGTTGACTTGGAGTCGAAGTGCACTCGCTTCGAGGACGACCTGGAGATGGCGGCCACTGAAATTGAGGAGTTGAAGAGGGAGAGGGGCGTGTTGATGTCCCGAGTCGAAGAGTTGGAGGAGGAGAACCGCCGCCGAAGAGAGGTTGCCCGGACTGTTCGGGGTCTGCTAGCAGAGTCAGAGCTGGGACAGTCCTCATAGTCTTCTCTTTTCTTTTTTTTTTCTTTTTTTTTTGACTGTAAAAGAATTATTTAAATGGAATGTTTGTGACATGTGCCTTTTGCTTATATATACATTCTTTTTTTTGATGTGATCATTTAGGAAAAACGAGGTGAAGTTCGCGCCAGTCCGTTTTAAAATTTTAGGTTTGGGCGGTTTACGTATCAGTCCTCGGGGATCGGAACCGTCGGTTCTAAGGGCTATATAAAAAAGAGGTGAGGGACCGAGTATCGGTCTTTTCTGCTTTATTTCTTTCGCCCGTTCCTCCACTTGCCTGTTTTTCCAAAATAGTTAAGAAGTCACGCAGAAGAGCGAAGGACATGTGGGCTGATTACCATGCTCTTCGAGGTGAGCTATGTATCTTACCGCCGCACACTTACGAGACGGAGGTGTTGCAAGTGTGGGGGAGGGACCCGGACGTTGGCCTAGAGTATTCGTCAGAGGGAGCAAAGTTCACGACCTTGCCGAAAGGGAAGGTGGCAGTGTGCCTCCACCACCTGCGTGGAGGGCTGTTTCTTCCTTTTCAGCCGGAGTTTGTGAACGTTTTCAACCACTTCGGCATCGTCCCGATGCAGCTTCCACCGAACGCCGTCACTATGATCTACTGTCTTGCCAAGGAGTTGCGGCGTCGGCAGATACCTTGGGACATTGAGATCTTCAAAGCTGTTTTTCGATGGGAGGCCAATCCTCGCCTACACGGCTGTTTCGTCTTGAAGGGTAGGTTTTGCCAGGTTTTCAAAGTGAGGGACACCAGGTTCGCAGACTGGTACAAAAGGTTCTTCTTCGCCGAACCTTGCGGAGTAAGATTTGCCGAGCCACGAAGGGTAGGTGAGGCGAGATTTCTGGGAGAAGGGATCGATTTTGAGGATTCTCATTTTCGGGAAGTAGATGAAATCCGAAAACGTGTACACGATGCAGAAGACTATTTGCGCGAGCTTGAGGTCGATGTGCGGGAGTACACGGGTAAGTTTTGCCTGCTCACGCTTTTTCTTCTTTTGGATGCTAACTTTGTTTTTTGGCTTGTGTTGTAGGCCAACTGGAGCTCAAATTGGGATGGTTCCGACTACGGCAGATAGGGAACAAAAGGGTTCCCCACAGTCGGCCGGGGCCTTCTCGTCTTCCGGCAAAAAGGAGGCGCACCGCACCCGGAGCATCGGGGGAAGGAACTTCGGCAGTGCCTCGGTCTTTCGATGAGGGGGCGGATGACCTGGCGTATATCGACGACATACACGTCAGCGATGATCCCGAAGAGCTGCGGGGAAGGAGTGAAGGCGAGATAGGGTCAGACGCTGAAGCGCCGGATTCTGCTGGCCCAAGAGTTGAAGAGTCCGTGGGAGGTCTTCGTAGAGGACCTCCACGAATTGTCCCCGAAGGGAGACCTGACTCAGTGACCAGGCTGGGCGCCCGGACTGCGACTTGTTGGGGCAACTCACTAGGGAGGCCATGGCTCAGGAGAGGAAAGCGAAAGAGAACGAACTTCAGTACCAGGAGTCGGAACGTCAGCGTCACCTAGTTGAGAAACGTCTTCGTTTGGCGATGCGAAGCCTGGATGAGTCCAGTCGTCGTGAAACCGAACTTCAGAAGCTCCTGGAGGGGACGCTTGATCAACCTGGGCAGATCCGTGAGGAAGCGGTCTTCGCATTCCGCCAGTCCCTCGAATTTAAGACGTTTATCAAAGGGGCGTTGGAGAGCTCGGTAAACATGTTCGGTTCCGCTCTCCTCGATCGGGGACTGGTTAGCCGTGAGGATCTCGAAGGGCTAGATATGAATGAGTGCATTCTTTCTAGGAGCCGTTTGTACCAGTGTCCATTCTTTAACATGTCGGCTGAGAGGATGGGGAGATGTTCACCTTCATTTTGAACATGAAGGCAGTCATCTCTCCTACTGAAGCCGAAATGGCGGGGGCCGCCAAAGGGGTTCCAGCTCCGGAGGGGGATCCAGCTTCATATGGAGAAGGGATTTCAGAAGGGACTTTGGAAGGACCCTTAGTCGTTTCTCCACTCCGCTCGCGGGATCCACTGAAGGACGTACTGCGGCCTCCTGGTGCTGACTTGGTGGTAGATTCTGATCCGGAGTCTTTCGAGGAGGAATAGTGATCTTTGTAACTTTTTCCTTCTCTTTTTCGTAAAAACTTTTTGTAGTGCAAAGTTTCTTGTAATGCAAAGTTTTTGTTTTTGCACTAAATTTCTGTTTATGAAACCTTTTTGTTTGTTTTGATTGGCTGGGACTTCGAGAAAGGGAGTGCCTTTTGCTGCGAGTCACTTTTTTGGTGCTAAGTTAGGATTTTAGGCTAGGGACTTCGAGAAGGGGAGTGCCCTTGACTGCCAAGGCCAGGGACTTCGAGAAGGGGAACGCCCTTGACTGCCAGTCGCCTTGGCGCTAAAGTTAGGATTTTAGGCTAGGGACTTTGAGAAGGGGCGTGCCCTTGACTGCCAGTCGCCTTGGCGCTAAGTTAGGATTTTAGGCCAGGAACTTCGAGAAGGGGCGTGCCCTTGACTGCCAGTCGCCTTGGCGCTAAGTTAGGATTTTAGGCCAGGGACTTCGAGAAGGGGCGTGCCCTTGACTGCCAGTCGCCTTGGCGCTAAAGTTAGGATTTTAGGCCAGAGACTTCAAGAAGGGGAGTGCCCTTGACTACCAGTCGCCTTGGCGCTAAGTTAGGATTTTAGGCCAGGGACTTCGAGAAGGGGAGTGCCCTTGACTGCCAGTCGCCTTGGCGCTAAGTTAGAATTTTAGGCCAGGGACTTTGAGAAGGGGAGTGCCCTTGACTGCTAGTCGCCTTGGCGCTAAATTAGGATTTTAGGCCAGGGACTTCGAGAAGGGGAGCGGTGTCTTTTCATAAAACGATGTGATACAGGAATTTTATGAGTAAAACTTTCTGATTTCGTTGCCGCTCCAAGTCCTTGGTAGGAGAGTCTCATCATGCCTTGATAGTTTGTAGGTGTTGGGGCCGAGCACTTTGCAGATGATGAAAGGGCCTTCCCAGTTGGAGCTGAGTTTTTCTGATGTCATGTCTCGGCCAGCATTATTTTTTAATTTCAAGACCAGGTCGCCTTGTTGGAATGGTCTCCTGTGAACGTGCTTGTTTTAGTACTTTTCAATCCTTCGCTTGTGTTCTGCTTGTCGAAAAGCTGTAAGTTCCCTGTCTTCTTCGAGGAGGTCAAGCTCGAGTCTCCTTGCACTCTCGTTTTGTTTTTGCCAATTAAGAAGAGCAAGTGGGTCGAAGTTGCTAGCATTTTCGACCCGGGGGGAGTAAATGTCCAACTCGACTGGGATGAGGGCTTCCCCCCCGAAAACAAGCAAAAAAGGCGTTTGACCCGTCGCTGCTGTTGGTGTGCAGTTGAGTCCCCAAATGGCCGCCGGGAGCTCGGCTGCCCATGATGAGCCAAATTTGTCAATTCGCTTTCTCAGAGTGTTGAGGAAGTTTTTGTTCGACGCCTCTGCCTGGCCGTTCGATTGGGGGTGTCTAACTGATGCGAAGCTCAGGTTGATACCGTTTTCAGAGCATAGGTTTTGAACGACCCAGCTGGTAAAGGCGATTCCGTTGTCGCAGATCAGGGAGAGGGGGACGCCGAACCTGCATACGATCTGTGTCCATAAGAAGTTTCTGACCCCTGTGCCCGTTGGTTGGGCCATTGCCTTCTCTTCGACCCATTTTGAAAAATAGTCCGTTGCTAGCAGTACGTGGCGTAGGTTCTTCCCGGATTTCGGGAATGGTCCCAAGAAGTCAAGGCCCCACATCGAAAATGGCCAAGAGCTGGTTATGGGGTATAGTTGACCTGCTTGTTGTCTAGGTATTTTCGAGTAGATCTGGCATTGGGGGCACTTCTGGCTGAATTCTTTAGCGTACTTTTGGAGGGATGGCCAGTAATATCCTTGGCGTAGGACTTGTAGGGCGAGGTTTCGCCCTTCGGCGTGAGTCCCGCAGTCTCCGGAGTGGATCTGTTAGAGTACGATTTTCGAGTCCTCCTCACGGATGCATTTGGCCAGGGGGAGGGAATAGCATCTCCTAAACAGTTGTCTCTGGGAGATGATATATCTAGCAACTTTCACCCGGAGCCTGCGAGCCTTGTTCCTATCGTCTGGGAGCT
Organism: Apostasia ramifera; assembly: GCA_019297695.1. Lineage (NCBI taxonomy): Eukaryota > Viridiplantae > Streptophyta > Magnoliopsida > Asparagales > Orchidaceae > Apostasia > Apostasia ramifera. Next base: position 192,601 of record JAEMOT010002199.1, read on the forward strand.
CGCCCGTCAGGAGGTAATGCCGGATGTCATCCATCCAACTTCCGGGGTTGGAGTCGACGTCAAAAATTTGCGGGTCTTCGAAGGCGGGGAAAAGGATGTCTAGTGCGTTATCATTTTCTTCCTTTGCGAGCTCGTCTGCCAGTGAATTCATCTCGCGGGGGATGTGAAATAGGAAAGCCTGGGCGAAATGCTGGAGGAGAGTTTTGGCGAGTTGAAAATACCTCTTGAGCACTTCGTCCTTTGTCTGGTAGGATCTCGTTAGCTGGTTCACCATTAATTTGGAGTCGCTGTAGACATCGAGTTGTCGTGCTCCGAGTCTTTTGGCAAATTTGAGCCCAGCGATGAGGGCCTCATATTCGGCCTGATTGTTCGTGACGGGGAAGTGTATCTTCCCTGATCTTTGAAGTCGAATTCCCCAGGGACTGGTGAGGACGATGCCGACCCCTTGGACGCGCTCGCCGGAGGCCCCGTCTATATGGAGGGTCCAAGGCTATGGCTTCTCCCGGAGTTCGGGTTGTTCAGCTGTTGTGAGTTCGGCAACGAAATCGGCGAGAGCCTGGCTCTTCGTGGCTGTTCGTGGGAGGAAGTCGATATCGAACTCAGAGAGCTCTACTGCCCACTTTTGCAACCTTCCAGAGATTTCAGGGGAGTGGAGTATTCTCCGGAGGGATTGATCCATCATCACCTTGATGGGGTGAGCTTGAAAATAGTGGCGTAACCTGCGGGCAGCAGAGATCAGTGCAAAAGAGAGTTTTTCGAGGGGAGGGTACCTCACTTCGGCGCCGTGGAGGATGTGGCTGATGTAGTGGATCGGATGCTGTCGGACGGGCTCTTCTCGAACAAGTACTGCCGACACCGAATTGTCGGTAGCGCTGAGGTAGAGGAAGAGATCTTCGTCTTGGACCGGGGCAGAGAGCAGCGGTGGTGACAGCAGATATTCTTTCAACGATTGGAAAGCTTTCGCACAGTCCTCATTCCATGCCTGGTTTTCTCCTCGAAGAATTTTGAAGAAGGGAAGGAAGCGTTCGCCAGATTTCGAAATGGGATCCTCACCAGGTTGCGGTGGCGCGTTCGCCGCGATTCTTGATGAAACCTTTATCTCTGAGGATCGAAAAGATTTCATCGATGATGTAGACTGGAGTGGCGGGACGTGGGGACTCATCCTCGAAATTGCACTTCCCGTGGGAGGGTGAGAAATTCCGATCTCGAAAGCTCCTCCTAGGAGTGTTCGGGTCCGTCTTAGGGGTCTCGCCCTTCTTGGCCTGGGGCAATGCGACCTACTGCTTGGCTTTCGCCGTGAGGGCCTTCGCATCTTCCAGATGGATGCGTTTTTCGGTGTGTGCCCTCGCCTCCATGAGAGTCTTCGGCATGTTGTCGATGAAAGAGTCGTACAACTCCCCGGGCAGAATGCTGTGGACGAAGATCATAGTGGATCTGTCGTCCGTGGTGTCCTTCTTCTCAGCGTTCATCTTTGAGAACCGGTCCACATAGTTGCGGAGCGATTCGTCTGGAGTCTGTCGTATCTGCCACAGCTCGTGGATTGTTCGGGATGTAGTCTTCGACGTTCCGAACCTAGTATGGAACTGTTCGGTGAATTGCAGGAAGCTCTGGATGGAGCCTTGAGGTACTTCATCGAGCCAGTCCAGAGCCAGGCCCGTCAGAGTGTTCCTGAATAGACGACATTTGTAAGCGTCTGAGACAGGGTCGCTAGTTGCCAGGGCGTTCTCGAAACGCTTCACATGCCGGGCCGGGTCGGTGAGGCCGTTGTAGTCGCCGACTCGGGGGGTCTTGTAGGCGCGTGGTGCTGGCGCCTCTATTATGGCGGGTGAGAATATTGTATCTAGTGGCGGAGCTGGTGGTTACACTTCAGGCCAACTTTCGGCGGCAGCCTGGGTGCTGGTCTCTTCTGTGGGCATTTCGATGCGCTCGGCGCCTGGTTGCTGAAGCGGGCCTTCGAGAGGCAGAGCTAGAGGAAGGGGTCTCTGCTGCTGAAGGAGGGCTGATAAATTAGCGAGGAAAGTGTTCATTGTTTGGGTGAGGGTGGCGACCGTGTTCGTCAGTATCTGGAGCTATCAGTCATCCCTGGTAGGATCGTCCTGGGGCAGGCATGTCGCCTGTTGTTCGCCAGGTTGTGGAGGAATATTTTCGTCATGAGTGTTCTCCATGGGTGAAGGGATTAGGTTTGATCCTGCGTGAGGGCACCAAATTGTTATGACGGGAAACAATCAAGATTTTTTACGTGGAAAACCGGCTAGCGGAAAAACCACGGCTCCTTTTCGAGTAGGCTTAAAAGATCACTAGAATTGCTTTTCTTTTTTTATTACAGTATGCTCAAAGGATTTTTTTTGGATCTTTGGCCCCTTTGAAGGCTGTTTATATGAGATATATGTACTCTGATCTGCTCTGTCTAGTGATTTCAGCCGAATAATCTACAGTTCTAGCGACGGCTCATTTAATGCCTGCAGAGGGCTACTATGTGACTTCTGCTGTACAATGTACGAGTGGTACGGCCTGTCAGCGGAAAAATCGCTTCCTCTTCCAGAGCAGTACGGTTCCCAACGGTCAGACGTCTGTCAGATCAGGTCTTTGCTTTTCGCCTTGAGCTCTTCGGCGTCCGCTGTTCGGGATGATGCATCTTTTGTTCGACTTGGAGGCATTGCTTACGTGAATTCCACGCAAGCTCCTACGTGGACGGTCCAGATCAAGAAGTGTGGATCCAAATGCAACAGTAATATAAGATAATCAGCAAATTTCGTCTAGTTACTAGACATGTAGGTGAGATAATTTTTTTACCAAACACAAATTTTAACCAACATAAATATAAATATTAAAATTAAAAGTATTTTACATTTTACACACTTTCAAATATCAAAATAAATTTCTCTTTCATTAAACTTAAAAAATAAAATATTTTTTCCTCTTGTCCAAAAAAAAACTCAAACTAAACGAGGCCTAAAAGTTGTTTCGTAAGTATTGTCGATAATGCTAAGGTTTTAGGATTTTTACTCAAAATATATTTAAATATCCTTAAAATAATATGATGAACGGCTCAAATTTTTTATAATCTAACTATAATTAGGTTATTAAAAAATTATGATTACTTATTATAATAAAAATAACTTAAAATATGTGTATGTAAGATTTTATAATATTTTGAGTGTGTATAGCGTAATTAACTAAGAATGGATAGGTAAGGCATAAATAAAATTAAATTTTGTGGTATGTAGGTAATTATTTTAATAAATAAATAGGTTTATTATTTTAAATATTTATTTTAATTTTTAAAATTAATTTTTAAAAAAAATTTACGGCATTCTTTTTTTTTTTTTTTGATAGAATTTTTTTCAACATTCTTAAGCGGCGATGGAGAGGGAAATAGAGAGAGGGAGAGAATGTCCGGAGAGAGGAAATGCCTCCGGCGATGTCCCACCCGTCCTCCTCCCTCCTCCTGCGCTCCGCTTCCCTTTTCTCTCCCGTAATCCTAGCTGCCCGTCATTCTCATCACCACACACCCCGTCCCTCTCATCGGCAAAGCCCCAAACACCTCTCCCTCACGAAACCCTCGTCAGCATCCTCCTCTTTGTCGACTTCTTCAGCCGCTTCAGTCCCCAAACTCACCAAAAAGGCTCACCGCGAATCCCCAGAGAGCCTCCTCCGCCACAACCTCGGCATGTGCTCGAAGCGCGGGGACGTCCACGAAGCCCTACGCCTTTACGACTACGCTCTCGCCGCTTCCATTCGGGTTTCGCTCCATGAATACAACGTCCTTTTGTACCTCTGCTCCCACCCCTCCGCCTCCACAGATGAAGCCAATCGCGCCATTGACATCTTCCGCCAGATGTCCCTCGACGGCGTCGACCCCAATGAGGCCACGTTCACCTCCCTCGCTCGCCTCGCTGCAGGTCGCCGCGACCCCGACCTTGCCTTCCAGTTCATCAAGACTATGTCTTCCGCCGGCATTACCCCGCGCCTTCGCTCTTACGGTCCCGCCCTCTTCGGCTTCTGCGAAAAGGGACACGTCGATAGGGCCCACGAGGTGGAGTCTCACATGGTTGCAGCTGGAGTTTCCGCCGAGGAGCCGGAGCTCACCGCCCTTCTCCAGCTCAACTCGATATTGGGGAGGGGAGACGATGTGTATAGGCTGCTGCACAGGCTTCGAGTGGCAGTGAGAAAGGTGTCGGAGACGACGGCCGAGGTGATCAAAGGGTGGTTTCAGTCAGAGGCCGCTGGTGGAGTTGGGGTGGTGGAGTGGGATGCCGAAAAGATTAAGGAAGGAATGGTCAGAGGAGGTGGTGGGTGGCATGGGCAGGGGTGGATGGGTAAAGGTGAGTGGAATGTGAGTAGTAGCGAGATGGATAATGAAGGGTTCTGCAGGCAGTGTGGGGAAAAGATGGTATCTATAGATATTGATCCTGTGGAGACTGAGGAGTTTGCGAAATCTTTGGCAGAACTGGCAAGAAAGAAAGAAGTGAAGGCAGATTTTGCAGGGTTCCAGGTTTGGTGAATTATATTTTTCTTGTTACTTGTGTTGACACTTAACATTGTTTTTTGATTCATAATTATCCCTTTTGGCACATTTTTCTTATTATATTTAGGTGTACTGTGAAGTATGAAGCAGGCTGTTTGCTTTGATCAGAAATTGATAGTTAGGTTCTTTACTTATTTTAGCAGAACTAGGGTTTCATTTATCATGTTTTTGGATTGAATGTAAGGGGGGCAACTGAAAGAGTGGAATCAGATGGATGTTCTAGTGCCTTCATAGTTATACTAATAATTGGAAGCTCCATTAGGAGTTAGGATATCTGCAGATTTATTTATTTCTTAGTTATCATGTCTCTTTGGTGGATTTATATTTAATTCCTACTAATATGTGGTTGTTAGAGATAAGCACTTTTGTTATACAGTGTGTTTGCATTTCCTTAAAATTCTACAGTATGTTTGCATTTCCACTTGGTGATAGAATATGTGCAGAAAATTTTCTTGTACTTAAAGTGTTATAGGTGGGTCTAAAGTCATATCTTTATTTGGCAATCTTCAGTATTTGGGGAAATCTTTTAAATTATCTGACTCAGGTGCCCATCTTCTCCCTCCCTCAAGTCAAAACATTTACCTCAACATGGATGTAGTAGAAACCTAACGTTTAAAAGGCAGTGGCTTCTTTCTATCACTGCTTTATTCCTTCATGATAAGTTTGATAAGAAAGCAGTGGAAGAGGAATCATAAGTCATATTTTTTTCTTATTGAGAATTTGACCTTGCTGAGATGTTTTTATATCTTTTCAGTTTCTAATGATTCAAAATCTATGATAATGGATATTGAGGATGGCTAATTTATGTACTAGCTAAAATTCAGGCATGGCTTGACCGGCATGGGCCATTTGATGCTGTCATAGATGGTGCAAATGTTGGCCTTTATAATCAACATGATTTCAGTTTTATACAGGTAATAATGGCTTCATGGGAGTTGCACTATTTCTGTTCTGTTAGTAGATGTAATTTAAAAAATACCATCCTGAAATCTAGTGTAACGTTAAAAGTTACTTTTTCTAATATGCAGTTGAATTCTGTTGTTAATGGAATACGTGAAATGAGTCCATCAAAAAAGTTGCCTCTTGTTGTTTTGCATAGCAAAAGAGTAAAAAGTGGACTTGCTGATAATTCAAAGAGTAAATGGTTGTTGGAGAGCTGGAGAAGCGCTGGTGCACTTTATGCCACTCCACCTGGACCAAACGATGACTGGTAACCTTATGAGCTTTGTTTTTGTTCTGTTGTATATCTCTCGGTAGAGCAGTAGATGATTCCAAAGCATTGCTTATGTTCAGTGATTTCATTTGCTGTTTTTTATTTTCTTATGGACTATCTTTTTTTTCACTTGTTATTTTCTTATGCTAGATATACATTGTTCAATACTATTGCACACTACAATGGCAAAAGAGAAGCTACTTGTTAAAAAAAAAATTTTTCAAGACAAATGTTTGTCTTGAATTGGAAGTAGGCTAAATTCAAGCAGCTAAATCTTGAAAACATCATAATTATTTTTGTTGTATTTATCTTCATTCCTTTGTCCAAGGTTCAGTATTTTTCTTGTTTATCTTCATGACCATATTTCTTTCTTAGTTATAATCTGTAATCTGAAAAGCCAGCATATGGGCCAAGTTAACAGAATTATACTATGCTTGTCCTAATTTTTTTAATATTTTTTTCTTGATAATATTAGTTACCTAGGTAATTTATTTTATTGATTAGAAATTTCATTACTCCTGGTTGAGAAAGAACTTGGGAATCGAGGACACACACCTGGCTCAGTGATGGAGAACAAATTTTAAAATTAGATAGTATGAACTATCAAGTGATATGATCCATGGAATTAAAAATAAATGAATTATTGTAGTAAATCAAAATATTGTATCAATGTCCTAGAATATCAAGTATTATGCGCAATTGATGTAAGATCAGGTTGTTACATCAATTGCTTTTGATGCTGTCCTAATGACCTTAGCAGTTAACTTGTAAACTGGTGGTTTTTTTCACTAAAAAATGTTGGTAATGTCCTCTCCTGTTGTGTGAAATGTTTTATTTTGTTCTCGTGCTAGTTTTAGTGTGACCCTACTGCACAATTAATGACACTGGAACTTTTAAAAGTTAACTTTATATATGTATATATAATTATATGATTCTGATATTTTAACTGTAGGTACTGGTTGTATGCCGCAGTCAGCTGTAAATGCTTGCTTGTTACCAATGACGAGATGAGAGATCACTTGTTTGCACTATTTGGAGATAGTTTCTTTCCGAGATGGAAAGAAAAACACCAGGTATTTCCTTATATAGGATTTTCCCAGTTAGCTGCATTTATTTTCTATTGTGCATTTATGCGTTATTCATTGAAACAGTGACAATGGCATTCTTTGATTGCCTTTCCTTGATTATGATAAGGCGCACTAGCTCATTGATCTCTATTTTGTTACGTACTTCGTGATGAGCTGCTGCACCTTATTCTTTGATTGTCTAAATTACCGGGGCTTTGTTTATCAAGTTGAGGTTAAATTGGTTACAAGTAACTATAAAGGTTATCGTTTTCAACTCATCTACAGGGATTTAGTGTAAGTTGAATAATTTCGAGAACTCCTCAAAAATCCTAATTTATATTCGAAATTATAGAAGAAAACTTTGAAGAAAAATTTACAAATAAAGAAATTTGTGGTTAGCAGTAAACCATGTTTACCCTCAACTTTTAGGCCCCGTTTGTCTAGGAGTTTAAAATTAACCTGGTTTAATTTTAACCAGACATATCACATCACATATAAAATATAATATTAAAAATTAAATTTATTTCACATCCTACACATATTACTAAAATAATAACTAACTTATATCACATCCCTCACATATTCCAATATAATAACTAACTTTATATCATATCTCTCACATATCCCAACATAATAATTAACTTTATTTCACATCATTCACAACATTCAATAAAAAAATATCTCTATCCAAATTTAATTTTAACCTTCTTAAATTTAACCTTACAAACAAACACACCCTAGTTGTCTCAGTTATCTTTGCTTTTCCGTGCACTTAATTCAATGGTGCATTCTATCCCATATATTGCTTGCTAAGGTTGCTAGCATTGGAATCTACGCATTTGGCACTGACAACAGTAACATGTATGTAGTAAGGAACCATAACTGTTTCAAGATTTAAGGATGAAAAACAGAGGGTGGTGACTACAGGGAATGCTTTTGCCAGTGTTCATTATTTTTGCCATTACATGGTTTTTGCAGCTGTTGTTGCTTGTTGGGAAGAGATGATCAGATTTGTATGCTATAGGGTAATTTAAAATTCGAGTTTAGAATGTGTAGAGCTGTTCATTTTGGTGTGATAAAGTGGTTATTGAGAAGACACTTATAGGATTTTTGTTACAATAGTAAGTGGACTTCTAGCACCAATCATCACCGATTCACCACCCCGCTCTTAGCCGACCGTGAGCTTTATCTGCACCCATGCCTTTGTCAGCACCCACTACATAGCACTAGCAATTAATTGTTGTCTCATTGGTTCAGCATTGCGAGAGATTGCACACACCATGTCGACTGCACCAAGCCTTGCTTCCGCTCAGTCCTCCTTCACAACTTGCCCAACTCCTACTACTCATCAGTCTTCCATTTGCGTAACTGCAACTCCTACGAAGGTTTTACCCTCACTCAAAAATGCCATCGTGTCTTCGCTACTACATCACACTGCAGAGCCACGTCAACACTTGTGACTGTCCATCTCAACTCCAAACCTTATCACCCACAACGACTTCGCAAGCCATTAACCCTGTTCGTTACTACCTCCTTCGTCACTACCTTCTGTCTTAGTTTGTTTCACGAGCATCTACCATTGAGGACCATATATCTTATTTGTTATGCACACTTTATGCTACCAAGACATGATGGTCATTTCTTTTGGTTTCTTTTGGATCTTTGTTGGTACTACTGCTTGATTTGTTGTCTCGTGATCTTGATCATTAAATTAAGAAAATTTTGTTGTTGGGTCATTTATGTGTGTGAAATTCCTTATATTGAGTACCTTAGCTCTTACTGATTGAAATGCATATGTTCTAACCTAGGTAGGTAGATTGTTATTTACCTCGTTCTCATCTTTGTGAAATTTCAAATTGTTCCGTTTAGAGAATTAGAATTTATTTATTGTTACATAACTTTTTTCTAAGTATTTCTACCACCTGCATTCTATGATTAGCTGACAGCATATCTCTAAAACTAGACCGAAGTCATATTGTCTAGCATCATTTGGTGTCTAAGCATGGTTAGTTTACAGTTTATTATTTGGCATGCATTGTGTTATATTTTATATGCCCACTAGATTTGGTTTGAAATACACTAAGTCCAGTTCTCCCTCTACCATTGATCCCGAGTTGAAAATCTTTGTGTTTCACCCGAAGGCTAAATTGTAGATATTGGTGATCGAGTTACGTGTCTCGAGGATGGGTGACGTATTCCTTCCTTAGAAGTTAAGGTAAGTCAACGAAGAAGATAGTCCAATGTTATGGGGCCTTTTCACCACCTTGTTGAACTTTATTGTGAGACCAAGGATTTTTATGAGAACTACACTTCTAATGTTAAGGTGGAGACTTTGGGATTTGATTACGTTAGTTCCTTAAAGCATAGGAAGTATAGTACACCATGAGTGATCTACAAAAGGTCTTGTTCACAAAGGTAAAGCTTACTATGCAGGCAGGGCTCTTTATTAACATTGAGAGTATATGTGAACGACATGGTGTGCGACAGATTGAGCAGTTCAAGATGATCATGAGAGTGAAGTACGTCCCTACTACTTATCGTGATTAATTCCTTCTTTAATCAGTGACAACATTTGTCTCAAGGAACTGAATACATCTTGAAGTGTCAGCACACAAATTTCTGTCTTCTTGCTCTTACAGGAAACTGCTCCAATGGAACCAACAAGTTTCTAACACACCACTTCCTTGCCGTGGCCATGCCGCCACTACTATCCAAAGCATGGCCCATAGTACGCCAATATAGAGAGCTCTAGCAGGCCCTCTACGAGCCATCTATCGGCCACCTTACCCATGATCTTTGTCATAACCACCTCGTCGCCTCTTCGACCGCACTGCAGTTGTTCAATCTCACTTTGAAACGTTAAATTTAGCACCTTAAGTGTAGCAAATCGGACTAGGAAGTATAGACACGGCCTAAGGATACGGGGATACGACACGACACAGCACGCTGACACAACTTTCCAAATTATAAGACACTGACATGGTAAGACTCAAATAATATAACTAATTTGTATGTGATTATATAATTTTATTATAGTTTTGTTCAATATTATAGAATTACTTACGAAGCACGGAGGCGATGTGTGGAAATAGAGACACAACACGACACGTAAGGATATACTGAAATGTCCATGCTTGTTAATCAAATTCTCGGAATGGTTTTCTCTCTTTCCTCTAAACCTTTTCATACAACCTCAACAAGATTTAGATACTTGTCTTTTGCATTCTTGAGACGGATGATACGGCTGAGAAGTACGTTTCTTTTTGGCTTTAGCATAGAAGCACATGAAGAAACCAGCCACTTTGTGGAAGATGAGAATACACTCTTTTTCTTGCACCGGTTACATTTTGGCTTTGTTGTGAGAGTTCACTTCATTATTTTGGATACGAGTCAGAATTTCCATGGAATGATTTGATCTTGCTGGATTTTGATTAGAGGAGCAAATTCATGATATGTGCTATAGTGTAATTTGTCATTTGATCTTGTGCTTGTAGAAATTAGCTTTATATTGCTTTATATTGGAAGTGAATCAGGCAGGATGACTTTTCAGTTGTGGTTGATGTAATCACACTTCTGCATTATTTTCTCAATGTTAATGGATAACTTCAAATTTGGCAGGTGAGGCTTACAGTTTCTAGGAATGGGCCGACATTCCATATGCCAGCTCCATACTCAATAGTCATACAGGTAGTTTATTTTATTTGAGATTTCTTATTTTTTTCATTTGGTTTCTGATGCAGCAAACAAAAAATATTTAAATTTAAAATAAACAATATTAGATTAGCAAAATATTTTAATTAAAGTGTAAAAAATTTTCTCAAGTTTTTAGTTTATGATAAATAAATTTTTTTAAATTATTTTAAAATTAAAATTAAATTGAATCGTTTGATAAACCAGAAATTATCAATTAAAATAAGGCTTGTCATATTTAATTCAATAGATCTTATTTAATGTTTCAAGCTTAGGTTTCTCACAATGTAAATACTAATAGTAAAATGTTTGGTTTCTCAATTTAGAGTTTAAACGAATAAGTAAAGTAAATAATATAATTTCAAGCAAAGTCTTTGGTGATTAAGTTATCAAGAATATTGAGCTGTTTAAATATCTCAGATCAATCATATAAAATGACTAAAATAGATTGTGGTTTATTAGTAGAATTTAAGTAGATTTAAAAGATAAATTTTATATGACAATAGTAAGATCACCGATATTATATGGTAATGAGTGCTGACCTACAAAGAGAAACTTACAAATAAAATAAGTGTCATAGAGAATGAGATGCTAAGATCAATGAGTTTACATGAAAGGATGAGAATTGAGTTTATCTATAAAAAGGTTCTAGTGGTCTTAATTGAGGATAAGCTCGGAGAAAGTAAGCTTAGATAGTTTGAACATATACATCATTGGCTGATATAAGCAATCAACTGCATCTAGTGGGATAAAAGCTCGGTTGTTGTTGTTGTTGTAGGATTATTTGATTGAATCTAAATTGAGAGATCAAAATTTAATTTGAGATTCAAATTGCTGTTGGGACAACCTTTTTAGAAAAGCGATTTAGATCTGAATTACTAAATTAAAATTCGACAAACCATAATCTAATTTTGGTAAATACTTATTTTTCGAACACTCAAATTGAATTTTAATTTTAAAATGATTTTATTTGTGGGATATAATTTTCATATTGGATATATTAGCATAATTTGAAAAATAATTACATTTAATTGTGATAATTTGTTAATTAAATTTGTTGATTTCAAATTCACATATTAATCTCTTTTTTTTTTTGTATCAGCTTGTTTTTTTAGATATAACTACCTTTCTTTTCGACCACTTTCCTAGAAACACTCACCCTCGCAAGATTCTTAATGTCTGCACACCATAAGTTCATTGCTTGGAATGTTAGACGCTTCCCTGCTGAAGCCGAGGTTGGTTAGTTTTGGTCCCTTGTTAGTGATTGTAATTAGTCCTCATTGCCTCCCTTGAAATTTAAATTGAGCTCAAATTTTCCATCCCCAGAGACTTTTTTCCTTTTCTACTTTTTCCAATGGATTCTCCGTCAGTAATTTCTCTCTCCCTTTCTTGTTGGTGGAATTTGGATCAAATAGATTAGATATCTAAGTAGTTGTAGTCCACGTTTAAAAAAAAATTGACGACTTTCAAAATATTGTCACTTTATCATGACATGTAAAAACACCTATTATCTTGTTTATACATACGCATGTGTGAAATAAGATGAATATGCATAAATCTAGTTGATTTTGAGTTGAATCGATTTCATTCTAGCTAGCGATATAGTTTAGATTCACAAGAAAATTGAGTCTATTTCAATTAAACTGAAGTTCAGGCAAATTCAGACAAGCCTCAAGTTCAGAACATAATTGTCTGTCCTTAATGGTGTAGAAGCTGAACTGATTAGAATTATTACATCTTGCCTCATGGTTTGGATTGTGCATGATCTCTTGGTCAAATGTTAGGATTGATGATGCATCTTTTCTGCTTAAATTACTGTCCCAAACTCAAACTCATTTAGCGTATGAATATGCACATGCTCGGTGCCATACTCCAAAACTGCAATTCATGAAAGAAAAGTTTATGGTTTTTCAAGCTTATCATTCATGTATGCTGTTCATCATCAAAATGCTACTATATTCTACACCTATGTCTATGTACTTAAATCACACCAGAGTTCCTTTTTTTATTGGCATGCCAACTTGAATGTGATCCATGGGTCTTTTGTTTCGACGATCAAGTGGACTCATGACACAAAATCGTCAAGATGTATTCCAATCGAGAAAACTTAGATCAGCTTCAAGACAAGCTACACTTTTTTGAGATCTTACCATGCCAGAATGAAGTCGCAAACATTGATTAGCCCTCCAAAGTCTACTATCACGCTATGCCCTATCATGCTTGAGCTTATAACAAGCTTCTGTTTTGCTACTATTACGTGTTAACCATTTCATTTTATGGTTTTATGAGTGAATTATTCTATTGGGGAGTTGTGATTTTATACAGGAATCAGAACTAGGCAGTTGGCACATTCCTACCATTACTGGCGATGATATCGAGATGCCACGTAAATGGATATGTGCAACCCGAAATTCCCCGGCAGCCTCCTCTCGAAAAGTTCTGCAATTACTTTCAGAAAAATTCCACACCTAGCTCAAAGGTAGCTTTTTTTTCCGCCTAATTATGATTTCTTCATTCAAGATTTGTTATAATTCATGTAGTTAAGCTCAAATGTAGTTTTGTGCCTCACTTATTTTTTGTTCCCTTCATTGAAGATCTGTTGCAATTCTTCAAGTAGACTTAAATTGGTGTACCTATTTATTTTATAAGTTGCTGAACACCGATATCACCAAATCAGTTTATTTTATATTAGCATCTAGAGATTCTTAGGTGCCCAATTTACACGGACGTCGGTGTAATTTTAAAAAAATAGTGCAAAACTGTGCAACTATACAATCCAATTATGTTTTGGCATTTGTAGGGCATATAACAAAAATACATGATCCAATCACATAGCTATATTAAATCACCTATTGTTGCTTCCCTTGGTTATTATCTCCACACGGGAAGTATTCTGGAAGTATATGATTTTGATTGTAGAGTAGTGTCTAATTTCCTGTGTAAGTGGAATCAACATTTCTCATTTTAATTATCAAAAAAAAAAATCTCATTTTGGATACGTTGGTTTTGTGCCCTCATGCAATCCGATCTTGTAGGAGTTTTAAACATTAAAGAGATGCTAGTTTTGTACCCCTATGTCACTTTGCAAGATACCATCACAACAACCATGATGATTATGATTTTGTTGTCTAATGCAATTTGATTGTAGAACAATACAAAATTACTCATGTAACCATTGCAAATGTAGTGTTTCTCATATAGGAGATGCATGTTTTGTCGAAGTAAAAAAAACAAGCAATATACCACATCCTAAATCAGCTTCACTTTAAGTGCAAATAAAAATCAGCTCTCTCCTAATTTCTCCCAACTAGACGTTGCTTATTGCATGCAGAATAAAATGGAAAGCGAATGAGTTGATTTCTATTCTAGAAGAAAAAAAAGAATATCGAGTGTAATTGAAAGTAAAATCACTAGCTATTGGAGCTGACGGTCGTTTTTTTTTTTTTGATAATTTTTGATATTTTATTTAAGCTGAAGGTTATTGTCAATTATTGATGTTCTACATGACCTGAAGGGCTATTCCTATTGAATGTTGAGCTTTAATTGTAGAAGAGGGAGGGACCAAATTGTAACTATCTTTATATGCAATTATAGCCAAATCATGGAAGAATGTTACAATTATTCAGGGTCTTTGTTTTTTCTTTTACCAAAGCTATTTACTAACGTAGGACTTGGCCCTGGGGCTTCGGCCTGGGATTAGCCACGCTTGACCCTATGGACTTTAGGTGAGGTTAAGTTGGGGGAGTCAGAGAACTGGACTAGATTGCTAGTGAGTCGAAGGATAAAAAAAAAGACTTAGCTAAATTTGATCCCATTCACACGACACACGACACTAATAAGATGTCTAAAGGTGTACCAAATTCGTGATGGTTTTTAGAAGTGGATCGGAGCTCCAGTCGTCAAGAACTCAAAGCAATTAGATGAAGCAATCACCTTTAAAAGGAAGAGCAAAATATGGAATGCGTACGCATGCACTTAGGGCGACAATAGCTAAGAGGTTGCAGGGATTTCTTTAACCTATGGATCCGGAAAAGGGAAGGTGTGGTGCCGAATATAAACAAATTGCACTTCTATGCACTTGGTACTCAAGTCGATGAAGATATAAGCCTCCTAAAACAGTGAATGAGAATGTAGAATAGTTTTTAGTTTTGACCACCAATGCATGCAATCTATTAGCAATCCAAGCATCTATGACGGTATCAGAATCGACAATTCTTGTTGAGTGAATTGTCGAGTGAGAATAATGTCATTATCAACTCAATTTCACATCTCATGCATTATGTCCGCTTGTGTATTATTGTGACAAAAGGATGTGTAGAGTTTTTTCTTAAAAAAAAAAAGAATGTGCAGAAAAGGAAGCAGAAATTACTAAAATAATTCTCATTAATTATGACTGGCAAATTTTTTTAAGAAATGCTATAAATTTTTTAGCCAAATATGATTTTTTATATTGCACCACTCATATTAGTAAAATATTTTTTTTTTGCCTGTGGCATTATTGTCGTATAAGAAATTTAGTTGGATTTAAGGTTTAGGACGATTTATGAGACTATAAAGTATTTGTTTTTTTAATATGTATCAGTAAAATATGTATAATTTTTATGATATTCCTCCTGTTTTTGGTAACCTTAATTCAATGCTTGTCTTTCAGCTTCATCAAACAATTTAATTCCCATATCAAATATAACAACATTTTAAGGGTAAATTGCATCTGGGATCCTGAGTTCAAGAGAATTTTAATAAGAATTATAAAATTTTAAAATTAAAACATATTAATACTACTATTTTAAAAAATTAAAAAATTAATTATTATGAAATAAATTTATGATATAATGATAAATTAATAATTATGTTTTAATTGTGATTAAATGATAATGTTTTATGATAAATTAGAGTTTTTAAAAACTGAGATTAATTTGCTAGTCTTTCAATCTCAAAAGCCTGGTTGCAATTTACCCTAAATTTCAAATATCTGAGTTTTTTTTTGGGTATGAAACTGGAATAGGATAAGAGGCTTGTTAATATAAACCGCCAACCAGACGTAGATGGACAGAAGATGAACCTATTTCTTTCATTGATCTTTGATGAAAATATGGAATAGAACACTTAGGCCATGTTTGGTTCAGGGTTTAAGTTATGAATGGCCAATTAGGACTTGTTTTGTTCGAGCTTTGAAATTTAGTGGAGGTTAATTGTAGTTTTGTAAGTGGTAATTTGTAATCTAGTCGTTTGGTTGAAGTGTTATAAAAAATTCTCGTTTGGTTGGAGACAGAATGTGTTGGTTGAAAATTTGGATTGTTTGGCAAAAGCAGGAGCACTTGAGTGGCTTGTACTCATTTGGTTCGAGTTTTTTCGTAAGACAAAAGGAAAAGTATATTTAATTTTTCTAAAATTGAAATGAAGAAAAATTATTTTTAATATTTAAAAGTGTGTAAGAAGTGAAATAAAGTTAATTTTAATATTAGATGTGAAATAAAGTTGATTTTTTATATTATACACATCTAAATATTAAAATTAATTTAGTCCCTGGGATGTGAAATAAAATTTTATTTGTCTTATGCAAAATAAAATAATCGAATAAATTAAATATTAATTGCACTAAACAAATAAGCAGAGATTTCGGAAATACTGTGTTAAAAATATATTATACTATATAGAAGAATTTAAATTAAATTGTATGGTTGTGAAATCAAATAACAAAAAATAGAAGTATAATTCCATTAATTTCTCAATAAAATGGCAAATATAGAACATTTTGATAAAGAACATAGACAATTTATCAATAAAATTAATATAACAACCAATGTGAACAATAACATACAGACTTAGAACAAAGTCTAACTAATTTCATGAACTTATATAATACATGCAACATACTTCTCTTTCCTTGCCTAGTACTGTTATCATACTATACAACCAATAAAAAATGATAAAACTATTTTTTATTTACAATGACTCAATCATAAGTACAGTTTTATGAAGTAATGTTCAACTAGTGCTGGTTTGTCGTTGCAGCTGGGACTGTCACCAATACATGATATCTTGTCCAACAATAAAGTCATCGATGCAATCATCTATCAAATCATTATTAAAATTATTTCTTTCAAGAAATTATCAACTTCTTCTAACTTTACATCATTATTAACTTTTAATATACCGATTAATATATTGTGCAGCACACAACATGCCACTACAATTTTTACTTGTGCATCAAAGGGGTAGGGCAACATATTCTTTAAAATTTTAAACCGAATTTTTAAAATATCAAATGTTCTCCCTATTACGTTGCAAAGACTTACATGCATATAGTTGAAGAGCTCCTCTGTACATGAGTAATTTCTACGACAACACCTTCCCGCCCGTAATAAAGCCAAATTATATCATTGACCTCTATGAAAGGCTATAAACTTGGATGTATTCAACAAGGTAGTACTTGCTTGATAAAAAAATAAGATTCATAGATAGATATAATTGGATTTGAACATTACTAAAAAAATATAAAATTACCACTAGGTACTGTGAAGCATTCAGACCGCAAAGCACGCCTTAACACTATCATATCTGCTGTCGAACCGCTCCATCCTGGATTTATAAAATGTATCATTCTATTAAATCTCATTGCTACCAGTACATTTTGAGATATAAAACCCTTTCAGTTCCTAAATTGGTCTTCAACATCTCTTCAGATATAAGCACTTATGTAAGCCCATCAATTGCCTTTAGTGTATTCTGAGTAATAGGATTTTAAATATAAAATTTGAATATCAAGTACAGTCGTAATATAATTTGTATAACTACAACGATTGTATACATTAAGTCCTTACCTCAAATACTGGCTCATATCTACTTTCAACAATGAAACGATCAGGTTCTGATGAATTTGGAGGTTTAATGAATAGTGAACTAATATTATATATCCCATCAAAAATTTTGTTAAATACTCTACTAATAGTCTCATTGAATGTTGTAGTAATTCACAGACCTTCGTGACCGCATCACAATGACCCACTATTTTCAAAAATATTGTCAACTGCTCTGCATAGTCATATTTCTAGTACTACACAATACTCTATAGTCCTCAAAAAATTTCACGAGCGCCAAAAAGTAGCGTGGTTCAATGTGGAATGCTTGCTTCGCACGTCCACTGTGCCCGTTTAGAAAATTAATTATGTACTCATGACCTGTAAATGGTCACATGTACATAGGAGTTCGTCTAGATGAGCTCATCTTACTATCCAAGCTATTTGCCTCATTATAAATGTATTCATCTATAATATCTTCAAGTTAATCTTGCATCTTAGATGAGTCCAGAGAAAAATCACTCGAACTTGACTCCATTTTTTATGCTTATTAAATCTTGCTAGGAAACACCAAAAAAGTTATAGCAAAATGTAGGATATCTAAATCATAATAAAAACATTAAATTTTTTTTTATAGACAATAAAGAGATAGAGCTAATAAATTTATAGATATTCAATATCAGAAGCAAGATGAGCAGTTGATCCAAAGCAAGCTTCAACTTCATAAAATAAATAAATAAAATTAAAGATAGATGATTCGAATAAAAAGTACATAAATATATGTTAAATTAGATACAAACAACGTAAATAAATCAAATAATACATACAACAATACCTTCTAGCTATATTCTAATTGAATCTAACACATTCTATTTTTACAAATTAGACAAAAGAAAGTGAACTATTTACAAATAAACACATACAAAACTAGCATAGATTTCATTCAACATAGAATAACACAAATGTAAGTTCAAAATGTACTCAACATCCTAACTAGACAATCCTAGTGGAGCTTGAATAATCTATATGATGCAATCATCACAAATGATATATGTTCAACTAAGAGCCTAGCCCCTTCATATTGCATTCAGGCAAGAAGCTAAAACTTATTAATATTTTATTATACAATAGTTTAACATCATAAAGTTCTAGCAATATATAGCTAGAAGAATTTGCTCAAATCTAACGCCACCATTTCATAATTACATTTTTACGTTCAAAAGGAATTAATTTAATCCATGCGCTCAAACTCTTTTCATCTAGACCCAGCAATGTAATCATTAAATTGTCATCCTTTGCCACGTGTTCCAATGCTATGGCTCTTTCTTCTCCTGTAATACAAGACAACGTGGCCAACCTTTCTATGCAAGAAGATTGCAATTTTGTGAATTTAATTTTAAGTCGATCTTCTTGTCATATTGACTTGTGTACTCCGCATGTATCTCTAACTTTGAAAGGCCTACACTCTTGTTGGAATCCCTGGTTGACCTAGAACCAGTAGAATGTTTCTTGGAGCCAATTTCTTTATCATCATCCTCATTTGTCACTTCTGCTACACGTTTGTCTTTTTTTTTGGACAATGAGGGTTTGAATGGCTGTGCTGTGCTAGGTCCCAAAATATCTAATAATTTCAAATAAAGTTGGCACTTTGTTCCCCAATATGATTTATACTTCGGATCTGCCTGCAATATATGATTGTCTTACAAGGTAAAATTGATATGATAGAAACAAAAAAAGATCTTGCAAATTAATACGGACCTCAATAAGAGAATTTAACTCCAGTCATATTAGAGAGCTCATAATACTTCGTCCAGTTATCTTTAATCCCTTTTCACGTACTCTTTTTTAATTTCATTATATCGTGCGGTCTGCCACCCATTGCATTGTATCTAGCAATAACACAAGGTCATTCATTAGTTACTGGCCTTCTTGAATTACAGTCTATTCATTTTGAACTCCCACATTGCTAAGATCAATTTCTCCTTATCCAGTTGAGTGACTCATCTACCACAAGACTGCGCTGCTTCTCCTCATTCAACTTTAATCTTTTTGCTAATATTTTCCTTCTTCATCTGCTTGCCACATTCTTCACTTTTAATCAAAACTGGGTAAGTCAAGCTATGTCATATTTTTTCCTTTTCGTGTTATGCAAGACTTGATTTCTGTAGTGACAAATGTGGTAAATGACATTATAAGCTCTATTAATAGTAATGAATAATACAACGTGACATAATAGTATTACAATGAAGGAATAACGATATCTGTAATAAAATACAATAGAATGTGCGTTTACTTATGAGAAAAGTAATCAGTAATTAGTCTTTTTTATTTTTCTGGAAGCACTTCTTGACTGTGCTAGACTCACAATTTGAACTTGGTGAGCCTGTAGACATCCTTCAACGTAATCATTATATATTTACAAGATCATCAAATTTTCAAAGAAAATATAAATATGCTAATGGAAAAACTTAATAAAAAATCAGTAAAATGTCTTTCGAGCTCAAATCAAATATCGAAGATTTCAATAATGAGTATTTTCAGTAATGTCATACAATTGCTATATGTACTTCTTATGCATCACTACTAGAAAATAACTCTATCTTTTCTTTGTTTGTAGAAATGTATCTTATTTGCGATAAAGTCCTGATTAAAAATATTTGTGTAAAATATTATTAAGTTGTTGTGCAAAATATTTTTATATGGAATTTGTACAAATTGAATAATGTATATTCCATGATCGTTAAGGTATTCTCACCAAGTTATCCCTTTCTTCCTCTTCCCCTTGTGTCGATGTTTAAGCTTTAGTTGGGTTTCAACTGAGAAAGGTATTGTTACTGTGATGTTATGTTCATGCTCTTGGTGAATTATCATAACGTGGTGTACATCTCATGAGCTTGTGCAGTTTGGAAAAAAAAAATCTACTTCAACTTCCATGTCAAAGTTGGCCTGAATCTGATCTTTTACCTATAGTTTACACAGCTCAAACTTTGCCAAAAACTTTGTTTTTCTGAGTTGAAGCAAACATACACTTGAAGCTTGCTTTAATCCATTCCATAGACTTCTCTGGTCCTAGCATGCTGGTAGATCCATAATTTGAAGCATTTGACATTTGCTAATAAAGATGTTTACGCCGATTTTGGTTGTGTTTCATGCCTTCTTGCTATCTTTGGGTTTGATGATGATGAGCATTTGGTTAAAAGGGCTTTCCTGGATGCCTCCTTATTTGCTCGGTTGATTTTGTACCATGATAATATCTATGATCTATGGTTGTTTTGGTGATTCCTAGCCCTACGTTTTACTCTGCTTTTTCCTCAGTTTGAAGTCATGAAGAGCATTTGGTTAAAGGATGTTGTTTTGGCCGGTTTCTAATTGCCTTTCATACCTTTTTGATTTCTTCGGGTTTGACAATGATGAGCATTTGCTAAAAGAGTTTTCCTGGATGCCTCCTTGTTTGCTCTGTTGAATTTCTACCATGTATTATCTCTGATCTGTGGTTGTTTGGTGATTCCTTAGCCATAAGCTCAAATCTTCAAAAAAATAAGTAGAACTGTGTTTTTTTCTGCTCTGCGTGCCATAGACTTTAGAATGTCCATGGCATAGCGGAAAGGAATTGCATAGCATAGAGCAAAATGTGGTGACAAAGTTTATGCTCCTCAGTCAGAAATGTTTCTTTTTTTTTTATAGCTCCATTTGAATGACTTCACTTTTCACCGTAGTTGTTCTTGGAGAAATATACATTTTAGCTTTCATATAGTATGTAATCTTACATGATTCTACTCTATTAATATCCTGGATGCTGAGGGCAACTCTATCTTTATCTGGATATATTACATTTATGTTTTGGATCTACTCAAAACATATATGATGAGAAAATTAATTAAATTGATGCTCCATGTTCAAGCACATATCTAATCTGACCACATATAAGGGGCATCCAGTTTGAAAACGCATGTATCTGTTCACAATTTAATGTGCTCTGAGTTTATGTATCGAAGTCACATTTGCATTGTTCTTCTGAGCAATGATCAAGTTTTTATTGGATGTTGAGGTCAATACTATCTTTATTTGGATATATTACATTTGGGTTTTAGATTTACTCACAGTAGACATGATGAGAAAATTATTTAAATTTATGCTTCATGTTCAAGCACATATCTAAGCTGACCACATTCAAGGGGCATCCAGTCTGAAAACGCATACATCTGTTCACAATTCAATATGCTCTAAGTTTATGTATCAAAGCCACATTTGTATTTTTCTTTTAAGCGATGATCAAGTTTTTATCGGATGCTGAGGTCAATAATATCTTTATCTAGAAATAGTATATTTGTGTTTTGGATCTACTCACAGCAGACATGATGAGAAATTATTTTACATTTATGCTTCATGTTCAAGTACATACCTGAGCTTACCACATGCAAGGGGCATCCAGTTTGAAAACGCATGCATCTGTTCACAATTTAATATACTTTGAGTTTATGTATCGAAGTCACATTTACATTTTTATTTTGAGCAATAATCAAATTTTTGTTGGATGCTAAGGTCAAGTCTATCTTTATCTGAATATATTATATTTGTGTTTTAGTCTATTCACAGCAGACATGATGAGAAAATTATTTAAATTTATGCTCCAAGTTCAAAAACATACCTGAGCTGACCACATAGAAGGAGCATTCAGTCTCAAAATGCGTGTATATGTTCACAATTTAATATGCTCTGAGATTATGTATTGAAGTCACGTTTGCATTGTTCATTTGAGCAATGATCAGGTTTTGGTTGGATGCTAAGGGCAACTCTATCTTTAATTGGATTTATTACATTTGTGTTTTGGATCTAGTCATAGCAGACATAAGGAGAAAATTATTTAAATGCTCTATGTTGAAGCACATACCTGAACTAACCACATACAAGAGACATCTAGTCCAAAGATGCATGCATCTATTCACAATTTAATATGCTCTGAGTTTATATATTGAAGTCACATTTGCATTTGTCTTTTGAGCAATGATCAAGTTTTTGTTATAATGTTCTTGAACTGCACAATTTAGTTGCCCAGTAATCTTCAGAGGAAGGAAATAATTGGAATACCTTAACGATCATGGAACATACATTATTCATTATTCGATTTGTACAAATTCTTTTTAAAAATATTTTGCACAACAACTTAATAATATTTTACACAAATATTTTTAATCAGGATTTTATCACAAATAAGATATGTTTCTACAAACAAAGAAAAGATAGAGTTATTTTCTAGTAGTGTTGCATAAGAAGTACATATAGCAATTGTATGACGTTACTGAAAATACTCATTATTAAAATCTTCGACATTTGATTTGAGCTCGGAAGATATTTTACTGATTTTTTATTCTAAGTTTTTCCATTAGCATATTTATAATTTCATTGCAAATTTGATGATCTTGTAAATATATAATGATTGCATTGAAGGATGTCTACAGGCTCACCAAGTTCAAATTGTGAGTCTAGCACAGTCAAGAAGTGCTTCCAGAAAAATAAAAAAGACTAATTACTGATTATTTTTCTCGTAAGTAAACGCACATTCTATTGTATTTTATTACAGATATCGTTATTCCTTCATTGTAGTACTATTATGTCACGTTGTATTATTCATTACTATTAATAGAGCTTATAATGTCATTTACCACATTTGTCACTACAGAAATCAAGTCTTGTATAACACGAAAAAGAAAAAAAACATGACAGAGCAAGGTAAGTCAACGAACCTGTTTTTGATTGAAAGTGATGAGGAATGTGACAAACAGATGAAAAAGAAAAATGTTAGCAAGAAAATTAAAATTGAATGAGGAGAATGAGCACAGTCTTGGTAGAGGAGTCACTGAACTGGATGAGGAGAAATTGATCTTAACAGTGTGGGAGTTCAAAATGAATGGACTCTGTAATTCAAGAAGGCCAGTTACTAATGAATGACCTTGTGTTATTGCTAGATACAATGCAATGGGTGGCAGACCGCACGATATAATGAAATTAAAAAAGAGTATTTGAGGTAAGGACTTAATGTATACAATCGTTGTAGTTATACAAATTATATTACGACTGTACTTGATATTCAAATTTTATATTTAAAATCCTATTACTCAGAATGCACTTAAGGCAATTGATGGGCTTACATAAGTGCTTATATCTGAAGAGGTGTTGAAGACCAATTTAGGAACTGGAAGGGTTTTATATCTCAAAATGTACTGGTAGCAATGAGATTTAATAGAATGATACATTTTATAAATCCAGGATGGAGCGGTTCAACAGCAGATATGATAGTGTTAAGGCGTGCTTTGCGGTCTGAATGCTTCACAGTACCTAGTGGTAATTTTTCATTTTTTTGAATGTTCAAATGTAATTATATCTATCTAAGAGTCTTATTTTTTTGTTAGACAAGTACTACCTTGTTGATTCAGAGTATGCCAATACATTCATATTTATAGCCCCTCATAGAGGTCAAGGATATCATTTAGCTTTATTTTAGACGGGAAGGCGTGCTTGTAGAAATTGCTCATGTCCAGCGAATCTCTTTAACTATATGCATGTAAGTCTTCGCAATGTAGTAGGGAGAACATTTGTCATTTTAAAAATTTGGTTTAAAATTTTAAATGATATTTTGTCCTACCCCTTAGATGCACAAGTAAAAATTGTATTGGCATGTTGTGTGTTGCACAATATATTAATCGGTGTGTTAAAAGTTAATGATGATGTAGAGTTAGAAAATGTTGATAATTTCTTAAAAGAAATAATTGATTTGCTAGATGATTGCATTGACGATGAAATGTAAGTGAGCAATTAGTTGGCGATGCAATTGAAGTAAAGAAATTGCGATTTGATATGACACATTCGTTGCGGTTGCAATATGCAGGTAAATATCAATAAAGTTTTGTTTATGGTGAGAATTTGAATTTCTTTTACACGAGTTAATCCAATACAAATGGATGTTTCAGGGTGCCGTTAAAAGCTACAAGATTGAAGCCAACGTTTTTGGTTTTTGAGAGACACGAAGGAAATTATCATCTTACCCAATATCGAAGCTAGTTTAAATTATTCTACTACTATTTTCTTCTACTTGAAGTTAACTATATTCTGTTGCACAATTTGTTAGTCACTCTGTTTTCTGTAATTTCAAACAACTATGTTCGAAGAAGACTTGTTAATGATATGCACTTTTGTTGTAGAGCTTGTTCTTTTATATAAATCAATTCTTTCTTGTACTTATTGGCTGTGTTGTACGTGCTTGTAACCATGGTTTTGAAAACCGGACCGGCTTCAAAACTGATAGACTGAAATATTCAGGTTCAATGGTCGAACAGGGGTCGAACTGGGATGATGTAAAAATTAAAAAAACTTATAAAATATAATGTAAACATAGTTAAAATATATATTATTCGCACATCAACACAATATAAAATAAGTATTTAACAATTGAATTTAATAAATAATATCTTGTGTCAATAATTCCAAGCAAATCAAAGTAACAATAACCCAATAAAATATTCGCAAATCACAAATTAAGTACAATATTTAGTACATTAAAAGATCTGAACAAATAGTATGTTTTGTCAATACTAAAATACTAAATCATTTTATCATTCCATATCACTCTTAAAATGCTAAAATACTAAAGCATTCTTAGAGGATGAGACTGGAGAGGAGAGTATGAGGCAAGGGGAATCGCGAGTTCGCGACTGTCGTGCAAGTAGAGGCTGTAGAACGAAGGCTGAGTTAGGGACCTAGGGTTTAGGAAAGTTTTTTTTTAATTTTAAACTCAACCGGTCTAACCTTATTGGTTTACCGGTTGACAGGTTGAATCGCGGTTTAGACCGGTTCTGGCCGGCTTTAAGCGGATCCAGTTATAAAATTAAACCGGAACGGTTGGCTGACCGGTTCGATCGGTTGAACCGCCGGTCTAGTCCTGTTTTTAAAACCTTGCTTGTAACTATATTCTACATTGCTTGTTCTAGTTGAAATTACCAAATATAATATTTTTTTATATTTTTGTATTAAAAAAATCTAAATGATGCATTGTATTATTTTATACTATATTTTAATATCATTGTTTTCTGCATTCTTTCTTATATTTGTACGATTAATTCATTGTTATTATGTGATTTTTATTTTAATTATTTATTCTTTATTCGTGATACATTGCTTGATGTAATTTATTTATTTAATATATTTTCAATTACTTTTTTGTTGTTTGATCGTCTAAAAAAGTCTTGGTTGATTTTTTTAACCAAATGTCTGCAACTGCAACTTTAAACAGGCTTTGCTAACGTAATGTCCTGTAGTATCAATTTTACAAATTAATGTTGAATTTGTATTAATTTGCTCATTTTTATGTGCATTTCTAACTTTGGTTTGTTTATGTTGCAAAATACCTTTGTACCTAGTACTTAAAGGACGGAAGGAGGAAGACGTTTTCTAAAGCTGGGCAGAGTGTCATGCAATAGTGTATAAATACTCGGGTGCTATATATTTTAAAGTCAAATTAATGGAGGAAGCTAAAAAAAGATCTGCTTTATACCGAAAATTAATTACAAAACAAGCAGATTGTACTCAAATACCCAATCAAACATTGCCCCATATTATTGGTCAGGCGGTGATTGATATATCTAAGCCATTACACCGTAAATCTAAATTTAGTTTGACATTTTTGATTGATTTTATAGCTGGGGTACGATATCAAGTTAAGGTTGGGAGAGAGGAATGCCTAGCTGCAAATATTTCTGTAGAATATGTAATTAACTTTTAAGTGACTATTTAAATATTTGCACAATAAATGTTTTCGGTAGAAGATTTGGGAGTTTTTACTGGAAATTGAAGAGGATTGATTAGAGAAGACAATTCAAGAGCTTGAGAGGCTTCTTTCATTATTTTAGTGACCCTTATTAGAGGTGGCTAAGGGAATGATATACCAATAAGAAGGAAGGGATCCTCGTCGCCATCAGTGCGTTATTGATTTCATCGAATAGCGCTTAAACAAAAATATCTATTTGTGGCTTATATTATCTATAGTTGAAGTAATGCTTGTTTTAAAGCGAACTTTCTATGCGATTATTCATAGGAATCTCTGGAATTGAATTAGAACCTTAGGGTTGTATTTCCCATCAGCTTCTACACTCATTTGTAAGTATATGAAAGAAAAAAAGTGTAAATTTCATTTGATCCCCTAAGGTTGAATTGTACTTTCACGTGATTTCATAAATTCAACTCAAAATCTCCTAACTTGGTCCACCAGGTATGTTAAAATTTTGTAGGCCTTTCTATCCGATCAACCTTCAAGAACCTATGAAACGACCACATTAATTCTATACTCATCTCCTTCATGCCACTATTGCCATTTCTATTCCTATCCGCATAGTATGTCGTGGATGTGACAGTTTTCACTATCTATTCTACTCTACCTATTGCTGCAAAGGTTGACAAAAGAAGATGAGGCCAACAATGGTTTCATCATTTGCATGAATGATGCCGACTAGGATTATGTTGTCTGCCCATTCCAGCTCCATCCACCAAACAATCTCCATCACCAATGAAAAGGATCATAAGCCTCGGAGAGGTCATGACATTGGATTCCATTGATATTGGCAAGATAAAACTACGAGGGGAGCACATTAATCTACCTTAAGATGAAGAGGTAGAGGGAGAGACGAGCAGATATAGAGAGCGAAAGACAATTTTAACATGCATTGGTAGCATGTGAAGAGAGGAGAGAGGGTGTTACAAGTTAAAAAGTTCAAAGCGTATATCAGTAAATATGAAAGGTGATGCAACTTAACGGATAAAAATCATAAATAAAATCTCTGTGAACTATTTAAATTAGGCTCATTCATGAACTATTTAAGTCAGGCAACATCATATTTTTTTTTATATCTATAAGCGATAAACATAAAGAAATTTAAATCTATGGGCCAATTTGAGATCAGGGTCCAAAAAAAAAACACACAAACATCTATTTTTGCCTGCATCGGTGCATCCTCTTTTGTAAATGAACAAACTAGCTGCAGTCGTTTAATACCTCTTTAATCCGAGCTCGCTGCTCCTTGCTGAGCTCTGTCGGAAATCGAACATGGAATTTGACTCTCAGGTCTCCCCTGACCCCCTTCTCATCAGCCACCGGCATCCCGTGGCCATGAACGACCTTCTCATAACCCGGATGGATGATCTCATCTTGGAACGAGAGGGTCATCTTCTCTCCACTGATGAGGCGGAAGGCGAAGGTCCACCCAGCAAGAGCATTGATGAGGGGAACCTCTACTTTCAGCACCAGATCATTGCCTACTCTCTTGAAGAAGCGATGCTCCTTCTCAGTTATCAAGAAGACGATGTCGGCCGGGAGGCATCCTGGGTGCTCGTCTCCCATCCCTGCGAACGTGATCTTCGTTCCTTTCTTCCATCCTGGCTTCACTTTGATCCTCTGTTTCTCCTCCTTTTGGACAACAGTGCTGTAGGAAAATCGTAATTAACATGTCATAATTTCTAATAACAAATAAGTAAACATAGTATATTCAAATAAAATTATAAAAAAATATAGTTTGGTGCTGATTGGATGTCCACGTTCATGTATGGTACGGTAATGACCGGACAAAAATACGTGCAAGCTGTGTAGCGCACATATATGTCGACTTACATCTTTAACCTTATGCAAGTGTGATTTACAAAATTTATTGTTATATAAGTAGTGTGTACCGTATGACTACGCTGACTTTTAACTTTCACTGAGCTACAATTACTATTTTGTAAGTAGTGTGCATCACACAACTTATATTTTTAAGCTTCAAGGTGTAAATTGCATGCATTGCACCATTTACATCTATTTTTCCACAATCATCACCAAATGCTGACATGGACATCCAATTAGCACCAAACAATGTTATTTTTTCATTTTTCCTTAATCTATAATTTATTAATGTTTGTTATTAGAAACCATCACAGTCTAAAATTTTGCCTATCAATTTGCTATGTCCAAATTTTAAAATGCCTTGTTTTGTAATAATAAATAATTGTATAATGGATTCATGCATAATTTCAAAATGCTATGATTTGATGCTGACTAGGCAACTGCATCAACAAGAATTACATGACTTATATAAGTTGTGTACTCTTTACAACTTACATTAACGGTGTACAGTTCACGACTTGGATGATATAGATATACATAACGATAGAGTAAATCGTGAACTATACACAATTTATGTAAATTGTAAATCATGAACTCTACACAGCTTATTAAGTTGTGCAGTTCACAAATTACGTTCTACACACTCAGAATTTCCTATTAATATAATTATAACTATAGCATTTTTAAATTATACTTAAATTCAAAGGCCTACAATAGTATTTTAAGAATTCCACCATTTGCTACTAACTATACATGGTTTGAGATGAGCTAATACTCTAGTTAATCCTAATATGGTTGCAAATGAGAAACCTATAAAGTTTAATATCTGTTAGTATAATGAAGCAAATAAAGTGGGTAGAATGTGCCTTTCCCCACAGAAGAACAAACAGAAGCCCCCAATAATGTAGCTATTATTCTGCTGACCACCCCCACATGGATATAAAGAGCCTTTACAAGTCACTATTTTAGGACCACTAGAGAGTAAATATGCAGGCAGAACAAGATACAAAATACAAATTTGATGCATGCATTGAAACAAAATTGTAATCAGCTTGGTGATAGCTACATTGAGCTGGCACATATACTACATATATTAAACAGTATTAAGCTCTTTTAAACTGTACCTTTAGAACATTTTAATTGTGTGATGTCTATTTAATTAATACATAATGAAATGCGTTCAAAGAATTTAAGTACTTTATTCAGTATATCATTATATTCCTATGAATACTTCAGAAAAATATTCAGAATCTTCTATCTAATATTCAGTAGGAAAACTGCATCTGACTAGTTTTGACCACTATTGACTAACGTTAAAAGAAAAGTATCCTTTTTATAACCTTAAATCTATATTATTCAAATACTTTTAAAAATTATTTGACTATAAGTAATATCATAGAGTAGTATGCAAATATCTTAATCAGTATTCAAGTACTTAAATGTACTTGTCAAAAGATGCTTATTAATTATTTTTTGAATAATAAATATATTTATTTTCATTGAGTACATAGTAGTATCCCATATTGAAAAAGTATACCTGAATTAGTTAATAATACTCGAATTTATTGAAAAGTATAAATACTATTGGTAAGTATTCTAGTACTAACCAAAATGAGCCAAACCTGCAGATTTCAGTTCAGATTATTTGGGTTTTCTACTTTTATACTCCTAACATCTTGGGCAGGTTTTAATATCTGTGCCAGTCTTTTTATATGATCTATCATTAATAACAATGCTTCTAAAATCAAGTAATATATTATAGAAAATTACAACAATGAATTACAAACACAACAAAAGAAGGATAAATTTCCATGATTTCTAATAATAAATAACTCAAACAAAGATTTAAGTAAAATTGCAATAGAATGCTACTATTGTTATTGATTAGACGTCTACATCAGTAACTAGTGGCTATTATGCCGGGAAGTTCAAAGAACTTTAAGTTGTGTATTATATATGACTTAGTCATAATATTTTAATCGCGTGCACCATATGATTTAAGATGTAAGTCATATCGGCACCATGTTTAATTGTATTGTGAGTTGTGTGCACTATAGACTAGCACTTTAAGCTTCAAGGTGTAGTGACTATGTGGTGCATAATTTTACTATTTTGTAAGACGTAAATTATACAATGTTCTTCAACTTTTGTCTAATCATTATCATATTTTGATATAGACATTCAGAACTTTTAATCATTTTGTTATTAGAAATTAGAACATTTTAGGAAAGGAGGAGAAAGAAGTGATACCCATTAGCGACCACGTCTCTGCTGAAGGAAATCTCCTTCTTGCAACCGTAGAAAAGCTCCTCCAGCGTGCACTCAAGCTTCCTCTCAACGACCGGCGGCTGCTGCCGGCCGGAGCCAGAGTGGGAAGCGAAGCCAGTCCTGGGCGAAGAGGAAGAGAACTTGATGTCCTTCGAATCCCTGCTGGGGTTCCGGGACAGCGACTCTTCGCTGCGAAACTTCGGCGACCGAGCTGGCGTCGGCGAACGAGGCGGCGTGCTCCTTCCCCTGCTAGATCCTCCTCTAACTCCACCATCGCCGCCGCCGTTGACATTGAATAGCCCGAACATCGGTCTGCACTCAGGGTCATGAAGAGCCTGTAGTCCACCAAAGCGAGAAGGATCAAACCCCAGCTCAATCGAAAAGCTAGAAACAGAGATTCTAGGGAAGATTAGACGAAAGAGGGGCGAAATTCGGAGTACCTCATAAGCTTCGGCGACGGCTTTGAATCTCGCCTCGGCCTCGAGCTTGGAGGAGGGGGGGTGCTTGTCGGGGTGCCATTTCCTCACTAGGGTTTTGTAGGCCCTGCGGATTTGTTCGGGGGAAGAGTTCTTGGGGATGTTGAGGACCTCATAGAAGTCCCGGCTGTCGCCCATGGCCGAACCCGACGGAGGGACGCAGCTTCAAAACCCCCCAAATTTGGCGACCTCCTTTCTGTTTCTGGAGAAGAAAAATCTGCATATGGATCGAAAAGATCGAGAGAGAGAGAGAGAGAGAGAGAGAGAGAGAGAGAGAGAGAGAGAGAGAGAGAGAGA